>OX123199.2:625000-919697 GCA_944739405.2 Euclidia mi | reverse complement strand
AAAAACAAGTTGCGCAACTCAGTTATTATACTGTAAAAAGTTTGAGATTCATGTAATACCAAGTCTGTAATTAATTCGTTTTAAATAAATATATTTACTCGGCCTTCGCAAGAAAACACAATATATATCTAACAAGTACCTAATGCATATATAAATTAGATTGTTTAGTGCGATTGCCAAGTCAATCTATGTATTTATTTAAAACGTATTAATGTACCGCCTTGGTATTACATGGATCTCATAACTTTTTACAGTAGAAGAACTGAGTTGCGAGACTTGGTTTTTTGATAAGTATTGATTTTTTATGGGATCTCATTTATTTTTGTAGATTGTCCTACTTTTTTCCTTTCCGGTAACTTCTACTTCTTGTATTCCAACAACGAATTCTCTTAAAGCCCCAACTGCACATGTAACTTTGTAATTTTATATATTTATTTAGGATTACATAGTTATTTATGCAGTTGATTTAAAAACTGGACCTAAAATCGAAAATATTTTAACATTTTCTTGATTCATACACTAAACACTAATTGTATTCTAAATTTGAAGCTTCTACGTCTGCTAAAAGTGACTTAGACTTTTGATGATCGGTCAGTCAGTGAGTGACTATATTATGAAACTTTGACTCGTTTTAATTCTTAAACACTGTTTCAAATTAAATGAAATTTGAAATACACTTACCATGTTTAAATACACTGACCTGCTTAGTCACTAAAAATCAGGCTTCAAGTTTTATCCAAAACGAAGTTATAGGGTCGAAAATGGCCTGAATTGCTTCGAGAAAAGGATAGTACAGCCGTGCCGCTTTTTTGCTCGACTTGGCGAGGGCACTGCCGTGCCCCCAGATGTTGGTAGTTTTCAGTAATTTAATAGAATTACAGCGACTCAACCTTACGTATGTAAACTCTTTTTTTATTCGTTTCGTCCGCAACCCTTTCATACAAACTTAATCTGTTGAGCTTGCGACACGCGTGCTGAGGCCCAACAACAAACCACAGGCGTATAATGTACAAGTGACAAGTTCATGATGACGTCACGATAGTAGGAAATACGAAAGTCTTCAGATACTTTATACTTGTGCAATATTGATATGGGATAGAGATACGCCCATATTAATAGAATGAACACCATGTTCAAAGTATTGTACTTGCTTTAACAGTAACTAGCGTATTCGTTAAGTTCTTTTTAGTCTGATATAAAAGTCAGTTCTTATAAGAAATTTAATGCAAACGAAAACATGAATGGGGAAATATAAAACTAATATTATTAGTTGTGAGAAGCTGCTCGTCTTTACGGTTGCAACGCTTTACGCTTTTACAATCAAATATTATAATTAAAAGCACATAGTTTACACTACAGCCCAGAAATAGAGACAACTTGAACGATCCATAATTTATTTTCTGTTTTTACGTGCATTTATAAAAGCACGTTCTTCTAATTTTATTTTTTACACATTTTGGTCTTTGATAACGAAATATTTTTAACATTTATACATTTATTTTAAGTTGGCGAATGAGCCCGCATCCTCACTCTCTCCGCCAGTGCGTTGCATTGCATGGTGTTTATATGTCAGCTAAGAACAATCTAGCTTCAATCTGGAGACCACTAAGTGATTTTACTCTTCTTAGGGCCACATAATATGTACGCTTGACCAGCCGCAAAAGTACGGGACCCTAAGTACACCACTGCGTGGTCTACAATATATAATTGGTTTGTTATAGCCTCGAAACCTGATCGTGTTCAAAGTCCATTACGTGGCCTTTCTCACAAGTGCAAGTACGACTATGATACGATTTTCCATCATGAACTTCCAGTTCATATCTTCCGGCTCCATCATCAGATCAGATCGACAGTACCATATTATTATATTTTCATCTGAACTACATACAGCTGCCAATTTTCATTACGCTACGACCCTTGGAACATGGTTAAATTAGTAACCTCAGATTCCATTACATAGTTACATACATGTCGAGATCCTGTTTATATCTTCCGGCTCCATGATCAGTACAGTTTGACAATACCATATTATTATATTTTCATCTGAACTACATACAGCTGCCAATTTTCATTACGCTACGACCCTTGGAACATGGTTAAATTAGTAACCTCAGATTCCATTACATAGTTACATACATGTCGAGATCCTGTTTATATCTTCCGGCTCCATGATCAGTACAGTTTGACAATACCATATTATTGTATTGTCATCAGAACTACATACAGCTGCCAATTTTCATTACGCTACGACCCTTGGAACATGGTTAAATTAGTAACCTCAGATTCCATTACATAGTTACATACATGTCGAGATCCAGTTTATATCTTCCGGCTCCATGATCAGTACAGTTTGACAATACCATATTATTGTATTCTCATCAGAACTACATACAGCTGCCAATTTTCATAACGCTACGACCCTTGGAAGATGGTTAAATGAGTTGTTAGATTTCATTATATTTATTATTAGGGTTCCGTACCTCAAGGTAAAAAAAGGAACCCTTATAAGATCACTTTCTTGTCCATCTGTCTGTCTGTCTGTCTGTCTGTCTGTCGGTGTGTCACCACCAATTTTCTCAAGAACGGGTGGACCTAGCAAATCGAAATTTATACCAGATACTGAAGTCTATGGTTGCTATTAGGTGTATGAAAATCAGGGTCCTGGGTCAACCCAATAAAAAGATATGGTCAAAATTAGATTTTTGCGAAAACTTGTAAGTACCAAAATTAACCTTAATTTTCAACATTTTTAATTTTCGGAATTTTTCCTTCACTTGTGCTGTAAGACCTTGGTTTTGACCAAAATTGACAATTCTAGGTCAACCGTAAGTACCCTATAGGTTTTAGGTCGAAAACCTATATGGTAGTTCCCGTTGAACTAGAATCGAGAAATTTGGCCAAAAGCAGGGTCTTACAGCACAAATAAAGGAAAAATTACAAAAAATGAAAACAATGGAAAATTTAAGGGTGTTCCCATACATAGTAGAATCCATTTAAGATAGTCCTCTAAGTTGTATGGGCGCTCATACAGATTTAGAGGACTAGCGTAATTCAACCTCAAATAAGGTAAAATGCGTACGGAACCCTCGGTGCGCGAGTGAGACTCGGACTTGCCCAATTTTTTTTTATTCATTTACGAAACAATACAAGCTTACAGTGCTAACCAATACGCTTATATGTTTAAGCTACATTTGCAAATAGTGTAATTAACCAATATTAAAGTACAATATAAATTAAATCAATATTACAATGACAATATACTTTACCTCTGCCTCGTTGGTCTCGCGTCATAAATGTGCGCGTGAGATTGGGAGGTCTCGGGTTTGATTCCCGGGTCGGGCAAAGTGTTATTAGGGTTTTCCGTTAGGGAATTCTTAGTATCAGCACGGAGTCTGGTAATGTGCCCGGTACGGCAATAGGCTCGCCCCCTATTACGTGGGACCTAAAAATTCATGGCAAAATGTGGGTGTAATATTACACCTCTGCCTACCTCTTCGGGGACACAGGCGTGAGTCTATAAATAAATTAAAAAACATATATACTTTATATTAAAAATTTACATTAAAAGAATATTACATTACAAAATGTCAAATGAGAAATTGAAATTGATACAGATAATTATAACTACAAAATTAATAAATTTAAAAATACATTATTATTAAAATACAGAAATTATAATATTAAAATATCCATAGGGTCAAGGCGTAGAATTCAAATGCATCAAAACGTATCCAGACAACACACTGAATTTATCAAAAAATATGTCTGCATCAATATTAGTTTGCATAAAATCATTCAATAGTTTGTTAGCGCGCCCAGTGGGACTTTAAGCAGCGTTTTGGACGCGCCATGTTGGAGGACAGGTTAAGAGCTGGTGATGCCGGCGTTTGCATCCACGGACGTAATTATTTGGCACAAAAAAACTTACTTACATTCATGTACCGACGGACTGTCTACCTTATTATTTAACATTAAGATGTAGTGCATTATGTGATTAAACTTTCTTACATAGGTATACGTGTCGACCTAATAAAGCGTGTTAATGAGCGTTTCTCCCACTTGAAAGAGATAATTATATAGAATACAGAATCAATCATCATTTTCAGATTTATGCAGTACAAATTAACAATTCTTTTATTCAAACTAAGAACCTCAAAAGTCTCAATATTACAACACCGCTTGTCCTTAACCTTATCAAACATAATGAAACAATTTATAAAGTTTTGTTTTTTGTTGTCAAAGTATTATATACTTTTATATTGTATGAATTGTAATCTTTCACGATATATTGAATACAAAAAGTTCAGTAAAGTCTTTAATTTGGACTGTGTTGTTATTTCTTTCAATTTTATTGTGAAAATGTAAGGTTAAAGAAATAATTAGGTCTTGCTGAAATTGTGTGTTATTTTTCAGCAATATTTTTTATAGGTACATGAATGAATAAAATTATGAAAATCTACTTTAGTAACAAGTTATATAACATAATATTATGTTAATTTTTTTTCGATGATTTTTAAATTTTGATTTGTTGTCTAAAGCTATTTCGGCTGATGAAGAAAGAATCTTCATCAATATCTTTGAAATTTTGTTTCTTAGTTAGTACTTACGTAAGCAAAATATATGAATTCACAGTCGAAATGGAGAAGAGATCTCTATATCCATTGGACTATGGCAGGCTTATAATGATGATGAAGCAACGCGCAAATTATGCAAGCTTAATTATAACCACTCGGTACCATGCGATATTGTTGAAATTAATTTATATGATGGTTTTTCTACTTAATTGTATGTAAAGCGCGTCGGATAAAGCGGTGGCCTCGCAATTCAGAACTGCGGAATATTGAGTGTTCGATCCCGCAAGACAACATCGTGTTGTAATCCACATTAATCATTTCAAGTCCAAGTGTACTGTGATGACACCGTGACACAAAAATTTCAATCGTCGCGGTGATTGGCTTCACAGAAAAATAAAAGCTAGAAGCGCTTGCGGTAGTTCATTTTGTAATAAGCATCCAAATTCCAAAGCTGTTTGTGTTTGACCCTTCAGTTCGTCTGCATCAATCTAGAGCGTAAAAATAAGTAACACCCATAATATTAAATACCGGTATTACGAGAAGATAATCCATAAGATTGCTTTTGCAAACGCTTTCTAAATATTTTTTATTTAAATAAACAAGTTGGCTAATGCGAATGACCGCCTCAATTATATGAGCTTTTTTATTTGTTTTGAAAAATGGGTGTTTAAGAAATATTGCGTTGGTCTCAAATTTAGTTCAAAGATTTATTATTATGATCCTTTGTTTTTGGAAGAATTAAAGGACAAAAGCTTCAAAGCAATATAAAAAATTGAACTTTTGTGCTTAAGCTGGGCATATTTATATTAGTATGAAAATACATCTCTGCTTCATCAAATCTTAACTCTAAAGCTCAATCTTAAGTCTTAATAAATCTACCATATTATTATTCATACCTTGTTAACTTTGAAAATAATGACTTTTCGGAGTTAAGTGCGTATTATCGCTTGCTTATCGGTGAAGGAAAACATCGTGAGGAAACCTGCATGTCTGAGAGTTCTCCATAATGTTCTCGAAAGACATGTGAAGTCTGCCAACTCGCACTCGGCCAGCAGGGTGGACTATTGCCTTACCCTTCTCATAGTGAGAAGAGGCCCGTGCCCAGCAGTGGGACAGTACATAGGGCTGTTGATGATGATGATGATGACCTTGTTAACAAACAGTGTTAGTGGAAGGATGTCTAGTAAGGGTGGAGCCCTACAGGTATGCGCGGGGATGGGGCGCATAACCCCCACAGAAAAGGGAGGACTGACATCCTTAGAATTTTAGTCTCATTGTGCATCATGCTAGTCAAATTTACTTTACCAGATTTACCATGTCTTTGAAAAGTTATCTTGTATTAAAAATACTCTTATGTGACGTCAATGGAAGGGTGGACACCCTTTCATTGACGGTTGACAGTAAGAGATGAGCTCTACAGTTGGGTGCGGGGATGGGGCGATGGGAAAAGGGAGGGATAATACTATTTATATAGTTAGTACCTATGAGGTTAATAATGGTATATTTAACTAGCTTTTGCCCGCCGCTTAGCGCGCGTTAAATTCGGGGTAACACAAATCTACTTTCAGTCTCAAGTTGTGTGAAGACACTCCTATTTTTTTTAAAGACTACAGAAACTCTATAGGGTAGGGTACAAAGTAACTAAGAATAACGAATGTAAAAAAGAACGTAAGATCAACAAGCTGTTGTCAATTCTTGAAAACTGGTTTTCTGCTAATTACCTTATGATAAATAGTAAAAAAACAAAATGCATGTTATTTAAAACCACTGTTAGACAAAACGAAGTGCTAGAATTGGTATCTTTACAAAATAAAGTGGACATAGTAGAAAATTTCAAATTTTTTGGTGTAGAGATTGATTGTTTTTTTAATTGGAAGAAAGAACTTGCAGTAATTACAAACACGTTAAGTAGTGCATGCTACGCTATACGAACGTTGAGAAACGAACTCACTGTGTCACAAATTCGTCCAGTGTATTTCGCTTTGATAGAATCAAAATTGAGATATAGTATAATGTTCTGGGGTAACAGTTTCATGTATAATATATCTGCAGCATTTGTTATGCAAAAAAGGGCAATTAGGACCATGCTCCGAATTGAACAAACCGAATCATGACGAGATCACTTCATAGAAATACAGATTCTTACTGCACCGAGCCTATACATTCTTGTACTGCTAGTCAATTTGGTTAAAAACCTTAATAACCTTGAAACGATAGGGGATAGAATAACTAGATTAACAACTCGAAGAAAAGATTTACCGAACTCTATACAGCACAAATTAAATGTGGTCAAGCACTCTGCCGTGCTTGTGATAAACACAGTAAGTGACATGAAGACAGTTTAGAGAAAAACGCGCTTAAAGTTTTTTTCTTTATTTTTAGCATTTCTGCCTTAATATAGATAAAATCTAAGTTCTTACAAATGTATAACGTAAATATAGGCATGTTTTATAGGTGTTCTATTTTATTTTTTAATTACATGTAATAAATGTGTTGTAAATCTTAAAAATATATTTATGAAGAAAATAAATAAAAACATTTTCTTATTATTACTACAGTAAGTGTGTGACTTACTGTAACTATCTTTAGTTGTAGGGACATACTGTAACAATGATTATGAAATAAGATAAATGTTTAAATAGAAAAACAAATATGATATTTTTTGCTTACGGTAGTAACTTAGGCACTTACTGTAATTATAGCTAGAAGAAATATGTAAAATTACAGCATCCCTCATAAAGCACCGACACCAACTTAAATTACATTTTTCTTAATTATTTGTAAGAAAATGAAACATAACTGATGTTATGAAATCACAGTTTAATAAAACGTACAAATAACTTTGTGAAACTAGAAAATTTTAAAATCAGTTCTATTATTTATAGCATTAAAAATGGTTTAATGTAACCAAGGGTAATCATTCGTATTTGTACAAAACTTCTTCGTGCATTAAACATATGTCATATCAAAACAAACTAAGCAATATCTCTAAAACATAACACGTTTATAGTTTTTCCATGAAACTCTTATTAAGTTTCAAGTTTCAAGTTTCAAGTTTATTGCACTCCACAATGTATATAAAGGTCTTATAAAAAATAAAATAAGTCACAATTATGGACCCTTTTGGGCACGGCAATTGTAGAAGAGAGGAGGAATTGTTTTTTTTTTTTTTTGTACACAGCAAAAAACATAAAAAGACAAAGGCACTTTTATTTCTGATAAGGCTTATTTACCTTTCAGAACGAGAAAAAAAATTAAAATCTTCATATAAATTATGAGATCTTAGTTACACTAACTAAAAAAAATCAGTCTTACAAATTATTCTTCATAAGTCCTATCATTCATTTAATTAGTTTTATAACCTATTTGTAGAAGTTTTAAAAACCTTAAAAGTGAAAGTGAGTGTGGGTTTAATGACTAGTAAAATGTAGACTTAAAAATATATTTTCCAAAGTTACAGTAAGAAAGTGTAAGGGTTGCCTATTGTTTACCCGAAGATTATATACCATAATCTCATATTCCCGAATTTCATTTAGGTACCCAAATTTCATTTGCCCGAATGTTTTGTTTGCTCTAAAAGACATGTCATACTTTTAATTGCCCGAAACTTAGATACCATAAGATACGAGTGCCATACGTGTTGTTTTTTCATATTTTAATTGTCATAATAATAATTAGACATAATATTTAAACGCCATAATGATTATTAGACATAATATTTAAATGGTTATGTATCAAAATCCCGAATTTTAAATGACCGAATTTTAAAATACCGATGGATGAAATCCCGATAATTGATACGCCGAATGGTTGTTTGGTCGAAAGTTTAAAATCCCGAAGTTTTAAATCCCGAAAAATAAATTAAATATTATTATCAACAGCTAGTGCCTGAGGTTAGGTGCGAAAAACTCATCATCATCAGCCTTTAATAGTCTCTCCTTTGAAAGGAGGAATTGGCCTACTGTACCACGCTGGCCAAGCGCGTTGGTATAGGGTTTGTATTAAGTTTTCCTTCCCTTACAGTGCTGTTCTCTGCATTATATACTCCCTCTGTCGGCTCTTACGACACATGAGATGATATGGGGTGGTGACAATTCGTATTGTTAATCTGTCACCACACGGACAACGACGCGACGAACTAAACGCCTTAAAAATCTTAAAATATATACAGTAAGTAATGCACTTAAATTATTTGTTCTAGACAAGTCTACACATAATATGAGGTATTCCTAAACATAATCACAGTAAGTTCCACTTGCTGTTGTTATGCTAAGGTAATGCAATAGTATGTTTTATTCCAATTACTTAATATAGTAACGACAAGTGCCACTTACTGTTAATATGTTTAAGTCGTACTTGGTGTAATAAAATCGTAACTTTATAATATTTATAGTAAGATTGCTTACTGTAGTAAAACCTAGGTAAATTGATTTAACTTTATGCAAAAATCATGCCCATACTGCATTCATAATAAGTGCATCTTGGCGCCTATTGTGTCTTACTGTAATTATGCTTAATCTTATTTCTTTATGTAAGCCACATTTTCAAATTCTGAATATACAGAATTGTAGATCTCGATCTCTACTTTCTGAATATGTACTTAACTCAATATCGACAAAAATGTGACTTACTGTGATTATCGCATGGGCGGCAGTACTGCTCACGCGTACAATCCATTATTCTCTTTAACAAGTTGCCAATTGAATTTAAGACTATACATAATTATAATATTTTCAAGTACAAATTAAAGGCTTATTTATAACAGAAAGCTTATTATAGTGTGGATGAGTACATTAAAGACAAGCATCATTGACATTGATTTTATATACTTACAATTATTATCTCAACTATTTCTTTTCCAATGTTTTTTGAATACCATGATATTCCAACGCAATTAATTTTTATACTTATATAGATACATATTATTAATAGTAATTTTAAGTTGACTTGTTGTTATTGATGTAAATTCTTGAGTTTGACTTTGACATTTTTTTTTACTTCTTACATACATACATACATATCGTCACGCCTTTTATCCCCGAAGGGGTAGGCAGAGGTGTATTTCTACACCCACTTTTCGCCAGATATACTTTAGTCCCACGTAATAAGGGGCGAGCCTATTTTCGTACCGGGCACATTTCCAGACTCCGTGCTGCTACTGAGAATTTCGTGACAGAAAAACCCAATAACACTGCCCGACCCAGGAATCGAACCCGGGACCTCCCGATCCCACGCGCACATTTATGCCGCGAGACTAACGAGGCAGTTTTTTACTTTTTGACATTTGTAATTGACATCCTGTGCATTATTAATATCTTATTTTTATATTATTAATTATATCACTTTACCTAGTTCAATGAGAATCCACAAATTTATATCAAATGTTCTATTGTAATAAATAAATATTTTTTTTTAGGTTTATAACAATGTTCGACACAAATTAATTTTGTAATGAATAAATAAATAAATAAAACTCGGTCAGTATCCATGTCATTATCTAGCGTTATCTACCGAAAGCACTCGAAAGGTAATATAGGAGGAATAACATCACCTTGCATACATTCAAATGTCAAAGCCATGTTCTAATACATGTTCAATATATCTCTATAAACATTTTCGCATTTTTCAGGGAAAATAGTTTCAGCCGTTTAAGCTTATTGTATAATTATTAGTTTACATATGCAAACAATTTAATCAACGTGCACAATATGACATTATGTATGACGTGACAGTACTGACCATGCGCAGCACTCAATTATTAGTGCATGCGTTCTTACTTCCAAGAGGAGGAATTTGTGCCGTACGAACTTCTACCCTCCCTACAATCCCTCCCGGTTTATTTTTTGCAACTTATAGTAGCCTATGTCCATCTTCATGGTCTAATATATCTCTATATTAAATGTCAATAAAATCGGTTCAGCCGCTTTAGCGTGAAAACGGAACACACATACATACATACACACTTTCAAATTTATTATATTAGAAGGGATATTGAAGACCTCTATATTGGCTAAGTAGTCACCCAAGTTTGCTTATTTGTGCAATTTGAAATAAAGCTCACAGCAATATGAAACTGGTTTTTAATACACAAAGTTTGAACCATTTAGTAGTAAATATGACAAAGTAAGATAGGAATGTAGCCTATCAAATATCACGTCCAACTTCACTGAGAGTGTGTGTCCACCTCTTGTGTCAGAGTGTTCAGACCGCCAAAAGGCCTCCAACATGGCCTAACGAGTCTTGTTCTGAGCAGACAACTTTACATGTCCTTCAAAGCACGGCAGCTCTTTGATATTGTAGGGGTTCATGATGTGTAGAGTGGAGATAAATTAAAGAATGACACATGCTGCAATATATATGTTTACTGTGGTACCACATTTAAATATAAATAAACTATAAAGCTACGACCTAACTGTGTGGGAGCGGGCAGACGACTACTGTGCCGCGCTTACACAGCGCGCGTTGTATATTTTGTAGCGTCAGCAGGCGCTACCATATTCCCCCCTTTATAAAAAAGAAATGGCACAAATATTATACAATTTAAAAATACTAATTGATGGTTAAAAACTGCAAGAAACAATAACATAAAATAATATAGGTAAGGTACCTATCTAGTTAATAAGAAACGCTAGCGCTCGACTCACGTCACATAAACATGTATCAAGTTACCGGAGCGCTAGTTCTAAGAATGCAAAGTAGCACTGTTAATGAACTGAGTGAATATATCGTATATATACGAATTTATTTTTAAAACTACTGATTTAATAAAGTTTAGAACACAATAAACGCTAATTACACAAATTCCGTTAACTTCTTTTGCTCTTCGTAAGCCGCTTGTACAGAGAGCTGGACGTACGAAGAAGCAAATGGGTTTCATCCATCCTGCCAGCGATCTTCACCGTGCTGCCTAGGCCGTAATGAGAGATGACAGGGTGCGCTATCCAACACTGAGCGGTATCCATCCTCGCCTCCAAGTGTGATCAGCCGCCTCGACGCGTGCACTGTCCCGTAGAGTGCCACCGCCGGTCCCATGTCCTTTAGCTACTTCGGAGTGTGCTGCGTATTGATTGCGTATTGGTGCAGAATGCTGCCTCGCCACCAAGGTCAATACGCCCTACGCCTATGCCTCGACGTACGCACTGTCCTGCAGAGGGCCGCCTTCCTGCAGAGTGCCGCCGCCGTCGTATGCCGCTCCGGAAATTCGCCTGCTGCCCATATTGCCGTAGACGCTGTGGTCGGCAAATCCTCGTGTTGTCTGTTACATACTTGTTTGCACGTGTCCTGACTCAGATGTTCTCCGCAGTTAGGTCGTCAGCCCTTTCAGTCGTACGGAAAAGGGCGAGTCGTCTCCCATGAGTCCAGGTTGACTCCGTGTGCATGCTGCTTGGCTGCTCGTTGTTGCCACGCGCACATGCGCTTGTTTGAATCCGCTGACCGTTTGTACGTGCGTCGATGCCGCGTTGCCGATGCCGAGCCGAAGGTTCCGTGTTTGATGTCAGGGATCACCATTGTGGGGGTGTTGTGTGTGAAGAAAGAAATAAACGAAATACTGCAATATATAAACTTTACTGTGGTACCACATTGAAATACAAATAAACTATAAAGCTACGACCTAACTGTGTGGGAGCGGGAAGACGACTACTGCGCCGCGCTTACACAGCGCGCGTTGTATATTTATACTAGCTGCTGCCCGCGACGTCGTCTGCGTGAACGCTATACAGCACCTAACTGTTAAATAAATACCTACGATTATACCTTTTAAAAAATACGCGGCGGCGATAGCCCAGTGGTGTATGTAGCGGACTGCCGAGACGATGGTCTTGGGTTCGATCCCCAGCTAACCCGGGCACACACCTTTGACTTTTCGAAGTTATGTGTGTATTAAAAAAAAAAAAATAAATATCGCTCGCTTAACAATGTGCCCGGTAGACGGCAATAGGCTCGCCCCCTATTACATTGGGACCGAAACATATCTGGCGGAGTGTGGGTGTGTAATACACCTCTACCTACCCCTTCGGGGATAAAAGACGTGAAGATATGAGAAGATATACCTTTTAAAATAACATTCATTTACCCGTTTCTTCTTTATATTTCTTACCTGCAGAATGTGTAGTAACAGAGGGAGACTGTCTTTTGTAAAATTGACCTTCAAAAAGTGCTGATTTTCAGCCTGCTTTGAATAAATGACTTTATGGCGATTCTGCTGAATAAAGTCATAAGTTATGACTGAAGCAGATGAAGAAAATAAGGAATACATAATAGGGTAAAATACATACTTATAGGACTTCTCGATATACAACATTAGTGGTTTGGCTCTCCGCAGCCAAAATGTAAAGAGAGTCAGGACTGGTGACGCAGGAGCAAGCGACATACAGGACACCCGCTGCCCTCAATGTCTGCCTCTGCGACTTATTGATGGTCATCGCGAAGCAAACACTCACGGGGAACTATATGCTCTTGAATTATGAGGTATGGGAGGAATGCGTGGTATAAATACTGCCTCGCTGACGCCACAACCCGTAAGAATTTCCTAAATGGTGTGTCTGTGGAGCGAGATGACTTTCAGGCGGGTCACGTTACACAACTTCGGAGGAGATAGGTTCCGAAGAAGCATAATCGGGACACTAACCTTCAGCTTGATGCTATGCGCTGGAAGTTCACTTGCTGACTGGGAGTTCAGAAATTCCACGGGATAATGTGTGGCGTTTTCTTGCTCGACGACAGTGTTTATAGAGGTGTAGACCACTTCATTCCTCTCAATTTCCGAGAGAATGCATTCGTTAATTGCTACAGCCTGATCATTTTTGGGCGTCAAAGTAGGCCACTCACACACTCACGAATTCTGCTATTACGGTATACAGCTGTATAATTCTAAGCTGGATACAACTCTACTGAGAGACTCTGGAAGCACCACCTGTCCACCTCTCTCCTCTGGTAGAGTGTCTTCGCCAAGACTTAAAAAGACATCTTAGAATTGTTGAGCACGTGCATTGACGCCAAGCTGAGCTCTCATATTAATGGTCAAGCGCAGCATACGAACTCGTGACCACAACAAAGATAATTTCAACGAAGCACTCACCTTGTCCGTGTGGTGACGGATTAGAAATACGGAATGTCACCACCCCATATAATCCCATGGGTGTCGTAAGAGCCGACAGAGGGAGCGACAGCACTGTAAGAAAAGGAAAACTTGATACAAACCCTATACCAACCCGTTTGGCCAGCGTGGTATAGTAGGCCAATTCCTCCTTTCAAAGGAGAGGCCTAGTCCAGCAGTGGACTGTTAAAGGCTGATGATGATGATGATGATGATGACTCACCTCGTCAGCCCTCGATCCCCGCGTCACCACAGGAAGTTTGTCGGGCATCGTCACTGAACAGAACTGTGACCACCCATTAAATGCTCGTTCCTGCGGATCTCCTGCAGGGTTCTGTCCATGGCCTGAACTGCTTTCCTATTGGCCATCGTACGCTCATCCCATACGATCAGAGAGCAATCCTTGAGCACGTGTCCCTTATCATATCACTGTTACGTGACACCCTACAAACGGGTGTTACGGCGCTCTCTAAATCGATGGGAAATTTAAACATGGTATGTGCTGTCTTGCCACCCGGAAGCAGTGTGGCAGCGATTGCCGGCGACGCTACAGCAATGACAATTTTGCCTTGCCTCCTGACCTCTGAAAGTATGTCAGTAGTAACAAATGTTTTTCCTGTTCCACCAGGAGCATCCAAGAAAAACATTTTAGCCTGGCTTTGCCCAACGCTTTCAAGGACGGTGTCGTAAAATTCGTAAGGTGGTCATTTCAAATTGTCTCAGCGTTATACTCCCAATTTTCACGGTCTTGATGCGGTGATGATTGGGAAGCTGGTAACAAATATTTGACCAGTGGATTGCCGCCGATAGAAATGACCACGTCCTGAAGTGAACTGAGACAGGTGTTCAGCACGCGGTCATCAGTTACTTCGACTTCGTCTCTAGTAACACGCCTCAAAGCTCGTAGAAAATCTTCAGACAAATGATGGCGATACTTCTCCCAGAAAGCTACCGCGTTCGCGACTCCACAAAACACCAAGATGACATCAAACAGATGACGCATGCAGCTGGGACTGTCACTGACGCTCGCCTCGCCTCCGAGGTTGTCACCGCAGTATTGTTCACCGTCGAGAAAGTGACGTACTACGCAGGCTCTGCGGTAAGTGGGATACTCCAAGCCATCAAATGTCCTCAGAAAGGCGAAAGACGTTGGGCCTCGGACCGTGTGCAGTAACAACCGCAGAAAGCAGCATTCGACATTATCACACAAATAATATAAAAGTACGGTATAAACTCTACAAAATGCGGTGTCCTTGAAACTTCCCGGAAAACCTTACACAGCACCTGCTCGTCAACGTCGGTTAAATACACCCTTTTGCTTGTCGTACGTGTAATATGAAGGCATCTCGTCATACGTAAGGGACCTCCCAAGCTGATCGATTTTACAGAGCCTGAAAAATGCCAAGAGAGTTGTTTGACGCGGCTTTTCCAAGTGCTCAGCAACGCTGTCGGGATCAAAATATATGCGCTGGCCGTTCTCTAGGTGGTCGTGTAAATGCATTACGGTAGGATGCTTCTCATGTATAGAGAACACCAGTATCCATCAAACCACTTCGGACGTAACAATAAATAAATGGCTGTGTGTGAGTAAAAATAATCTAGCTTGTTCCACATCTCACTAATGTTTATATACAATTACTCCAAACAAAGTTACGTGCTATATGTATATCCCGGAAGACAATTTAAAGCAAGTTTACATGCGACATGAAAATATATTAATTAAGAAGCAATAATTACACCAATGTGACCAAAATGTTTATTTTGTACTTACTCTATTACTATTTATTCTGACATAAATGATTTAAGCAATCAAGTGTGGCGATGGTGTAGTTAATTAATTCAATAACTTCAACTAATACTTTTGCTCATCTCTGAAACGAATTAAAAATACAATTATAAGAAGAAAATGTACAACTCGATGGAGTTATACATGACTTTTGAAAACAACTATTAACGTCGCCAACATGTTCAAATTTAAATTATTTATATCCAAAAAGGGCTTACACATGTAATTCGACTTGATGTTTTTGAACTCTCTTAGATGGCGCTGCATTAAAATTGTCTTGATTCTACTTAAATATTCAATTAATTATGTTTATCAGCCTAAGTTACTTATATTGATTTTTATAGTGTGAAGCTAGCTTATAGCATAGTTAACATAATAACAACAATCAAATATGCATTGTTACATTACACGTTGTTACAGAATGCGTTGGAGAAATAAAGGTTCTCTGCTCGTTCGTTGCTATGTGGTGACCCGACTTTTTAATAATATTTGTGCCAAATTTGAAGTAAATCCATGCAGTACTTTTTTACTTTATCCCGGATATAAGGACAAACAGATAAACAGACAAACAGACAAAAATTCTAAAAACTATATTTTTGGTCTCGGTATCGATAGTAGATCACACCCCAATTATTCTTTAAAAAAAATATTCAATGTACAGTTTTGACTTTCCTACCATTTTATTATATGTATAGATATAAGGACAAACAGATAAACAGACAAACAGACAAAAATTCTAAAAACTATATTTTTGGTCTCGGTATCGATAGTAGATCACACCCCAATTATTCTTTAAAAAATATATTCAATGTACAGTTTTGACTTTCCTACCATTTTATTATATGTATAGATGTAGGGGTATGTGATAATGTTGTTGTGTGAGAGATAAAAGAAAGATGCCAAAAGAAGAAATATGTATATACTTTTACTGGTACCAGGTTACAATATAAATATACTACAAATCTTCGACCTAACTGTATGGGAGCGGCAAGACGAGTGCTGCGCCGCACTTACACAATATCGTGCCTTGTATATAATTTGTAGCGTCAGCAGCCGCTACAAAATTAATGCCACACTCGGTCACCCATCCAAGTGGCAACCTATGCAAGCGTTACCTAAATTCGCATTTCTATTTCAAATGGCAAGCCAAGTCACGCTACTCACTAAACAACTACGATGTTGTCGACGTCTTGAAGCATCCCGCGAGCTGGTATGACTGGCATGCCCTAACATTTAGTGTTCGCTACGTATTCCGAATAGTTCAGGTATCTTGGCAAGTGGTCTCTACCTTTACTAAAATCAAACAACCGTAACAAAGATAATATAAAATTTGTGTCAACATAAAATTATGTTTATATTTGTAGTATTATTATTGTCACTTAAAATGTATTTTTATTTTATATTTACTTCTGCGGCTGCACACTAAGCGCATAGCACAACACACTAAAAGCTGGAGTAATATTGAGCTAATATTCACCTGGGAAATTATATTTACCATATGTATTTTTTTTACTTCTGTTGTTAAAAAATTCTGGCACCTGGGGTGACCCCGTTGTAAGTATTGTTTTTTGGTTTGGATTGACTGTAAGCTAAACACACTGAACGAACATTACTTTGTATGTATGTATATGTAATGCATTACATATTAAAACGAAATCATCTAAATACTTTTCTACACATTTTATTAATTTAAATTTATCTGGTGGGTGTACAAAAGGGACACAAAGTATAAATATCGGTTTCTCGAAACAAAGGTACCTACGTGGTATATATCCCAAAAGACAATTTAAAATCAGTGTAAATGAAAACAAATGTTTAAATGTTATAAGTTTAACATAATATAACTATCGATCAAAGTAGTACATAGTTATATACAGGGTTGATACGACGGTATGACTATTTTAAATCCCATATAGTACGTGACATACTTATACAAGTTCAATACCAAATTTCAGTTAATTACAATGAAAATTGAGAATCTATTTTTTTTCAAATAAATTAAATCAATTTAATACGCAAACGCGATGTATAAATATTTACACTAATTTGGGATCACCATGAATGACAACGTTCTATTAGTTCATTAGGACTATGGATACATACATAGTACATACCTGTCTAGCGACAGGCGGCGGCACGGTACTGACGTAAGTAGGTACTTAATTATGACAAAGTATTTTTTTCTCATTTACACACAACTAGGCCGTACGATATTGTTTTGTAGTTTTACAACGACTCACTGTCGGCTACCAAGCTTCTACTTCTAAACAAATACTATCACTAAATTGAAATTATTTTCGTAAGTATCATATTATTATCACCAAATAAAACGAAACACAAACACTTCTTTTACTCATCCAAACATCGGTGCCCTGTCACAGAAAGAAAAAACACTTTCACTTCACACCAGTTGCTTTTTGAACACCTAAATACCTTTAGGTGTTCAAAAAGTATACTTATTTTGGCATTGGTCGCATGTTAAGCACTTCTGACTGCTTAACATGCGACCAATGCCAAAATAAGTACATAGGACAGACGGGTCGAAGTTTTGAGCTGAGATATAAAGAACATTTAGCGGCGTTTAGAAACAACCAGCCAGAAAAGTCTCATTTTGCCGAACATTTACTTGAATCGGGTCATACCTTAAACAGCGGACATTCATTTGACGTCATACACACTTGTCAAAAGGGTATTAGAATGTGCGTATTGGAACAATTAGAGATTTTAAAGCGGGACAAGCATACATTACTGAACGATCAAACCAACTTTAACGGGTCCCCATTGCTGAATATATTCGCACACCGTCATAATGACTCACATCAGTCGAGCAACGGAGGGAGGGGATTAGAAAGTACAATCGTTTATAAGACATGCCCACGGTTGGAAAGCGCTCAGTCGTTGCCCATCGTTCCTGAGGATGCCTCGTGCAGAGGCGAAACACGTGTCGAAGAATAGTCGGCGCATACAGCGGGATACTGCAAGTCAGGTATCTTCCTGGAACTCATACCATTCCTATATCCCTTATCCTTTTAGAGGAGTTCGATATTGTCAACCTTTTTCTATTGCAATAGTTGGGGTGGTCAATTCGAGGGTGCGTGGTGGGTTCCTCTTTCCTTCCATTAGGTTACAATGGAGTTCCGCCAAGTAACGCCTGATTCAATCAATTATTCGTCCTTATTGTGATAGCCTAATGAGTGAATTTGGCTAAATTTAAAGCAGATTATGTAATGTCGCAACGCATATTGTTACGCAAACGCATATTTTTTTTAGTGTTTTAAGGTGAATGACCTTTACTACGGGCGCGGAACAGCCGGCGAAAGAGTTACGACCTGTTCCAGTTTAGTCAAAACTAAACATTAATTGTCTAGTGATTGAACTGAAATTTGGTGTACAGCTTGTATATGTCATATGACATTTTTCAAACCACATAACTATATGTGGTTTGAAAAATGTCATACAGTCGTATCAACCCTGTATATAGATAGTTTCTGGCGCTCGTAGCGAGACTTGGCTTGCCATTCGTAACAGATCGATAAAGTTAAGCAACGCTTGCACAGGTCACCACATGGACAGGTGACCGCGTGTGGCGTTTACATCTGAGCACTACCGTGCTTCGTTGGGCACGTAAAGCTGTCGGTCCCGGTTCTTGTCTCAGGATAAGAATCGTTAGGCCATGTCGAAGGCCTTCGGGTGGTCTGAAAACTCCGACACTAGAGTTGACCACACACTCACACGAAAAACAAACAAACTAGGACATAGGCATTACATTTATCTAAGTTTTGTAATTAGCGTGTTAGGTCACGATAAGAATAGGTTTCTCCGAGTGGCTTACATAAATTATTAGCCTTCAGGTATGTATAAATAGCCTTTTTACCCGCAACGCGAACGGAGGGTTGCTATAAGTTTGGTGTACCGGTGTAGCTGTACGTCTGACTGTGGTTTTGTACCTCTTATGCAAATGAATCGATTATAGTGCGGTATTTATGCTTGAAAACCGATGCGATCGCCTTGTTTCTCAGCCAAAATGTTTCAGACCTGTTGTCTCTATATCTGACGATAGCAGACAGTGGCTCAACTGATAGTAAGTGGTAGCCCCGACTAAGCCACATGGATGTGAACGTATACACTACCAAGCCGCTGCAATCAAATAATATAAGAATAGTTGAAGGATGTAGGATAGGTAAGGCAGCGATAGCCTAGTGGAGATACCAACGGACTGTCATGCAGACGGTATCGGATTAAAATCCATGGCGCGCACCATTGAGTTTTCGGAGTTATGTGCGTATTGAATTGTTAATTATTGCTTGTCTCGTGCCTCGGAGAGCACGTTAAGCCTTCGGTCCTGGCTGTCAAGAAGATCTTTGACAGTCGTTATAGGGCGTCAGTACTTCTAAAATAAGCTGTCACTAGTCTAAACCATGGAATATTGCTATCTCTTCGGGTTGCGGAGGTCAGATCGGCTGTCGCTCCATGGAAAAGCTAATATTCCGCCAAAACCGGTTAGACTAGAAAACGGACCCGAGGTTGAGACTAGGATAACGCTAGGAGGATGAGGATGATGAGTTGAAGGAGGTAGAAGGAATACTGGGTAAGGGAGAAGGAAAAGGAGATAAGATCTCCGACACTCTCACTCGCCGAACAAAACGCAACGATATAGGTAGATAGTCTTACTTTACGTAACAAGTAATTCTCAGTGGAGCTGGCATTCATTGACGTCATTACACGTCAATGAATGCCAGCTCCACTGAGAATTACTTGTTGACTGGTATAAAACATCTAAATTGGAGGGTTACTATAATTGTGTATTTTAATATAACCAACTTGGAAAAGTACAAAAACATTTAAGACACTGTTCCTTCCACATTGAAACGGTGCGATGTTATGATATGATTGTTGTGTGATATTAAAAGACTGAACGAAATAAATGACATAAGCTACATGGGTCATATACCGTGGTCAATGACATCCAGGCGGGTGAAGCCACGGGAAAATTCTAGTCTATTAGGGGGCCACATAAAATCTTAATATATAAAATCCTTGCGTTACTGACTGACTGACAGACACGCTACAGCCAAAGCTATTGGGCGCAGGAAGCTGAAATTTGGTATGTATGTTCCTTGGGGACAGTAGGGGTGCACTGAGAAGGGATTGCCCGAAATTCCCACGGGATCGGCCAAAACGGGTAAATTAAAAAAAATGTAGGCGTAGCTGCTGGCGTCCTCTAGTACTGTATAAAGTACTAGCTGCTGCCCGCGACGTCGTCTGCGTGAACGCTATACAGCACCTAACTATTAAATAAATACCTACGATTATACCTTTGAAAAAATACGCGGCGGCGATAGCCCAGTGGTGTATGTAACGGACTGCCGAGACGAAGGTCTTGGGTTCGATCGGAAAATGGAGGTACTTGGCGGTCATGGTCAGTATACCAATTTCCAATAGATTGTTTTTTACTGCTGGTTCGTATACCGTTGTCGTCATGCTCACTAAAATGTCATTTCTTGTGGTGGCGTCGTGTGTCGGGTCATCCCTGTCCCTCTAATATGGCGAGAGGGATGATGGCTGGCACATGCGTCATACTCGTGAACGGGTGCTACTTGCGATGACTGGTCGATGACGGTCTTGCGAGCTGGTATTAGATTTTTATATTTAACTGCATCATTTCCATCATCGTTCTGATCACTTTCGCGGATTGCCTGCATTATTAGGTATATATAATGTAAGTGGATGCTCCTGTTTCACCATGTCTATTCTGAGGAGGCTAACCAAAACTATTATGCTTGAGTATTATTATGTACAGTAAATATATACAAGTGATATAGAAGGTGTAACAGTTGCAGCACCTTACAAAATGTTAATTGTGTATTATGCAAAACCTGGCGATGAAAAAGAGTGACCGTGAGTTTTATTGCCCGTTCTTTCTCATGGTTCTACCTATTGCTTTGCGAACGTTGCAGTATATGTAAATGTAGAAGCATACAGTAATAATGTTTTAAATTTGAGTATAAGTAATTATTTTATAAATTTATTATTTTGACGTTCATAAGCGTCACATTGTGACCCAAATGAATAAAGGATTTTGAACTTGAATTTGAATTTGATCCCCAGCTACCCCGGGCACACACCTATGACTTTTCGAAGTTATGTGTGTATTAAAAAATATTAATTAATTATCGCTCGCTTAACAATGTGGCCGGTAGATGGCAATAGGCTCGCCCCCTATTACATTGGGACCGAAACATATCTGGCGAAGTGTGGGTGTGTAATACACCTCTGCCAACCCCTTCGGGGATAAAAGGCGTGAAGATATGAGAAGATATACCTTTTAAATAACATTCATTTACCCGTTTCTTCTTTATATTTCATACCTGCAGAAAGTGTAGTAACAGAGGGAGACTATCTTTTGTAAAATTGACCTTTAAAAAGTGCTGATTTTCAGCCAGCTTTGAATAAATGACTTTATGGTGATTCTGCTGAATTAAGTCATAAGTTGTGACTGAAGCAGATGGAGAAAATAAGGAATACATAATAGGGTAAAATACATACTAAACTTATAGGACTTCTCGATATACAACATTAGTGGTTTGGCTCTCCGCAGCCAAAATGTAAAGAGAGTCAGGACTGGTGACGCGGGAGCAAGCGACATACAGGATACCCGCTGCCCTCAATGTCCGCCTCTGCGACTTATTGATGGTCTTCGCGAAGCAAACACTCGAGGGGAACTATATGCGCTTGAATTATGAGGTATGAGAGGAATGCGTGGTATAAATACTGCCTCGCTGACGACACAACCCGTAAGAATTTCGTAAATGGTGTGTCTGTGGAGCGAGATGACTTTCAGGCGGGTCACGTTACACAACTTCGGAGGAGATAGGTTCCGAAGAAGCATAATCGGGACACCGACCTTCAGCTTGATGCTATGCGCTGGAAGTTCACTTGCACTCCCAGTCAGGGAGTTCAGAAATTCCGCGGCATAATGTGTGGCGTTTTCTTGCTCGACGACAGTGTTTATAGAGGTGTAGACCACTTCATTCCTCTCAGTTGCCGAGAGAATGCATTCGTTAATTGCTGCAGCCTGATCATTTTTGGGCGTCAAAATAGGCTACTCACACACTCACGAATTCTGCTATTACGTTATACAGCTGTATAATTCTAAGCTGGATACAACTCTACTGAGAGACTCTGGAAGCACCACCTGTCCACCTCTCTCCTCTGGTAGCGTGTCTTCGCCAAGACTTAGAAAGACATCTTATAATTGTTGAGCACGTGCATTGACGCCAAGCTGAGCTCTCATATTAATGGTCAAGCGCAGCATACGAACTCGTTACCACAACAAAGATAATTTCAACGAAGCACTCACCTTGTCCGTGTGGTGACGGATTAAGAATACGGAATGTCACCACCCCATATCATCATGGGATGATATGGGTCTTATGACACCCATGGGGGTGTCATAAGAGCCGACAGAGGGAGCAAGAACAGCACTGTAAGAGAAGGAAAACTTGATACAAACCCTATACCAACCCGTTTGGCCAGCGTGGTATAGTAGACCAATTCCTCCTTTCAAAAGAGAGGCCTAGTCCAGCAGTGGACTGTTAAAGGCTGATGATGATGATGATGATGACTCACCTCGTTAGCCCTCGATCCCCGTGTCACCACGGGAAGCGTTTGTCGGGAATCGTCACTGAACAGAACTGTGACCACCCATTAAATGCTCGTTCCTGCGGATGTCCTGCAGGGTTCTGTCCATGGCCTGAACTACCTTCCTATTGGCCATCGTACGCTCATCCCATACGATCAGAGAGCAATCCTTGAGCACGTGTCCCTTATCACTGTTACGTGACACACCACAAACGGGTATTACGGCGCTCTCTAAATCGATGGGAAATTTAAACATGGTATGTGCTGTCTTGCCACCGGGAAGCAGTGTGGCAGCGATTGCCGGCGATGCTACAGCAATGACAATTTTGCCTTGCCTCCTGACCTCTGCAAGTATGCCAGTAGTAACAAATGTTTTTCCTGTTCCACCAGGAGCATCCAAGAAAAATATTTTAGCCTGGCTTTGCCCAACGCTTTCAAGGACGGTGTCGTAAAATTCGTAAGGTGGTCATTTCAAATTTTCTCAGCGTTATACTCCCAATTTTACGGTCTTGATGCGGTGATGATTGGGAAGCTGGTAACAAATATTTGATCAGTGGGTTGCCGTTGATAGAAATGACCACATCTTGAAGTGAACTGAGACAGGTGTTCAGCACGCGGTCATCAGTTACTTCGACTTCGTCTCTAGTAACACGCCTCAAAGCTCGTAGAAAATCTTCAGACAGGTGATGGCGATACTTCTCCCAGAAAGCTACCGCGTTCGCGACTCCACAAAACACCAAGATGACGTCAAACAGATGACGCATGCGGCTGGGACTGTCACTGACGCTCGCCTCCGCGAGGTTGTCATCTCAGTATTGGTCACCGTCGAGAAAGTGACGTACTACGCAGGCTGTGCGGTAAGTGGGATACTCCAAGCCATCAAATGTCCTCAGAAGGGCGAAAGACGTTGGGCTTCGGACCGTGTGAAGTAACAACCGCAGAAAATAGCATTCGACATTATTTTTGTGTACCGTACACACAAATAATGTCGAATGCTATTTTCTGTACAAAATGCGGTGTCCTTGAAACTTCCCGGAAAACCTTCCACAGCACCACCGCGTCAACGTCGGTTAAATACACCCTTTTTCTTGTCGTACGTATAATATGAAGGCATCTCGTCATACGTAAGGGACCTCCCAAACTTATCGATTTTACAGAGCCTGAAAAATGCCAAGAGAGTTGTTTGACGCGGATTTTCCATGTGCTCAGCAACGCTGTCGGGATCAAAATATATGCGCTGGCCGTTCTCTAGGTGGTCGTGTAAATGCATTACGGTAGGATGCTTCTCATGTATAGAGAACACCAGTATCCCCCAAACCGCTTCAGACGTAACAATAAATGTGGCTGTGTGTGAGTAAAAATAATCTAGCTAGTTCCACATCTCACTAATGTTTATATACAGTTAATCCAAACAAAGGTATGTGCTATATGTATATTCCGGAAGACAATTTAAAGCAAGTTTACATGCGACATGAAAATATATTAATTAAGAAGCAATAATGACACCAATGTGACCAAAATGTTTATTTTGTACTAACTCTATTACTATATTTATTCTGACAGAAATTATGTAAGCAATCAAGTGTGGCGATGGTGTAGTTAATTAATTAAATAACTTCAACTTATAGTCTTGCTCATCTCTAAAACGAATTAAAAATAAAATTTTAAGAAGAAAATGTACAACTCCATCTATGACTTTTGAAAACAACTATTAACGTCGCCAACATGTTCAAATTTAAATTATTTATATCCAAAAAGGGCTTACACATGTAATTCGACTTGATGCTTTTGAACTCTCTTAGACGGCGCTGCATTAAAATTATCTTAATTCTACTTATATTCAAATAATTATTTTTATCAGCCTAAGTTACTTTTATTGCGTGATTTTTATAGTGTGAAGCTAGCTTGTAGCATAGTTAACATAATAATAACATTCAAATATGCATTGTTACATTACACGTTGTTACAGAATGCGTTGAAGAAATAAAGGTTCTCTGCTCGTTCCCTGTAGGTCATAGCGTGATAATATGTAGCCTATGTGGTGACCCGACTTTTTGATAATATTTGTGCCAAATTTGAAGTAAATCCATGCAGTACTTTTTTACTTTATCCCGGATATAAGGTCAAACAGATAAACAGACAAACAGACAAAAATTCTAAAAGCTATATTTTTGGCCTCGGTATCAATAGTAGATCACACCCCAAGTATTCTTTTAAAACAATATTCAATGTACAGTTTTGACTTTCCTACCATTTTATTATATGTACTAGCTGACCCGGCAAACGTTGTTTTGCAAATTTTTTTTTTTTTGAAAAATAGATGTTGGCCGATTCTCATAGATACCGGATAAGCACAAAAAATTTCATAAAAATCGGTCAAGCCGTTTCGGAGGAGTATGGGAACGAAAACTGTGACACGAGAATTTTATATATTAGATAGATTCGTTGTGCTTGTCGAAGCAAATTGGTTAAGACAATTTCTAATTGGAAAACAAATATATTTGGTACTGAATGTTAAAACAGCAACCTGGGCGTAATGTTCTCCTCCTAGCATTAACCGCCGTTATCCCACTATCCAAGCTGCAACCCTGGGTCCGCTTACTAGCCTAACCCGGTTTAACTGAATTTTAACTTTCCACAGTGACTGCCTGTCAGACCTGTACAATCCATAGTGATAGGATTTAGACAAGTGTCAGTTTATTCAGAGATACTGACGGCGTATACCGACTGTTACAATTCTTCATGACAGGCGGGACTGACACCTTAACGTGCTCTCCGGGGTACAGGGCAAGCGATAATTACAAATCAATACGCTTATAGCTCGTCAAAGTCGGTGGTGTGCGCCGTGGACACGACATCCTCTCCATGGAATTATACTAATGGTATCTCCACTATGCTATCGCTGTTTAACTACCTATCATCATATATCATTATCATCATCATTACTTAGTATAAAACGAAGTCCGTTTTCTGTCTGTCTGTCCCTATGTATGGATAAATCTTTAAAACTACGCAACAGATATTAATGCGGTATTTTAATAGATAGAATGATTCAAGAGGAAGGTTTATATGTATAACAGGTACGAAGTTCGCCGGGTCAGCTAGTTAAAGTTATAAATAAATGATTTTTTTTGCAATGTGGTGACAGGTTACGAATGCAAAGTGTCACTGCAATATAATATTTCATTTCGTAGGTTTCCTGAAACGAAATAGAATCTTTGGGATAACGCAAAACTCTACATCAAACGCTAGTAAACCCGTCTAATCAGTGTCGTATAGTAGGTTTCATCTTGCTATTTACTCACAATGCCATCGTGATGCATAACAAAAAGAGACTTATGCCCAGCAGCGCACACGTTAAAAACAACATGATTTACTTGTTTCCAATTATTCTAAATGGACCCCATTTAGGATTATCGGTTCCGGAATCATTTTGATGTGCATCAATAAAAAAAACACTGTTAGTTTGGTGCACATAATGGTGTATTTGTCATTGTTTTTATTTTTAATGAAGCACCTATTAGTGTGCCATTTGATACGAACAAATTAAATGGCACAACATTGAAGTAATATTCTGAAACCTAATGATTACATTTTTATATCTTAACTCCACAACAAACTTTTTGCGAATTAATCCTTTTGAACATTAGACATTTCGCGAATTAGTCCATTCGGGACTAAGTAGCCATTTTGTAAATTAGGCATTTGTCGACAATGATTGAAACTTGCACGTATAGACAGTAATAAGTGTATCAATATAAAAATTAAAAGGGAGATGACCATACCAGACCTATACATAAAATAAGCATAATTGTTTTGTTACTGCATGTTTTATTACATATAAAATTATATAAACATTCTTTTCATTCGCATTAATTAAAGTTTTGTAAACTAAACCTGTTTGTATACCGTTTCCTTTATAAAAGCTTATTGATATTATATCTACCTATTGATATATACTATTGAAAAGCAAAATGTGTTTTGTAACTGCATTGTCTATTTAAATGTTTAATACATGCCTATTCAAAATTTACATAGACTATCCCATCGCATTAATTAATTAAAATTATGTAATCTAACTTTGTATGTATACCGTTTCTTGTATAAAAGAAAACTGATATTGTATGTACCCATCGACAAAGATAAGCATACGCTGTTTTGTAACTACATGTCCTACTTACTTGTTAAATGCATAGGTACTTGTTCATAATGGAAATACATTTTTCAATTGCATTAGTTAAAATTTCGCAATTCAAAATTATTTGTATACCATTTCTTTTGTAATAGCTAATTGGTGTTATTTGCATAAAGATGAGTATAATCTTTTTTGTAGCTGTATTTCCTATTTACAGGTATATTACGTGCCTATTCAAAATTGAAATATACTTTTCAATCACATTCATTGAAATTTTTGCAATCTAAATTTGTATGTATACAGTTTCGTCTATGAAAGCTAACTGATATTTTATGTAAGTAGGTACATTAAAATAAAATTTAAATACTCTTTTAAGCTGCGCGTCCACTGGATCGGAATCGGAGCGTACGGAGCGGACGGAGCGTCGTCATTTACAAAATGCCGATGGGGTGCGTCTACTGCATTCGGATTCAGCATCGGCAATTTAGGTATTTTTAAAGGAACCGTCACGCGTCATCGCTTGTTAACGTTCATTTGCATTATGGAGGATATTGTAGTAATTAGCTGTATTTTATCAGAATACGAAGAGAGAAAGAAGATGAAACGAAAGATATGGATTCATAATATAAACTCAAAAAGGATAATTTTCGGAGAATATCATACATTATTTATTCTCATTTATTTGAAGATGAAAATAGATTTTTTGGGTACATTCATATGACTCTACTAAAGTAATAAAAACGTCGTTCATCGTGAATAAGTATTTTTGCCTACAGTTTAACGTCGCAAACACGTCAGAACTTGAAACGCTTGAATCCGAATGATGCGTTCACTGCGGATGACGTCAACAGCACAAATACCGGTCTCAGGCGCAGAAATGCCGATCCAGTGCACGCAATTTCATGGAAGTTAATACAAAGCAACAAATCCTTCCGCTCCGTACGCTCCGATTCCGATCCAGTGGACGCGCGTCCACTGGATCGGAATCGGAGCTTTACATGGCAAGTTTTTTTCATGAAAGTTTTACAATCTACATTTGTTTGTATACTAAAAGTTTATTTTATTATAACAATCACGTGATATTGTATAAATTTACTGATAAAACCAATCATATTGTGTATTGTAACTGCATTTCCTAGTTTTATATTTAATGCATGCCGTGGCAACCTCTAATTAAGCCAACACTACACAATGTTTATTATTAATTATTAACTACATTCTGTATTCTTGGCATATGGTTTGTTGGTGTCCTAAAATAAATAAATAAATGTGTGTATGTGTGTATTCGTACAAATGAGGGCTACGCTTTCCTATGACTAAGGCAGTTTGCTAAACGATCCAAAAGAAAGTGCGGCACAATTAGTACTTTTTTTGGATCGTTTTCAAAACTGACTAAGTTCTTGTCGACGTTGGAATCTGCTATCAATGAAAAACGTCAAGAAATCGAACAGCATCGTCATCGCCGAAGATATTTCTATTTTCATTTATATTCCAATCTCTATTACTTGTGTGTTTATGTATTGTGTACCTTGCGATTGAATGTAATTTTCATGCTCTAGTGTAATAATTTCTGAATTTTGTAGATAAATTGTGTTATTTTTGCATTGTTATTTTGTTTGTGTCTTAATAGTAGGTCACATAACAATTCTAAGACTTCAAGAAGTAGCCTAAGAATTGTGATGCGAGTAAGTGATCGGGATTTTGTTGATATCAATAGAATCTTGATAATAATAGTTGAAAAATATTTAAAACTTTATATCTAATGTTGATGTAATTTTTTTTCGAAATTTAAAACTTTATATATCTACTGTTGACGTAATAATTATATCGAAAAAACTTCACTTTGTTTGGATCATTTTGACTTCCCGTCAGTCCCGCCAGTGAAATCATAATAATGACCTTAACTGGTCTCTAAGGCAATGTTTATCAGTCTACCACTTGAGAACATGAGTTAAATTATTTATGAATTCTCAAAAATTGCGTACAACAAGTATTTCCTTCAACATTTTTTATTACAAATCGCCTGAAATATTGTTTATAGGAAAATAATCTCAAATATTATTGCTCTCTTATTTTACTTGCCCCTTATTTGTATTACTTATAATTTCACTCTTTGGTTATAACCTGGTATAATTTTAGTGGCTCACTGTTGTTAAAAATTGGTACTAATGAAAACCTCCTTAAACTGGTACACTAGATTGGTAATTGAAGTAGTGTACAATTATGAAAACACATTATTATTGTATGAATATGCATCATCTATACATATAATAAAATGGTAGGAAAGTCAAAACTGTACATTGAATATTTTTTTAAAAGAATAATTGGGGTGTGATCTACTATCGATACCGAGGCCAAAAATATAGTTTTTAGAATTTTTGTCTGTTTGTCTGTTTATCTGTTTGTCCTTATATCCGGGATAAAGTAAAAAAGTACTGCATGGATTTACTTCAAATTTGGCACAAATATTATTAAAAAGTCGGGTCACCACATAGGCTACATATTATCACGCTATGACCTACAAAGAACGAGCAGAGAACCTTTATTTCTCCAACGCATTCTGTAACAACGTGTAATGTAACAATGCATATTTGAATGTTGTTATTATGTTAACTATGCTATAAGCTAGCTTCACACTATAAAAATCACGCAATATAAGTAACTTAGGCTGATAAACATAATTAATTGAATATTTAAGTAGAATCAAGACAATTTTAATGCAGTGCCATCTAAGAGAGTTCAAAAACATCAAGTCGAATTACATGTGTAAGCCCTTTTTGGATATAAGTTATTTAATTTTGAACATGTTGGCGACGTTAATAGTTGTTTTCAAAAGTCATAGATGGAGTTGTACATTTTCTTCTTATAATTGTATTTTTTATTCGTTTCAGAGATAAGCAAAAGTATTAGTTGAAGTTATTGAATTAATTAACTACACCATCGCCACACTTGATTGCTTACATCATTTATGTCCGAATAAATAGTTATAGAGTTAGTACAAAATAAACATTTTGGTCACATTGGTGTAATTATTGCTTCTTAATTAATATATTTTCATGTCGCATGTAAACTTGCTTTAAATTGTCTTCCAGGATATACATATAGCACGTAACTTTGTTTGGAGTAATTGTATATAAACATTAGTGAGATGTGGAACTAGCTAGATTATTTTTACTCGCACACAGCCATTTATTTATTGTTACGTCCGAAGCGGTCTGATGGATACTGGTGTTCTCTATACATGAGAAGCATCCTACCGTAATGCATTTACACGACCACCTAGAGAACGGCCAGCGCATATATTTTGATCCCGACAGCGTTGCTAAGCACTTGGAAAAGCCGCGTCAAACAACTCTCTTGGCATTTTTCAGGCTCTGTAAAATCGATCAGCTTGGGAGGTCCCTTACGTATGACGAGATGCCTTCATATTACACGTACGACAAGCAAATACACCCTGTATTTAACCGACGTTGACGAGCAGGTGCTGTGTAAGGTTTTCCGGGAAGTTTCAAGGAAACCGCATTTTGTAGAGTTTATTCCGTACTTTTATTTTATTTGTGTAATAATGTCGAATGCTGTTTTCTGCGGTTGTTACTTCACACGGTCCGAGGCCCAACGTCTTTCGCCTTTCTGAGGACATTTGATGGCTTGGAGTATCCCACTTACCGCACAGCCTGCGTAGTAAGTCACTTTCTCGACGGTGACCAATACTGCGATGACAACCTCGGAGGCGAGGCGAGCGTCAGTGACAGTCCCAGCCGCATACGTCATCTGTTTGACGTCATCTTGGTGTTTTGTGGAGTCGCGAACGCGGTAGCTTTCTGGGAGAAGTATCGCCATCATCTGTCTGAAGATTTTCTACGAGCTTTGAGGCGTGTTACTAGAGACGAAGTCGAAGTAACTGATGACCGCGTGCTGAACACCTGTCTCAGTTAACTTCAAGACGTGGTCATTTCTATCGGCGGCAATCCACTGGTCAAATATTTGTTACCAGCTTCCCAATCATCACCGCATCAAGACCGTGAAAATTGGGAGTATAACGCTGAGACAATTTGAAATGACCACCTTACGAATTTTACGACACCGTCCTTGAAAGCGTTGGGCAAAGCCAGGCTAAAATGTTTTTCTTGGATGCTTCTGGTGGAACAGCAAAAACATTTGTTACTACTGGCATACTTTCAGAGGTCAGGAGGCAAGGCAAAATTGTCATTGCTGTAGCGTCGCCGGCAATCGCTGCCACACTGCTTCCGGGTGGCAAGACAGCACATACCATGTTTAAATTTCCCATCGATTTAGAGAGCGCCGTAACACCCGTTTGTGGGGTGTCACGTAACAGTGATATGATAAGGGACACGTGCTCAAGGATTGCTCTCTGATCGTATGGGATGAGCGTACGATGGCCAATAGAAAAGCAGTTCAGGCCATGGACAGAACCCTGCAGGACATCCGCAGGAACGAGCATTTAATGGGTGGTCACAGTTCTATTCAGTGACGGTTCCCGACAAACGCCTCCTGTGGTGACGCGGGGATCGAGGGCTGACGAGGTGAGTCATCATCATCATCATCATCAGCCTTTAACAGTCCACTGCTTGACTAGGCCTCTCCTTTGAAAGGAGGAATTGGCCTACTATACCACGCTGGCCAAACGGGTTGGTATAGGGTTTGTATCAAGTTTTCCTTTTCTAACAGTGCTGTCGCTCCCTCTGCCGGCTCTTACGACACCCATGGGATGATATGGGGTGATGACATTGCGTATTTTTAATCCGTCACCACACGGACAAGGTGAGTGCTTCGTTTAAATTATCTTTGTTGTGGTCACGAGTTCGTATGCTGCGCTTGACCATTAATATGAAAGCTCAGCTTGGCGTCAATGCACGTGCTCAACAATTCTAAGATGTCTTTCTAAGTCTTGGCGAAGACACTCTACCAGAGGAGAGAGGTGGACAGGTGGTACTTCCAGAGTCTCTCAGTAGAGTTATATCCAGCTTAGAATTATACAGCTGTATACCGTAATAGCAGAATTCGTGAGTGTGTGAGTTGCCTACTTTGACACCCAAAAATGATCAAGCTGTAGCAATTAACGAATGCATTCTCTTGGAAATTGAGAGGAATGAAGTGGTCTACACCTCTATAAACACTGTCGTCGAGCAAGAAAACGCCACACATTATCCCGTGGAATTTCTGAACTCCCAGTCAGCAAGTGAACTTCCAGCGCATAGCATCATGCTGAAGGTCGGTGTCCCGATTATGCTTCTTCGGAACCTATCTCCTCCGAAGTTGTGTAACGTGACCCGCCTGAAAGTCATCTCGCTCCACAGACACACCATTTAGGAAATTCTTACGGGTTGTGGCGTCAGCGAGGCAGTATTTATACCACGCATTCCTCCCATACCTCATAATTCAAGCGCATATAGTTCTCCGTGAGTGTTTGCTTCGCGATGACCATCAATAAGTCGCAGAGGCAGACATTGAGGGCAGCGGGTGTCCTGTATGTCGCTTGCTCCTGCGTCACCAGTCCTGACTCTCTTTACATTTTGGTTGCGGAGAGCCAAACCACTAATGTTGTATATCGAGAAGTCCTATAAGTATGTATTTTACCCTTTTATGTATTCCTTATTTTCTCCATCTGCTTCAGTCACAAAATATGACTTAATTCAGAAGAATCGCCATAAAGTCATTTATTCAAAGCAGGCTGAAAATCAGCACTTTTTGAAGGTAAATTTTACAAAAGACAGTCTCCCTCTGTTACTACACATTCTGCAGGTGAGAAATATAAAGAAGAAACGGGTAAATGAATGTTATTTTAAAAGGTATATCTTCTCATATCTTCACGCCTTTTATCCCCGAAGGGGTATGCAGAGGTGTATTACACACCCACACTTCGCCAGATATGTTTCGGTCCCAATGTAATAGGGGGCGAGCCTATTGCCGTCTACCGGGCACATTGTTAAGCGAGCGATATTTAATTTTTTTTTTTTAATACACACATAACTTCGAAAAGTCAAAGGTGTGTGCCCGGGTTAGCTGGGGATCGAACCCAAGACCATCGTCTCGGCAGTCCGCTACATACACCACTGGGCTATCGCCGCCGCGTATTTTTTAAAAGGTATAATCGTAGGTATTTATTTAATAGTTAGGTGCTGTATAGCGTTCACGCAGACGACGTCGCGGGCAGCAGCTAGTACAATAATAATGTGTTTTCATACAATGTCGATGTTTATTTTTTTTACTGGGTTTTCTGATAACTAAGGCAGTTTGAAAACGCTAAAAATAAGTGTGGAACATTAACTACTTTTTTTGGGGTTGTATTCAATACTGACTTAGTTTATGTCTACGTTGGATTCTGCTCTAAATGAAAAACATCAAGAAGCCCAAGAACATTGTGATCACCGAAGATATTTATATTTTCATTAATATTTTAATCTCTATTACTTTTGTTTTTGTATGTACCTTGACCTTCGTTCTTGTCATTAGAATTATGTGATGTGTTCTTTTAATATTGTTTATTTAATAGCTAATGCTATTGTTACGAGCTGGGGTTCGACGATAAATTATAGCTCACTATGCCACTTAAACTGAACTTTATTCACTAACACAATAACACTAGATACACACACTTAATTTTCCAACACTAATAAAACACACTATTCACACCACTAGTACAACACTAAACACTTCCGAATTACTTTCTTCGCTTCTTGTTTATCGCTTCGCTATTCACTTGTTACTATGTGCCGGATTACATCACTAGCACATTCTAGACTCTTCCACAAAACTGTCGAAATAATCTCGAACAGTCGATTACAGCAACGCCATCTAGTACAGAGTAGCTGAATTACCTTTAAACCACCGATACATTCAATCTCTTCTAGTACCCCCATTCACCGATAGATGGCGTAACACTGCCCCCCTTTTAAACGTGTTCGTCTCGAACATCTTTGGACCCATGGTAACGAGCCAACCGGTCCACATGAACTATCTTCGGTGCACCTCGCGACCCCTTCTGGATTTTATAGGTGACGTCGTTCATCCTGGTAATTATGCGATATGGCCCGTCCCATCTGGCTTGTAACTTAGGCGATTTGCCTTTGCTTCGTACTGGGTTATGAAGCCACACCAATGATCCCTCGTCGAAGCCTTTGTTGTTTGCCTTCCGGTCGTAGCGAGTCTTCATCTTTTCAGACATCTGTTGTCCTGACTCCCTGATGTGCTTGTCTACGTCGTTCATCTTGTTGCGTAGCTCGGTCGCGTAATCCGTTACATTGCGTGGAGATTCTGGCGGAATACCGGTGATTAAGTCTGCTGGTAAACGTAATTCTCTGCCGAAATTGGCAAAAGCTGGTGTTACTCCTGTGGTTTCGTGGACCGCACTGCGATATGACAGAAGGAATGGTTGGATGTGCTTGTCCCAATCTCTTTGTTTGCTCTCCACGACCTTCGCCAGGTACCTTTCCAGTGATTGGTTGAATCGTTCAACCATGCCATCTGATTGCGGGTGATAAGCAGTGGTCCTGGTTTTATGTGCACCCATCACGCGACAAGTCTCCTTGAACACCTCGGATTCGAAGTTCCGGCCTTGATCGCTGTGGATTTCCAAGGGTACCCCGAATCGACAAAAGACTTCATGCACCAGCTTGTCGGCCACTGTGGTAGCTTCTTGATTTGGGATTGCAAACACTTCAGGCCACTTCGTGAAGTAATCCATCACAACCAAGAAGTATTTGTTTCCATCCTGGCTCTCGGGAAACGGCCCAGCGACATCCAAGGCTATGTGCTCCCATGGGGCTCCCACATTGTACACCTTTAATGCACCTCTGCTTCGAGTATGTGGCCCCTTGACAGCCGCACAACTTGTGCATTTGCGGCACCAATCCTCGACGTCATCCCAACAGTGGAGCCAATAAAACCGCTCCCGGATCTTAGTAAGGGTCTACTTAACTCCCATGTGACCTCCTGAAGCACCATTGTGATAGAGCTGCAAGACTTCCGGCACCTTAGTTTTGGGCACTACCATTTGCAAATGGCACTGGTTACCGCGAGCGTTTTCCCATTTGCGGCACAGAACTCCATCTTGGACGACCAAGCTTTCCCACTGTGCCCAATAACTCTTGGTGATAGGGCTCATTGCTGCGATATCACTCCATTTGGGCCTAGGAGCGCCTGATTTCTTCCATTCAAGAATCGGCTGTACATCCTTGTCATCTTGCTGAGCATTCTGCAAAGCTTCTCTCCATTCGTCGCTTAGATCCGTCTTTAACATCCTCACTAGCGCTGCCTGCTTTGCTTCCTGTCGGCTACAGTGCTTGCACTGGTCGGGACACGGCCTACGCGATAGGGCATCTGCGTTACCATGGGACTTGCCGCTGCGATGTTGTATTACAAAATCAAACTCTTGCAGTAGTTCAATCCATCTAGCTACTTGTCCTTCTGGGTCCTTAAATTGAAGTAGCCATTTCAGCGCTGCATGGTCGGTTCGCAGGTGGAATTTACGGCCCAACAAGTATTTGTTAAAATGCTGCAACGTCTTTACTACAGCCAAGAGTTAACGCAGTAGTTTCTTTCGGGTTTGGATAAGGTCTTGCTGAAGTATGCTATAACAACTTCTTGATCACCCTTCTTCTGTGACAGCACGCCGCCAATTCCGGTGTTACTGGCATCTGTGTCAACTATGAATTCATGCTCATTGTCAGGGTAGCCTAGAATAGGTGCAGTACACAGATGTTCCTTAAGCTTCTGGAATGCAACGTCACAGCTCTCATTCCAACAGAACTGCACTCTGTCTTCGGTGAGCTTATGAAGAGGTCGAGCAATGTCAGCAAAGTTCTTCACAAACCGTCGGTAGTAGGAGCATAATCCGAGGAATGCTCTGACCTGCGTTTTGTTCTCTGGAACTGGCCATTCCTTCACGGCAATGATCTTTTCCGGGTCAGTTTGAATACCGTTCTCCGAGACCACATGACCACGTGTTCCAAGTTTCGAAGGAGATCCTGGAAGGTGCGCCCCACGATGATGATGTCATCCAAGTAGACCAGGCAGGCGTCTCCAATCAGTCCCATAAGCACTCGCTCCATCAGTCTCTCAAAAGTAGCCGGAGCGTTGCACAATCCAAAGGGCATGACGTTAAATTGCCACAATCCTTTGCCTGTGGAGAATGCCGTCTTCTCTTTGTCTCGAGGATCTATTTCCACCTGCCAGTAGCCACTTTTTAGGTCTAAGGTAGAAAACCACTTCATCCCCGTCAGCGTATCCAGTGTGTCATCGATCCTTGGCAGCGGGTAGCTGTCCTTCTTCGTGATGTCATTCAATCGGCGGTAGTCTACACAGAAGCGCATGCTGCCATCCTTCTTCTTTACTAGGACAACCGGAGAGCACCACGGGCTGGACGAAGGCTCGATTACGCCTTCTTTCACCATACCGTCGATGATAGCTTCCATTTCACGTTCCCGTGCCACTGGCACACGTCTTGGTCGCTGGCGAATCGGTGCTTCACTTCCCGTGTTTATTTTGTGCTGGACTAGTGCTGTCTTCCCTATGTCGGCATCACTGGTCGAGAAAATATCGGCGAACCGGTTTAACATCTTCTTAGCCTTGGTCTTCTCTTCTTCTGACAGGGTACTTTGGCAGTCCTCCAAAAGTGAAGACACGTCGAATCGTGCACCCTGAACCTTGTCGCTGGTAGGTTGCTCTTGACATCTACGCATCCAAGCCGCTCCTTCATAGGTGCCCAATTTCGTCCCTTTTTTGAGCAACACTTCCTTGTCACTTGCATTTAGTGCGCGTATTGATGAAACTTTGGTACCCCTTACCAACGTTCGTGCAATCTTCCATGAGGCATCTTCCTCTAGGCCTTCGATAAGTACGCAGCGGTTACCTCGACCAGAACTCCCGGGTAAACAAACCGGTACTACCGTTTCCGACCGCGGTTGAAGCGTGACATTCTTCAGGCAGTACACTTTTCCATGAAGACTTCTTCCGAGCCACATTTCAACGCTCCTTGGTTAACATCGATCTCGCAGTGATACTTCCGCATGAAGTCTAGGCCTAAGATGCAGTCGTCCACTATATCGGCCACGATGACTTTGTGACGGTAAATTTTGTTGCCTAGCTTCAGATCCACCTCCATTTCACCTCGGACGGTTATGTGCTGACCGGTAGCTGTTCTCAGATTCACACATTCATTGTTCCTGAAGCAGCCCCGAAGAACCCGTCTTGCCAGATGGAAACCGACGACTGTCCGAGAAGCACCCGTGTCCAATGTCAGCTTGCATGGTGTTCTGTTAATTTCGCCTTCGATGATCAGGCTGTTCCCGTCGCATGATTGCGAGATCGAGATACTTGGGGCTCTTCCATTACCAGCCAGCACCCGCCCCGCAGTCCTGGCTTCTACTCGTTTCCCTGCTCTCGCTGCCTGGCAGGCACATCAGGCGACCCCTTTGGTGGAGACAGGGTGTCACCAGGCTGCCTACGCTTTGGGCAGCTCAAGCGGATATGGCCTCTTTCTCCGCAGTTGTAGCACCTAGGTGACGACACAACTTCCCTGATGCGGTGACCTCGGTCGTCGCGTCGCACTGCTTCCACCTCCAGAGCGTGGGCTAAGGCATCCTTGAGGTCCTTGAAGTGCCCAAGCCTCACTGCTGCTCTTACCTCCAGGTCCCGGATCCCATCCGTAAACGCCTGTACGAGGTTCCCATCAATAAGCGCAGGAGACGACTGGTATGCCTTCCTGACCAGCTTTTCCACCTCTAGAGCCCACTGCTGCAGAGTTTCTCCGGTGCGTTGCGTCCTGTCCTTCAGCTGAGCACGATACACATGTTCGAGGTGCGCGTCTCCGTACCTCGCCTCCAGCGCCTCAAGAAGCTTCTCGTAGGTGACGTCTTGTCCGAGTGCCTCCAACACTGTCAAGGCCCGGTCGCGAAGGCCCAAGGTTAGGGCGGTTAAGGCCTGTTCTTTGGTCCACCCATTCGATCGCATCACAGCCTCAAATTGGATCTTGTATGCAGACCATGATGACGAGCCATCAAATGGTGGAACCTTAAACCCACGAGGTGAGGGCACTACAGTCGCAGATGTCACTTCGTTGGATCCGAGCCCACGCAATCTCCTCTCCACTTCAGCGACACAGGTGTCGTGATGGTCGTGTACACACTTCTCTATAGAGGCGACGCGAGTCTCAAGCTGGTCGTGTACGAGCTTCTCAACGTCGCTGATACGAGCCTCGTGCTGCTGGAGCTCCTCCTTTACCACCTTCAGGTCCTTCCCTACAGCGGCGCTGAGGTGAGGTCTTTCATCACCACCAGCTGTTCCTCCAAACGGCGGGCCTGCTCCTCCTTGTCGCGCTGCAGCTGTTCCTCTAGGCGGCGCGCGTGCTCCTCTTGACGGCGAGCCTGCTCCTCTTGTCGGCGCGCGTGCTCCTCTTGACGGCGAGCCTGCTCCTGTTGACGGCGGTCCTGCTCCTCTTGACGGCGGGCCTGCTCCTCCTTGTCGCGCTGTCGCTGTTCTTCCATGCGGCGCGCGTGCTCCTCTTGACGGCGGGCCTGCTCCTGCATGAACGCCATCAGAGCCGCGATGTCGAGCATCGCCATGGAGTGTGCGCTTGCAGGCTCTACTGCAGCCGCGGAGTCGCCTGATCCACCAGACGATGGAGAAGGAACGTCTCCGAAGCGTCTCTGGTCCAGGTCTTGCTGGCGCTGGTTCCTGGTACGCACACCTTCAGTTTCTTCCTTCGGCATAACCGGCATAATTTATCCCACTTCTGACACCAATTTGTTACGAGCTGGGGTTCGACGATAAATTATAGCTCACTATGCCACTTAAACTGAACTTTATTCACTAACACAATAACACTAGATACACACACTTAATTTTCCAACACTAATAAAACACACTATTCACACCACTAGTACAACACTAAACACTTCCGAATTACTTTCTTCGCTTCTTGTTTATCGCTTCGCTATTCACTTGTTACTGTCCTGTCTCGCGCGCTCTCGCTCTATTTATACTGGCCGGATAACATCACTAGCACATTCTAGACTCTTCCACAAAACTGTCGAAATAATCTCGAACAGTCGATTACAGCAACGCCATCTAGTACAGAGTAGCTGAATTACCTTTAAACCACCGATACATTCAATCTCTTCTAGTACCCCCATTCACCGATAGATGGCGTAACACTATTTATGATTGTATGAGTATGTTTGGTATTATGATACTCAGTCACGATCCGAGATACGAGTATTTAGGATTACCAAATGTCTTAATAAGCACTCTTCAGCGTTATTCTTTGGAATAATAACCTTCATTACACGCGTCAAAAATGTAAGTATACCTATGATGATGGCATTGAACCAAGGTTGAGCAGATATTTAAGCAGCTACTGGAAACATCATTATGATGTTAGTTGTCCCATGTGACATACTTGTGAACTCGCCATTATTGATCAATCGTTGTAACCATTTTCGAGTTTCAAGAATTGGTCGTTTAAATGTAGTAGATCTACATAACAACAATAGGGAATATGCGTGTGATTCAGATTTAAGCGAATATATTTTAACGACATTATTATCGGTAAAGAAAGTTATTTTATATTTAAACACTCTAAAATCGCGAATACTAATTAATAAAAGGTGGAAAATTTATGAGCGAAATTTAAAATGTCGAAACGCAACGGTATTGGCTAGATACCAACGTGACGACACGGTTCGCAGTGGATATGTTAAAAGTGTCAAAACATTTGACAGAGATGTCAAAACATTTGACAGAGTTAACAGAGGATACCTCAAACGTTGAAACGCTGACGTAACAAAGCGCGCTAAATGGAAGTGTTTAACCAGCGTTATATGATTGCAATTTTCAACATTTAATTTAAAATTAATGTTGACTTTTACACGACTTATATTTTTTACGGTATCATATTAACATAAATAAACGATAGCAACACTAAAAAAAAATCATGCATATTCCCTATTATGTTTGACTCTTAATATTAGTGAACTTTACTAAAATAATCTACCCAGATCGACATCAGTCAACCTATGAAACTTCTTGATGGCATAAGCACCCGAGCTAAGTTTGTATGTATCCTATATTGCACTGAGATACTGACATCTTATTAGAGTGAGTGGTTTTAAAAACTTGTGCCTTACAATATTTTTCCATTCACAATTTAATGTTTTAAAACCTTTTATTTAGACAGGCATTGTTGCCTCATCTGAAATGCGATTGCATATTTAATGTCAAATGCATAGAGATAATACTATCCCACAGTCTAGAACTCTTTAGACAGGCTCTAACTTCATCAGCTCTTGCTCCACGCGATATAATAGGCAGACTGTCTTAAAGTCTTAAATCAAGTGCGAGTCAGACTCGGCCATGAAGGGTCTCGTCGACTTAACATACCCTCCATATTCACCTAACCTAATGCCACTAACTATTTTTTCCGTAGTGTTTGTATAAAGGACAAAGTTATATTTTGCGGTTTGTAATATGTGCTCTATCTGAAAAACTACTGACTACATACATCTCGTTCACACCAATTTACTTTGAAAGTTTTCATTACAATCCACAGCATCTATATTTTCTGGATTTTTCACTCTTTTATTTTAAAGGTTAAACACTATTTTCTTTTCTTCACTCTTTCGCAACTTTGGGAGCTTCTATCATTTAAAAATTTTATACGATGGCTTTAGCAACCTTAAACTCATTCTTAAAGATCTATCTATAGACACCCCATATATATAACATACATACATAGACTCACGCCTGTTTCCCGGAGGGGTAGGCAGAGACTACGGAACGCCATTTGCAACGATCCTGACATACCTCTCTTGCTTCATTCACTCCCATCAAGTTTCTTATGCATGTGTCAGATTCAGGAAAGCTCCCTAGTGTAGAAGACAGTTTTGATAAATAAAAGAGACAACTATCAAATCATACTTTCATTTATTCAGTTTGGCACAAGGATATATCTTTAGATTACGCCGTTATTCTATATTTACATTAAGAGCCCAGTTTGCAAAGCAAATGCATAGAACTAAGACAAAGAACGGCAATAAACCATGGCCATTCTTTTCAATAAGTAACTAGTCGATGCCAGCGGCTTCGCACGCACATATTTTCGAATTTCCCGTTTTGCCCATTCCCGTGGGAATTTCTGGAAATCCTATCTTAAATCTTATCTTATTCTTTCATACATGCTAAATTTCAGCTTCTTGCGCCGAGTAGTTTCGGCTGTAGCTTATCTGTCAGTCAGTCAGTAACGCAAGGATTTTTATATATACAGATAAGAAGAATCATCGGCGATGACCAATTGGTTGACGCAGGACTCCAAAGCCTGGAGCATCGCCGTTGTGTCGCCAGTCTATCGGTATTCTATCGGATACATTATGGAGAGTGCGCAGAGAAACTACACAATCTGATTCCTCCTTCCCCTTTCTTCCATCGGACGACCAGACTAATTAGTCAGCGTCACCGTTACATGGTGGATATCCCGCTTATACGCACGAAACGCTTTGCTTCTTCCTTTCTTATGCGTACCGCCAAGGTGTGGAACTCTTTACCCGAGTCTGTGTTTCCTGATGAGTACAACCTGGGTGTTTTCAAGTCGCGAGTGAATAGCTACCTTCTATGTAAGCGTGCTCCATCTTAGACCATATCATCGCTTAACATCAGGTGAGATCATGGTCAAACGCTAGCCTAACAGTAATAAAAAAAAATTAAAAAATCATCCAATTAATATTTTGATATAAATTGGCTGATTTTTTTATTTTTTTAAATAATTGGTATCAATGTTGTGGGTAGTTTTATATTACTAGAAAGGTCTGTATTATAACATATCATAATAAGCATTATTTAGCATCTACACCATTTACTAAATGTTTACCACAGGTATATAATGAATATCATTGATACAACTTGATCCACATTATATTATTCTATCCTATATTACAATCTTTAATATCTCACAAACGATCAAACTACTTACAATATCTATAAGATAATGATTACACTATCTTACAGTGTTTCCTAGATGATGAAAAAAAAAGAACAAGCAACACAGAATATTGAAACACAGTAGCAGTTAAATAGTCAGAACCATATTGTACCTGAACCGTCGTCGAAGGAGTATAGGACGAACTAGCCGAGCTTGTCGACTTATATAGCTAGCTTAAACGTTATTTACACGTTTGCCAGTCTAACTGTCAAACATCATGTCAGTGTCATTTAACTACCACTATCCTCTTACATATTATGTATAAATACTTGGATATCAGTAATTTAAGCCCACAACCTAAATAAATGACCATATCTCTCACGGCCAGACTGACAAGTACTTCGTCCTCGAAGTACAATAAATTACACTTTACTAAACAATCGCCCAACGGGCGCCCTGTATTATGTAACAATTAAATCTTACCATATTGATTAAAACTATAGTATCGTTACGTCCGCTACGGCTATACTGACTTACGTTGTCATCGAAGTAAGTTCAAATAAGAATACTATCACAACAACAATCACTTTAATCGATTTTAAACTTTCGCGATTTGTATACATCATACAAAATAAATTAGCGGGTCTTAATCGCGTACAACTAACTTATTTCACAAACAATCACTTTGTACGAAACATGTAAAAAAATAAACTGGACTCATATTTACAGCAATTACGGCTTCATTTTGTGAGTCTAGTAATACGTTTTCTGTATCAGCTGCTTTGATACCATTGTTACAAATTGTATTTACTATTCTATTAAGGGAGCATTAAAATTCACAATATACATGTTACATATATAAGTACAGCTTTAATTTTACAATATTACACCACTGCATTATCGACAAATTGACAAAAATAATATAGTACAAAAGGAGCCACTATGAAGCATCATAAAATTTAAGTAATAATTTTAAGAATAAGAAAATAAAAATAGTTAGATAATTCTGCTTTCTTCTCCGCCAAGAGATGGCTGAGATGAGGAGGAGCCTCTCAGCGTTGGAGGCGAAGGCCTCTAGGCCACCGCTGGCAGCGGACCGCCGAGGACTAGCGGTGCCGCAATCTCAGCCGCAGCCGTCTACGTCCTACGCGGCCATGGCAGCCACCCCGAGACAGGTTGCTGATCATGAGTCGTCGACCCGACCTGCGCAGCTGGAGGTACCTGCTTCTCAGGCCCGGGCGAAAAAGGGCACGAAAAAAGCCCCTCAAGCCGCGCCTGCCGGCAGTGCTCCTTCACCCCAAGCGGGCGTGGCAGCCGTTACCGGGCCTCAGACCCTCCCGTTGATTACCGCGCCTCAAGCCGGTGGGTGGGAGACCGTCGGCCAGAGAAAAAGGTGGCTAAAACTAGGCGCAAGGCCAAATAGAAGGCCAAGAAGGCGGCCCGCAAGCTCCGCACCCCAAGCTCCACTGCAGTCGTACTGACACTGCAGCCGGCGGCATATGAGCGAGGGATAACCTTCGCGGAGCTTTACCGCAAGGCACGGGATACAATAAACCCGGCTGAGCTGGGCATAACGACGGGTTTGCACTGCATAACGATGCAGACTGGAGCCCGACTCATCGAGGTGCCCGGAGTGGGCAGCGCTGAGCAGGCTGACAAGCTTGCCAATAGTCTACGCCAAGCGCTGCCTGCAGAAGACGTCCGCGTCTCCAGGCCCCGAAAATGCGCTGAATTACGCATCATGGGCCTGGATGATAGTGTCGTTGCGGATGAAGTCCGGGCCGCCGTCGCCAAGGCCGGGGGATGCCCCGCAGAGTCGGTCCGTTGTGGTCCAACCCGCCCAGACCGCGCTGGCATGGGGGCAGCGGTGGTAAGCTGTCCCGTGGCGACAGCAAAAAAGCTAGCCGACGATCGCCGCGTACGAGTCGGCTGGGTGTCAGCGCAGGTGCGCCTTTTAGGGTCTAGGCCACTGCGCTGCTACGGGTGCCTCACAGCCGGACACATGGGCGTGAGGTGTATCTCATCAGTGGACTGCAGAGGCCTATGCTTCCAGTGCGGCAAACCTGGACACAAGGCCAGCGATTGTGAGGCCCCACCGCACTGCGTCTTGTGTGCGGCCGCGGGCAAGCCAGCCGAGCACCGGATAGGCGCGAAATCCTGCGCAGCGCCTAGGAAGACGCAGCAGAAAGCTGGCCAAGCGCCCAGCAATAGCAATGCCGAATGCCGGTGCGATGGAGACTTAATAATGTCTGCCGCCCTCCGCCTCCTTCAATCTAATTTGAACCACTGCGCCAGAGCTCAGGACCTGTTGCTTCAGAGCATGGCGCAGTGGTCTATCAACGTCGCCATTGCCGCCAAGCCGTATTTCGTCCTCCCCAGAGATGATTGGGCTGGGGACCTTGATGGCTTGGTAGCCATTATCGTCAGGGCCGCCGCCGGCACCCCTCCCATCGGGAACATCACCTGAGGGAGAGGGTACGTCGCAGCACAAATTGGGGAAACGGTGGTAGTGGGAGGATATTTCTCCACGAACCGACCCTTCGCCGACTTCGAAGCAGCCGCCCCCGCGCCGTCCTTCTCGCTGGGGACCTCAATGCCAAGGCTTTGGCTTGGGGTTCCGCGACCACGACGGCGAAGGGCGAGTTGCTGGAGCAGTGGGCCGTTGAGAACGGCCTACTTGTCCTCAATCGGGGCACTGTGCACACGTGTGTGCGTCAGCGGGGCGGGTCCGTCGTGGACGTCACGTTCGCGAGCCCCGCTCTTGCGCGCCGTGTCCGAGGCTGGCGTGTCATCGAGGAGGCGGAGACGTTGTCGGACCACTGATACATTAGGTTCAACGTCTCCGCTGAAACTGAAATCCTCGACGCGCCGGTACAGCGGGCCCTGATTGGGGACAGTCCACGCTGAGCATTGAAGTCTATGAATCGTCCAGACCTGGACACAAACACCGTCTGGGTCTCAGGACGTCAAAACGGAGGCCGAGTGGTTCCAGAGGGCCATGACTAACGTCTGTGACGCGGCGATGCCAAGAGTGCTCAACTACTCACCGAGGCGTCGGGTGTACTGGTGGTCAGACAACATCGCGCGACTGTGCCACTTCTGTGTGGCTGCGCGGCGCCAGTATGCCCGATTTCGGAGAAGGCGTCGCCACACTCCCGACTCAGAGCTCAGGGAGACGGAGCTATACGAAGGGTACAGAGCGGCCAGAGAACGACTAACAGCCGAGATTGCGCGGGCCAAAGATCAGGCCCACCAAGAGCTGCTGCAGACTCTGGAGCGTGACCCTTGGGGGCGTCCATACCTTATGGTCAGGGGAAAACTTCGCCCCTGGGCGCCCCCACTCACCCGGAGTCTCCAGCCACAAGCAGTCGAGGCTGTCGTTACCGCTCTGTTCCCTTCAAGGGCGGAGCACCCTTCCCCGCCGATGGCTCCCTTTCCCACGACAGCCAGCATGAGCGTGGGCCCTGGTCATAGCCGAGTTCGAGCCCCGACTTATAGGGCTCTTCACCAAATGTATGGCAGAGGGCCGGTTTCCTCGTCTTTGGAAGACGGGCAAGCTGGTCCTAATCAAGAAGGAGGGCGCCCGGCGGACATTCCGTCTGCCTACCGGCCCATCGTATTGCTGGACGAGGTTGCGAAGATGCTCGAGCACATAGTTGCCGAGCGCCTCGTCCGGCATCTGTCAAGCGCGGGCCCGTACTTGGCGGACAACCAATTCGGTTTCCGCTGAGGGCACTCCACGGTTGATGCCATACAAACAGTGAGGAGCCTGGCGGAGGACGCAGTATCCCGGGGCGAGGTGGTTCTGGCGGTGTCACTGGACATCGCCAACGCGTTTAACACCTTGCCCTGGAGCGTCATCAAGTCGGCACTCGTCTACCATCGAGTGCCGACGTACCTCCGCCAAATAGTCGGGGCATACCTACACGAGAGGTATGTGGTATACCCGGTTCACGACGGTTGGAGTCGGCGAGAGATGTCGTGCGGTGTTCCACAGGGGTCGATTCTTGGTCCACTCCTGTGGAACATCGGCTACGACTATGTGCTGCGGGGTGCGCTCCTCCACGGCGCACGGTGGGCTGAAAAATCAAAATGTGGACTTTGGGGCTAAGAGACTTGTTTTTGGATTCTACTAATGAAAACAAATTGTTTTTATTCTTTGACTTTTTTTGATAAAGTACATACTTACCGAGATAAAATTGTTTGAAGTTTGTATGAAACTAGTGGAAAATAAAAAAACTAAATCGGTTTTTTAATACTACCACTGTTAACAAGTCAATACAACAAAAATGAAACAATAAAATATCCACACCACCCATTACAGGTCACGACATATTATGCTTTCTCGGAATTTTGACAAAATCAGGTAAACTAATATTTTTTTTAAGTTTCAGATATATGACCAATGATGATTTTTTCAAGTGTAGCAAATGGATTAGGCTTACTGGGGATAACACATAAAAAACGCGCCTAATATTTAACCTCTCTGGGTGGTGTCGAATAAAAGATAAAAAAATATTACCGCCAAAACGCAAAAAAACGTAGTTCGCGATATAGTGCATAAATAGCTAAAAAATATCTTCTATCATAAACTTTCATTGTTTTCTTAAGATAGTTTAAGAATTACGAGCAATTCTCATTTTATTGTTTTCTTCCATACAAAAAAATCTTTAAAATTAAATAAGTCGAAAAACACGCGTTTAATCAAAAAAATTGTATTAATAATTTTGAGTTGTATTTGATTATAGAATCCAAAAATGGAATTAGTTTATTTATATTCCACTTTAGTTTTTTCGAAATCCCTACGTCCACTAGCGATTTTTTTCAGCCCACCGTGCGGCGTTGGCATAGTCTGTTATGCCGACGATACTTTGGTCACAGCCAAGGGTAAGACGCACCGGGCGGCGGCCATACTGGCGACAGCTGGGGTTGCACACGTAGTGAGTTGCATCCGGCAGTTGGGCCTTGAGGTGGCCTTGTCGAAATCCGAGGCCATTTCGTTTCATGGGCCTCGGAACAGGCCACCTGCGGGGGTCAAAATAATGGTAGGAGGGGTCGGCATCGGCATCGGGACGAGCTTGAAGTACCTTGGGCTCGTTCTCGACAGCCGATGGGACTTTCGCCGGCATTTTGAGCGTTTGGCACCTAGACTCCTGGGGGCGGCGGCCGCTTTGTCAAGGCTGCTGCTAAACCTAGGGGGGCCGAACGCCTCTTGCCGGAGGCTATATGAGGGAGTCGTGCGGTCGATGGCCCTATACGGGTGTCCCATCTGGGCCGAGAACCTACCGTAACGTTCGGGCATTTCGCGCACCGCAGCGCGCCATGGCCGTCAGGATAATTTGTGGCTACCGCACGGTCTCCTTTGAAGCCGCGACCCTCCTCGCCGGATGTCCGCCCTGGGAGCTACAGGCTGGGCTGTTGGCGTCGCTTTATAAGTGGCGCCGCGAAGCCCGGTCACTAGGCGGAGAACCCACGCCTCGCGAAATTGATGCGCGGAAGGCGGAACTCCGACAGGTCCTAGTGGCAGAATGGCGACAGCGACTCACGCACCCCAGCGCGGGGCTTCGCTGCATCGAGGCAGTGAGGCCCGTACTCGACGAGTGGCTGGAGAGACGACATGGCGCCCTCACCTTCCGGTTGACACAGGTGATAACCGGCCATGGTTGTTTCGGCCGGTTCCTGCACCGCATTGGCCGGAAGGAGACGCCCGGATGTCACCATGGAGATCGCCGTGACCCAGTAGAGGACACGGCGCTGCACACCTTGGGGGAATGCCCTGCTTGGGCATCGCAGCGCGGGGACCTAGTCACGGTGATAGGAGTGGTCGAACTCTCGCTTCGGACCTTGATTCGTTCCATGGTCCGGAGCGAGATGTGTTGGGACGCCGCCACCTCCTTTAGTGAGACGGTGATGTCGATCAAGGAGGCGGCGGAGCGGGATAGGGAGCCCACGCGACCTGTCTACACCCGCAGAACTGGGCGTCGCCGCCGGAGGGCGCTCAACGATCTCCGGCCACCGTGAGTACACGCCAGCGGGCAGCGGGCTTGTTTTTGACCGCCCGCCGTCCGCTAGGCGTTCCGCGTGCGCCTCTCGTAGCGCTAGTAGACTACGTCGTTATTTTCCGCTCGTAGTATGAAAGAGGATGTATGAGGACAGTTATGATGGATGCAGATGGATGCATGCGAGGGACGGGGCCTGCTTCGGCGGGCCAGCTCAGGCGGGGTCGCGGCAGTCATGCTAATGTAGATCCCGTGACCCCGCCATTCAATAGGATCGGATAGAGGAACACCATGGTGGTTTTAGTGGGTAGTCCCGGCGCTTCTCGTCGGGGTGTCACCACACTCTCCCTAGAATGAGCCCCTTTAGGGGCCCAGCCTGGGGGGGTCAGCCCGTAAATTGTTTGGTTTCCACCATGAGTCAAAAAAAAGAAAAAAAAAGGTATTTCTGCTTATGGCTGATAAATAATTGAAATAAAAAAATTAATAGAAATTCTCAACCGAGTTAAATAATTAAATATGATTTCACTAATTTACAAGTATACAGGTACCTACTTTTATGATTACAGTAGTGTTATACAATACTTGATTCTAATACACTGTCATTGCCATTGCCCTTCCAGTAACAACGGTCAATCTCCTTGATACTATCTAGCCCTACACCTGCTGCACATGAGTCCAGGCTAGAACAAGGCGAAAGACTTCAGCAGTTCGTAGGTAATATGATCAACATCATCAACATCGTAATCATCATCATCATCAACATCATTATAAATATCATCATCGCCAGCATTATCATCAAGTTAATCATCAATAATTATTCAATCAGCATCAACTATTTAATCATCAATGATATAATCATTATCAATAAATCGATGTTATCACATTATTATAGATATTTATAGATACCTTTATATCACCACAGTCACTGCTACCTAAACTATCGATCCTTGTCTAGAAGAAGTTTATTTGTAATGCTGTGTATGGTTATCAGAACCTCTAAGCTATAGTAAGACCGCCCTTTTACTTTCTGTGTATATGTATTTTTAAAATTAACTTCAATAGCTTAGTAATAAAATAAAAAAAATGTTATCTGTAAAAGCTACTATGGCGTCAAAGAGTATCTACATACATACATACATAGACTCACGCCTGTTTCCCGGAGGGGTAATCAGAGACTACGGAATGCCATTTGCAACGATCCTGACATATCTCTCTTGCTTCATTCACTCCCATCAGATTCCTCATGCATGCTCTTCTGTTCAGGGTACTTCTCACCTGTCCTGTTTTTAGGATGTCTCCAATCTGGTCAGAGAACGTCCGCCTAGGTCTTCCCCTTCGTCCTGTCCCTTCCACACTTGCCTTATATATCTGCTTGGTCAATCTTTCGTCATCCATCCTCTCCACGTGCCCAAACCATCTTAGCATACCTTTCACGATGCTTGTCACCATATCTTCTTTTACCCCACAACACTCTCTTATCACACAATTCTTTATACTGTCAGTCAGAGAAACACCACACATACTTCTCAGTGCTCTCATTTCTACAGCATTTATTCTACTTTCATGACTCTTCTGCCATTACCAAATATCACTACCATACAATAGAGTAGGTACTAACACCCCTCTATGCACAGCCAAACGTGCCTTTTTAGACACGTTTTGGCTATTCATAAACGCCTTCAGAGCTCCATACACTCTATTACCTGCATTAACTCTTCTTTCAATATCTTCTACATTCTTACCATCTCTTGTAAACAGCGTACCTAAATATACAAACTCATTCACTTGCTCCACTCGCTGTCCATCGATCATAATATTACAAGCCATAACGCATTCCTCCTTTTCAAAAACCATAACTTTCGTTTTACTTACATTCACTTTCATTCCTTTCCTCTCTAACGCACCATGCATGATTGTTACCATCTCCTGCAACACCTCCGCTGAAGACACAAGCATAACCTGATCATCAGCATAAAGGAGGCATTTGACAAGTAACTCATTCATTCTTAATCCACATTCACGATGTTTCAAATCTTCCAAACAACTGTCCATGAAGAGGTTGAACAGCCACGGCGACGCTACACATCCCTGTCTAACACCTGTGTTGATGGTAAACCAGTCAGTGTATGCCCCGTTTATCCTCACACAAGCTCTAGAATCCTCATAAAGGGATTTCAGAGCTCGTATGAGGCTGCTGTTCACCCCATACATCGACAGTACCGACCACATTTAATTCCTCACCACTTTATCATAAGCCTTTTCCAAATCCACGAATGCGCAGTAGACCTTTTGACCTTTGGCCAAAAATTTCTCGGAGCTATGCATCGCAAGGAAAAAACTTGATCCGTACACCCCATACCCTTTCGGAATCCCGCTTGTACATCCCCAATTATCTTGTCGGTTACTTTCATAACTCTTTCAATCAGTACCTTCGCATACAATTTTCCAACAATGCTGAGAAGGCTAATGCCTCTATAGTTTTTGAAGTCTTGTTGCGAGCCTTTTCCTTTATAAAGAGGCACAACGGTGCCCGATGCCCTGTCCAGCCTTCAGCATTTTGACTGTAATCCTATCATACCCTGCAGCCTTACCTAATTTCATACTGGCCAGTGCCTTCAAAATCTCATCCATGCCAATATCGCTTTCATCATTGCTATCATTATCATTCATTTCACCTGTTGAGTTCTTTCAAATAATCCTTCAAAATACTCTTTCCATCTCTTCAGCACACACGATTTACCATTCAGTATCTTTCCATTCTTTTCACTGATTGCTGTGTATTCTGAGGATTGAGTTTTTCCTCGAACTGCACGAACGGATTTCCAGAAAAACTTAATGTTTCTCCGAAATTCGTCAGATAATCTACTATCAAACTCATCTTTCTTTTCCGCTTTTTTCCTTTTTACCATTTCTTTCACTATTATTTTACGCCTAACAAACTCCTTTCTTGCTTCATCTATGTCATCACTCGTTGCCTTTCCCATTCTGTCATTTGCTCTGGAAGCCAACCAATCTAACTAAGCTTTCTTCTTCTCTGACACTGCTGATTGTACATCCTTGTCCCACCATGTATTCTTAACCTTTCGTAGTTTCCTTCTCTTGATCACACCACATACTTCAGACGCTACACATACTACATCTTCTTTAAAGGAATGCCATAATTCTTCCATATCATTTATGCCATCGAACCTCTCAAATCTTGCTATCAATCTTCGTTTATACTCATCTTTCACATCTTTCTCTTGTAGATTTTCTACTTTTATTCTTTCCAAGACCCTCTTTTGATTATTTTCTCGGTGTCGCTATCCTCTAAAGAGCCCCTTTATCCGGCTTAACACCAAAAAGTGGTCTGTATGGATGCCGATCCCTCGAAACACTCTCGTATCCAACACATTCTTTTTCAGTCGTTCATCTACTATTACAAAATCAATCATACTTCTAACATTTTTCGCCTCACGTGTATACAAATGTATCCTTTTGTGATCAAACATGGTGTTTGTCACACAAAGGCTCCACTCCAAACAAACCTCAAGCAGTTCTTTTCCATTTTCGTTCACACTCTTATCACCGAATCCACCTAAAACCCTTTCAAATCCATCTCGCTTTACTCCCGTCCCACCCATCCATTGAAATCACCTAACAAAATCAATCTCTCGTTATCCTTACAGGTCCTCAGAATCTCTCTTAAACTCTCCCAAAACTCCTGCCTTTCGTCTTTTTCTTGTTGTGACATACCCGTTACTATATTGACCGGGGCGTAAATCCCTACAATAAGAAGACGAGTAAGTCCTACTTTCATTCTCATCCATAGTAGCCTTGCATTTACATATTCAAACTCTTTTACGCACTCATTTATTCGCGCAGACAGTATTAAGCCAACTCCCTTGCAGGCTCTGGTGGTACTATCTACTCCGGACCAATACGCCGTGTAGCTGCCATGCTTGGTAGTGTCACATCCTTTCTTTTTCGTTTCATTCACACACAGAACATCAATCTTTCTATCATCCATCATCTGGCATACTTCATCCAATTTTCCGTCCATTCCACCGCCAACATTCAATGTTGCAAATCGGCTTTCCGCAGGCCGCTTTTCGCCCTCGCGGGAAACGAGACGTGACGGGTTGCGAACCGCGTCGCCGCCATTTAAAGAATTATTAAGGCGCTGTTATACCTCAGAAGCCGTGAAACACCTAATTTTTCGTCGCGCATCTAGCCATAACGGTACATATTACAAACTAGCAAAAATTAGAGCTTAAAGTCAAAAGTCTGAACAAAAGACTTTTGAAAGAATTTTTCATGTACGTAAAATAGAATCACGGTAAAAAAATCACAAAATCGAGGCAGAAAATAATCTTTCGTCTCACTGTTTGCAATATTTTGATCGTAAGCTGTCATACTTTTTTTGATAAAATTGTAGGAAATCTAATGAACTAAAGAATTACCCTATTTATTTTCATATTAAACGTGTATATTTTGTAAAATTAAATAAAATCTGCCAAACGTCTATGATTTTGACGCTCGGTAGATCCCATCAATATCAAACGCTTCAGCAATTTAAACCTTATTAGCATAAGCGGTGTACTGAATGTCAGTTGCTAGTTTACGCCCCGCCCAGACCTCATCATTCGGCTATGAGCCCTGTGAGAGATAGGTCATGTCGCTTGCGTCTCCGCTGCACGAAATTTTACGTAAACATATTTGTTATTATAATACGCCGATTTGAGTTCGTAATTTCATGTTTTATGTTATAGACTGAATACTTTGAATCAAATAGGCTTTTCATTTAACTATGGGCACATATAATTAGGACCTAACTTTATACTCTTGTTGCGTTTAATGTGTTATTGTTTCTGTGCTTATAAATATACTAGTCGACGCCAGCGGCTTCGCACGCACATATTTTCGAATTTCCTGTTTTGCCCGATTCCGTGGGAATTTCGGGAAATCCCTGCTTAGTGCACCCCTACGGTCCCTAAGGAACATACATGCCAAATTTCAGCTTCCTGCGCCCAATAGTTTCGGCTGTAGCGTGTCTGTCAGTCAGTCAGTAACGCAAGAATTTTATATATTAAGATAATTAGAAGAATAAAATATGGACAATTAGAGTAATGAAGTTCTACGAAGGATTTGTACAAGAAAGCGTCGTAATAAAATAGAAATTCATCCATGGCCAAGTGATTATGAAATATGTAACATTTTTACACAAATTATTTTCATAAGAGTCTTTTATGACTAACTATGTTACTTATATAGTATCGATTATGCATAATATAATTATATAAATTATTCTCACAATACATAGCTGCCACAGTTTTCAATTTTTGAAAGAGTAATAACATAAAATCGAATCATTTTATGTACCTATATTTCAATTTCATTAGCTTGTCAGAGCGCCTGGAGCGCTAAGATGCCGCCACGGCGAACAATAATGATGACAGCGCTAATATGGCGCTCCGCAATCCGCACACAAGCGGTAACGAATGTTGTATTATTGTATTTTGAACATAAACCTTTTTAGGTACATCGGGTAAAACTTTGATTATTCATAAACTATTAGGTATGTCTCAGTACATCTAATATCTTTTTAATTTCTAAAATCAATCATTTATAAGTAAGAAGGTAACTTCTCTGTTTGCTATAACACAAGATATAGTATTTTTTTAATAATAAAGTACGTAACTAATTATCATTATTGTAATTACAGTGAAGTTAAAGATAACAGTTCTGCAACGTCTTACACACATTTGACTTCAGTCATTCCTAACACGATCTGTTCAAGAGCTAGCCAAGAAATGCCAAACAATTTTTTTAACAAATTTGACTCAAATTCCGTAGTGATAAGCAAAAATTACAAGAGGGATAGCAGTGACTGGTTCGAATTGCGTAAGAATATGTTGACAGATTGAAATTTTTGTATAGTGGTAAAAAGAAGAGATAACAGCAGTATAGCCAACTTAGTAAAAAATATTTTGTACAAATAAAATAGTTGCAATGTAAAATCAGTTGCGCATGGAATCTAAAATGAACACTGGCTTTGCAACAACTGGCGAAGCCAGAAAATGTGGCAATCGAGCCTTGTGGATTATTCGATTATTGGTGCCACGCCAGATGGATTAATAGGTCCAAACACGATTGTGGAAATTTAATGTTCTAAAGTTGCCTATAAGAATGGCCTGGAGAATAGTATAAGAGCAAATAAAATACAAATATGGAAACATGATAAAAAAGTGAACTGACTAGTCTAAACAAATATTGTAATTGTTATTACAAAATTCAGGGGCAACGCCACGTTACACATAAACAAAAGTGTTTATTTGCTGTGTGGAGTGGCGAAAGTATACCACTAAAAATAGAAATTATAGAAAGAGATGATGTTTTCTGGGAGAAGCTTGTGGCGTTTTATATGAATTGGCAGTTGCCTGAAATTGTTGATTCTCATTAAGCTCAAGGGATGGCATTGCGAGATCACGGAGAGGAAAATGTTTTATCAGTGCTTGAAATTTCTACAATACCAAGCCGTAAAAGGAAAGTAAATGAAACTGTGCCTCGTGAACAACAGCAAATAATAAGTATTGAAGCCTTATCACCTCACACACTGCCTTTAACATTCGATGAGAATAAAGAAAACCTGCCGGGTTGTAGCAGACAGCTAACTTTTGATGAGCTGTAAACTCTGTATTTCGTTAATAAATTATAAATGAATATAAATATTTTTTTTATAGGTGCATAGGGTTCCCACCAAGATCTTAGGGTCCCAAGCCAACCTCACCTGCAAGTGGTGCACCTGCCGATCAACGGACGAGGCTCGGGCCAACAAAATATCCCGATAAGCGGCAATAGGCTCGCCACCTATTACGTGGGATCAAAACACTGGCGAAAAGTGGGCGTTTAATTTGCCTCTGCCTACCCCTTCGGGGAAACAGGCGTGAGTCTATGTACGTATGTATAAATAAATATCTTTTAATATTTATTTTCTTTGAAACAACACATATTTGAAGCGAAAGAAATTTTTTATATTTTTCCATACAAACATGTATGACGAGAGCTAACGAAAAAGCAGTAACTCAAATTCTAATTCTATAATTTTCTAAGCGACATAGCAGTATCTCATGAATAAGGTATATCCACATATATTTTTGATGTTTCATCTATTTTGAAAAATAATAATGGGTTGGGTTTCGAAACGAGTCGCCTGAATTTGAGGGTATTGGTAGTGTAGGGGGCTTAAGGTAGTTCGTTTTAATCCCCTAAAAGTAATTTTGACTGCCGGAGTTGCGTCTAAATATTTTTAAACAATTTCCAAAATTTCATAAATACTTCGGCAATTATGCAAAACGGAACATAGTTTTTATACTTTAGTACAGTTTTACAAATGTAATTTTTAGGTTTTATGTGAAAATCGTGAAACGAAACGCAAAACTGCCATCTTGGAATGATCATATTGACAGCTAATGTCAAATTTGTGCGTCATTGCTTTCGAGTGCCTTGGGTTAGGTGCGACTGTAATAAGTAAATAAATAGGTTATGTTAGGTTCTCTTTTGACCCTTAATCCGAAAATAGGAGCCCTTCGCAGGGCTCCGACAACCTTAGTTTATTAAACTAGTGTGATGAATGTGGATGTTGGCAGTGCCGTACACACCGATGTTTGTAGATTTTTTTTTCAGAGGAAACCAAGTATTTCCGGCAAGTGAAAATGGTGAGGGGGGTTTCAAGACCTCCCCTGCTCCCTCTCCAATCACTCACAACCCCTAAAAACGGCGACGTATTTCGAAACCTTTGCCATAATAATTATACCTATAATAACAATAAACATCCATAAATAAATAAAAGAAATCAACTTTTACTAAACTTCAATTATCTCGTAACTCGCTTTAGTTGAGATACGGCTTTTGCGCTTAGTAGAGCAGTATTGTGTTTTTTAGGGTACCGTAGCCAAAAATTGTAAAAACGGAACCCTTATAGATTCGCAATGTCCGTCTATCTGTCCGCCCGTATGTCACAGCCAATTTATTGCAAAACAGATTTGAAAACTGGCAGGAATAGAATTAGATGTAGGTATTCTATGAATTGCTTCACTATTTTTATACAAAAACAAAATAAACATAATAGTGGCCTCTCCATACATGGAACTGATTTAATTATTTTTATCATCTTACGGCACGTAGGTAATTACCTACTTTCGTCAACATTTAATACCTATAACGTCTACTGTAAACCAGTTTTGCTCATGGCTGCACTGAGAACAAAAATTGCGCTATGCCTATATTGTACAAACAGATTGATGTATGTAATATAAATTTAATATCAGTATCTCAATTCAATATGCTAAAACGTTTTGCTTGCGATTTTGAAATATTGGAATACGGATATCGCCAGAATACGGCCGCACGCAACGAGAATGAAGGGGGGCGCCCCGCAGTAGACGGAGCTAAGCTCCCTTCACCTCCCCTGCTTCACCCCCTCATTTACCAAAACAGTCGCTTAGGACAGCGCCTTAATATCTGTCCTCATAGCGTTCCCACGAGTAATAGGGATTTAAAATGTCCATCCCCGCAGAGCCCTGTACGGGGGTAAGATGAAATCCTAGTTGTGCCCTGTGACCACCAACACAGGCACCCTCCGTTTGAGACCAGCTTGCCCTCTGGCCACGAATCCCTGGCTCTGGCACGGGTCGGTTGACACCTTAGATCGGGGTTTTGTGTCGGGTATGCTCCCTGAAAGTTGGTTTAATTTCGGAGTTTTCCTTCTCCTAGACAGGTTGCCAACCAAGGCTAACGAGGCCCATCTCCCCGAACGTTTGGTTTAATTTCGGAGTTTTCCTTAACCAAAGAGTATCTAAAGTTAATAATCCATAAATCGTAGACATCTAAAAGTACAAATACGCTTTTTATTATATTCTACAATAACAAATTAACACTACATTAATTAACTAATAGTATTCAGTATTTAAATGTAGAAAAACTATAAACGTAACTCATCGTAATGAAAATTGATATCTATATTAATAATACACTAAAATGTTATCAATCTAGAGTAATAAATGCAGCAGTCCCTATTAAAGCAAATACTATAACACATCTTTTAACTATAATATCAAATGCACCTAGGTATAATACATAGACTTTATTATAGTATATTACTAAACTGCTCCTTTCTCCTAATAGTGTTCCATTATTGTGTAATGATGGGCGACGGGAGTTGAATAGATACAAGTGTTTTCGTTGAGTGTCGTATATTGAGTGTTCTAATACAATCCAATGTTTAAACCTATATACTAACTATGAGGTAGAGGTGCACTACACTACACCTCCCCCTTTATTAAGAAAAAAAAAGTGACGATTACATTTTTTTTGTACATAATGCAGAGAAGTAAAATTTTAATAACAAAACAAAAATATTCTGTTTCTCTTTCCAAAATAAAAAAATGTTTATTACATGCTTATACGTAAGTGATAAAAATATTATTTCTTAAAATCTAAATCATCTCATTTCGTTTTGCAGCTGTATAACAAAATTGCAAAAGGAATAATTAATCTTTAAAAACAATAAACGTTGATATTATTTTCATCAAATGTAAAAGCTAAAAAAAACATAATATAAAATAAATGATTTTAACGAAAATCGATCAATATAATATGATAGAAACTTTTCTTAAATTCTAGAGGTCGCTTAGTGACAATATATTATGGTATTATGCTATGATAAGTATTTATTGATTATATTTCTACATTTTAACACATAATAATACATTATTTTCATAAAACATCATTATTTACGTATGCATTCTTAGTCACTCATAGTTGATACATTTTCTTGGTCTCATTACATTTCCTTAGCTTTTATTTTAAAATTACATTTATATAATAATTTATTTCGCTGGCATTACCAATCTATTCAACGATAAAAATCCTTATTTAATTCTATCACAATTTCTACATATTCGCCATATCTCATTATCTACATATCTTTCATAGTCACGTCATCATAATAGCTACTTCATATTTTTGGTACATATATTATTTCTTTTAGACGCGGGCCCGGCCATTTTATTACATCTCACTTAGGTACACTTCTTTATTACATATAAATCATCATATTCGTCTCATCGTAATTATATCTCATATAACTCATATATTTAAGAACAATATTTAAGACATTTTTACGTCTCCAACAATTTTCACGGAGAAGAACTCGCTTACTGCCATGATCAAAATGAAGGACCGTTCTTTATTGTACCATTATTAATTGTGTACCTTTTTTATCATTCATACATCCTAATTCATTCAAAAACACTACACATCATCTCGTTTGAAATGAATAATTAAGTTCAAAAGAGTTCTGTCGCTATTGGTTGATCAGTCCTTTGCGTACTTGAACCTTGTAAACAAAATCATTCCTTACTTGCCAAAAATCTATACCTATACAAACAAAACCATCTAATTACTTCTACCCAAATCCATTTTCCATCAATTAATCCTTTCCATTCCAATTAAAATGTGATACTCATACTAAAATATACCTAGGTATATCTCAAAACCATAAAAATCAAATGCGTATTACAATATCAAAACTTAAAAAAAAAAACATTTATCATATAGGTACTTCAAACTGTTACAATATAAGCTAATTATAAACAAAGTGTCGTTCTCAGTAATGAACGGTGTTGAATTTCGAGACCTAAGAATGCATCGCATACTTGCACAACTGCATCATATTGGCTTCTAAACTTGATTCTAAAAATAGAATGCTTTATAAGTATGTGATTACATAATTATATCCTCTCATTATTTTAAATTTGCTTTTGTCAATTTAATTACTTACATTTTGTTGTGTACTCACAAGACTAAAATATCTCTTACATCGTATACTTATAATATATATTGATAGGAAATTATTAAAACAACTGCTTAACGTCTTTAGAAAAGAAAATAAACTGATATAATTTTAACATAATATTATAACACTTGAAATTCATACATTTGTAAACTTTAAAATTTTCTATTAAACCGAATATTCAAGGAATTTACTAAATTTAATACTTAATTAAAGTTACTTTGTTTTTAAGAACAGTTTAATTATATTTAACTGATACCATAGTCATATTGTCATTAGCGAACCTTTGAGAAGTAAATTTTAAGACATAAAGATATATTATTAAAGGACAATGGCAGAATTTGGTCTGGGTTTGTTGTGGCGACCTTAAAATTCATATGAACAAAACAAATTGTTATTTTTTTCTACGATTTGTAATATTTTCGCTTTGTCTCGTTAAAGCTGGAGTATTTTATGATGATAAAAAGCATTCCAATTGATTTCGAATACTTTATTATTTGTTTGTTGCCATAGACAATGGTGTGACAGGAATAGACGTGAGTGCTATATCCGTATCGATTATTAAATAAGTAATCGATACGATCGACCTTTATAGAGTTGGTTTGGTTTAAAATGCAGTTATTTAATATGTAATCAACATTATATCAATAAGCTAATATTTTTGAAGCAAAACAACGTTTAAATCAAATAAAAACGTAACAGCATCGTTTTAATATTGTATCGATTTCACATAAAATCGATTTAAAATGTGCAGCCCTGCTTTTGTCTTTGGCTGTGACAGTTAGATGCTACAAAATACTTCTGCGTTTTGATGTCAATCTGTCATAAATGTCATTTGACAATTCAAACGCACCTACCTACATTGTTTAGCTTTCATACTATAACTTTCCTTTTACCTACATTGTTCATTCTTAACTCAAAATTCAAACACCAATATAATTTTTTTCCGCTTTTCTTGAGTGAAAATAGAATTATTTATAGACTCTGTTACTTACGCCAAATTTTTTGATATATTTTTTATTACTGTTCACTTCAATTTAATTTCAGACATTTTGATGTATGGAGATCTGCCATTGTCCTTTTAAGAAGAGGTATTTGATTACATAAGTCCTCTAAGAAGTTGATTTGAATATAATTAAATACTTTTCATGAGCAAACAAATTATCAATCAAATAAAATAAGATGGAAGCGATATGCTTCTATAGTTTCTTTCAGTTTCTAACAAAAATTTGATAAGATGATCTTTCTTGGCCATTAAATGAAATCTATACATATAATAAAATGGTAGGAAAGTCAAAACTGTACATTGAATATTTTTTTAAAAGAATACTTGGGGTGTGATCTACTATCGATACCGAGGCCAAAAATATAGTTTTTAGAATTTTTGTCTGTTTGTCTGTTTGTCTGTTTATCTGTTTATCTGTTTGTCCTTATATCCGGGATAAAGTAAAAAAGTACTGCATGGATTTACTTCAAATTTGGCACAAATATTATTAAAAAGTCGGGTCACCACATAGGCTACATATTATCACGCTATGACCTACAGGGAACGAGCAGAGAACCTTTATTTCTCCAACGCATTCTGTAACAACGTGTAATGTAACAATTCATATTTGAATGTTGTTATTATGTTAACTATGCTATAAGCTAGCTTCACACTATAAAAATCACGCAATATAAGTAACTTGGGCTGATAAAAATAATTAATTGAATATTAGTAGAATTAAGACAATTTTAATGCAGCGTCATCTAAGAGAGTTCAAAAACATCAAGTCGAAATACATGTGTAAGCCCTTTTTGAATATAAATAATTTAAATTTGAACATGTTGGCGACGTTAATAGTTGTTTTCAAAAGTCATAGATGAAGTTGTACATTTTCTTCTTAAAATTTTTATTTTTAATTTGTTTCAGAGATGAGCACGACGATTAGTTGAAGTTATTTAATTAAATAACTACACCATCGCCACACTTGATTGCTTACATCATTTCTGTCAGAATAAATAGTAATAGAGTTAGTACAAAATAAACATTTTGGTCACATTGGTGTAATTGTTGGTTCTTAATTAATATATTTTCATGTCCCATGTAAACTTGCTTTAAATTGTCTTCCAGGATATACATATAGCACGTACCTTTGTTTGGATTAACTGTATATAAACATTAGTGAGATGTGGAACTAGCTAGATTATTTTTACTCACACACAGCCATTTATTCATTGTTACGTCTGAAGCGGTTTGGCGGATACTGGTGTTCTCTATACATGAGAAGCATCCTACCGTAATGCATTTACACGACCACCTAGAGAACGGCCAGCGCATATATTTTGATCCCGACAGCGTTGCTGAGCACTTGGAAAATCCGCGTCAAACAACTCTCTTGGCATTTTCAGGCTCTGTAAAATCGATCAGTTTGGGAGGTCCCTTACGTATGACGAGATGCCTTCATATTACACGTGCGACAAGCAAAAGGGTGTATTTAACCGTCGTTGACGAGGAGGTGCTGTGGAAGGTTTTCCGGGAAGTTTCAAGGACACCGCATTTTGTAGAGTTTATACCGTACACACAAATAATGTCGAATGCTATTTTCTGCGGTTGTTACTTCACACGGTCCAAGGCCCAACGTCTTTCGCCTTTCTGAGGACATTTGATGACTACGCAGGCTGTGCGGTAAGTGGGATACTCCATATCCCACTTACCGCACAGCCTGCGTAGTACGTCACTTTCTCGACGGTGACCAATACTGGGATGACAACCTCGCGGAGGCGAGCGTCAGTGACAGTCCCAGCCGCATGCGTCATCTGTTTGACGTCATCTTGGTGTTTTGTGGAGCCGCGAACGCGGTAGCTTTCTGTAAGAAGTATAGCCATCATCTGTCTGAAGATTTTCTACGAGCTTTGAGGCGTGTTACTAGAGACGAAGTCGAAGTAACTGATGACCGCGTGCTGAACAAATGTCTCAGTTCACTTCAAGACGTGGTCATTTCTATCAGCGGCAATCCACTGGTCAAATATTTGTACCCAGCTTTCCAATCATCACCGCATCAAGACCGTGAAAATTGGGAGTATAACGCTGAGACAATTTGAAATGACCACCTTACGAATTTTACGACAGCGTCCTTGAAAGCGTTGGGCAAAGCCAGGCTAAAATGTTTTTCTTGGATGCTCCTGGTGGAACAGGAAAAACATTTGTTACTACTGGCATACTTGCAGAGATCAGGAGGCAAGGCAAAATTGTCATTGCTGTAGCGTCGCCGGCAATCGCTGCCACACTGCTTCCGGGTGGCAAGACAGCACATACCATGTTTAAAATTCCCATCTATTTAGAGAGCGCCGTAATACCCGTTTGTGGTGTGTCACGTAACAGTGATAAGGGACACGTGCTCAAGGATTGCTCTCTGACCGTATGGGATGAGCGTACGATGGCCAATAGGAAGGCAGTTCAGGCCATGGACAGAACCCTGCAGGACATCCGCAGGAACGAGCATTTAATAGGTGGTCACAGTTCTGTTCAGTGACGATTCCCGACAAACGCTTCCCGTGGTGACGCGGGGATCGAGGGCTGACGAGGTGAGTCATCATCATCATCATCAGCTTTTAACAGTCCACTGCTGGACTAGGCCTCTCCTTTGAAAGGAGGAATTGGCCTACTATACCACGCTGGCCAAACGGGTTGGTATAGGGTTTGTATCAAGTTTTCCTTCTCTTACAGTGCTGTTCTTGCTCCCTCTTACAACACCCATGGGATGATATGGGGTGGTGACATTCCGTATTCTTAATCCATCACCACACGGATAAGGTGAATGCTTCGTTGAAATTATCTTTGTTGTGGTCACGAATTCGTTTGCTGCGCTTGACCATTAATATGAGAGCTCAGCTTGGCGTCAATGCACGTGCTCAACAATTAAGTCTTGGCGAAGACACTCTACCAGAGGAGAGAGGTGGACAGGTGGTGCTTCCAGAGTCTCTCAGTAGAGTTGTATCCAGCTTAGAATTATACAGCTGTATACCGTAATAGCAGAATTCGTGAGTGTGTGAGTGGCCTATTTTGACGCCCAAAAATGATCAGACTGTAGCAATTAACGAATGCATTCTCTCGGAAATTGAGAGGAATGAAGTGGTCTACACCTCTATAAACACTGTCGTCGAGCAAGAAAACGCCACACATTATCCCGTGGAATTTCTGAACTCCCAGTCAGCAAGTGAACTTCCAGCGCATAGCATCAAGCTGAAGGTCGGTGTCCCGATTATGCTTCTTCAGAACCTATCTCCTCCGAAGTTGTGTAACGTGACCCGCCTGAAAGTCATCTCGCTCCACAGACATACCATTTAGGAAATTCTTACGGGTTGTGGCGTCAGCGAGGCAGTATTTATACCACGCATTCCTTTCATACCTCATAATTAAAGCGCATACAGTTCCCCGTGAGTGTTTGCTTCGCGATGACCATCAATAAGTCGCACAGGCAGACATTGAGGGCAGCGGGTGCCCTGTATGTCGCTTACTCCCGCGTCACCAGTCCTGACTCTCTTTACCTTTTGGCTGCGGAGAGCCAAACCACTAATGTTGTATATCGAGAAGTCCTATAAGTATGTATTTTACCCTATTATGTATTCCTTATTTTCTCCATCTGTTTCAGTCACAACTTATGACTTAATTCAGCAGAATCACCATAAAGTCATTTATTCAAATCAGGCTGAAAATCAGCACTTTTTGAAGGTCAATTTTACAAAAGACAGTCTCCCTCTGTTAATACACTCTCTGCAGGTATGAAATATAAAGAAGAAACGGGGCGAGCCTATAGCCATCTACCGGGCACATTGTTAAGCGAGCAATTATTAATTAATATTTTTTAATACACACATAACTTCGAAAAGTCATAGATGTGTGCCCGGGGTAGCTGGGGATCGAACCCAAGAACATCGTCTCGGCAGTCCGTTACATACACCGACCAGGGTCGATAATTTTTGAAAACAAATAAAATTACAGTAGGATGAAACCCATTAGAAAAGGAGGGAAATATGATAAAAATGAAAGGAAAAATAAATTACGGTCGATCCGAGTTCGGGAAGTGAGGGGGGGGAGGTTTTAAGGGTAAAAAGTGGTTTATCTTGATTTCCGGCAAAACTACAGATCCTATGGAAAAAAGTTAAATGGCAAAGTTGTAGGTAATAAAAAGATCTAAAACTTTTGTATTTACACTTTTTTCACATATCCTCAAAATTTATGTGAAAAATCCAAAAAAACAAGTTTTTGGTTTTTTATTTTTATCTTTTACAAAAATTTTTTTTTTTAACGAAATTTGGTGAAAACTTACCTTTTTATGTCCCAAATACGCTGTAATTTATTTGATTAAAAATATTTATTTTTTCACCTTTTTTTGAATTAATATCAAAAAAACACCCTTATTTTCAATCGAAAATTCACCCGTCAAAATATCAGCTTTTTTCAAAAAGTTGGTATGGTTTCTATTCGTTGAAATCTCTACTTTCCGATGGTGAAAAAAAAAATATGTTACTACAGTAAATCTTCTCAGAAAATGCAAAAAATCAAAAAAAACTTAAATTCGAAAATTTTTTTTTAATTATTATAAATAATTTTGAGCTATTTATTAAAATTTACACTTGAATTACTCGAAAAACGTTAGATTACATGTGACATTGATAACAAAAAAATTGCAAATAAAAATATACTGCTATAATTAACAAACAAATAAGTTAATAAAATTAATATTTAATAAGACATCTACAATATTTGGAGAAAGTTGTCGAATCTTCTTTAAATTATATGCGTAGATGCCTATTTATAACTATTTAAAGATAAATCATATATACCTGAGTAGATATACCTGAGTGACCTACGAAAAATTGTAGCCCATCAAAAGGTATTTCGTGGAGAAGTGGGTAAGGGGCTAGGCGGGTCTGGGTCTTACTACATACATACCTACTATTATATACTATATATTTTGTAGATTGTAGATTTACTGTAGTAACATATTTTTTTTTTCACCATCGGAAAGTAGAGATTTCAACGAATAGAAACCATACCAACTTTTTGAAAAAAGCTGATATTTTGACGGGTGAACTTTCGATTGAAAATTAGGGTGTTTTTTTGATATTAATTCAAAAAAAGGTGAAAAAATAAATATTTTTAATCAAATAAATTACAGCGTATTTGGGACATAAAATGGTAAGTTTTCACCAAATTTCGTTAAAAAAAAAAGTTTTTATAAAAGATAAAAATAAAAAACCAAAAACTTGTTTTTTTGGATTTTTCACATAAATTTTGAGGTTATGTGAAAAAAGTGCAAATACAAAAGTTTTAGACCTTTTTATTACCTACAACTTTGCCGTTTAACTTTTTACCATAGGACCTGTAGTTTTGCCGGAAATTAAGATAAACCACTTTTTACCCTTAAAACCTCCCCCCCCCCACTTCCCGAACTCGGATCGACCGTAATTTATTTTTCCTTTCATTTTTATCATATTCCCCTCCTTTTCTAATGGGTTTCATCCTACTATTATTTTTTTTCACTTTTTATTATTTTTCAAGGCTTCTACCCTGGTCTAACTGGGCTATCGCCGCCACGTATTTTTTAAAAGGTATAATCGTAGCTATTTATTTAATAGTTAGGTGCTGTAAAGCGTTCACGCAGACGACGTCGCGGGCAGCAGCTAGTTTACAATAAAAATAAATTGAACCAATCGAAATATATTGAATATGGGTAGGTACCTTTCCTTCTTAACTTCATTTCCGGATATCACAGGAACCGTTTCCAGCACGTAGTAGTTACGAAGTCATCAAGACCCGAACATCTCCCAGCGCCTTGCAAAATTCAACATCAGACTCGTACAACGCCCGGCTCCCAGCAAAATAAATCCATCTCATAAAAATCTCTCCTCATCCAATATATTGCTTTAACTCTTCTTTTACAGGGTTAAAAATGTTCTTTTTCTTCAGCACCAAAATTTTGAATTTTCAATGTTGATGTTTTGTTTGCTCATTTTATTCATGTCTCCGTTATTCATGCCATTTCGTCAGATAGTAAGATTGTCCGTTTTTTTTTGTGAATCAATTATATTCTACGCCGAGCGCTGCCCAAGGGCAGCACTGGCAGGGTCGCCATGCAATGTAATGATGGGCGACGGGAGTTGAATAGAAACGAGTGTTTTCGTTGAGTGTCGTATATTGAGTGTTCTAATACAATCCAATGTTTAAACCTATATACTAACTATGAGGTCTACCTCATAGTTATTACCTCTAGGTGCACTACACTACAATTGTTTCCTAATTGTAAGTCTACCACCTGCAAATGTACAGTATGGAATGCTAATAAACTGAATTAACTTGAATGTATTGCAGGTATAAACAGTACAAAAGTACAAATAAATAACCAGTAACTAAAAATGAACCAATTTAGTTAATAGCTTATTTATATTGTGTACCAATAAAAATAAACACTATTGAAAGGGTGGATAAATACGTGTACCTAGGTCAGGAGATCTGTATGGGGAAGGACAACCAGTGTAACGAGGTTGACAGGAGAATTAGGTTGGGGTGGGCAGCTTTTTCCAAGCTAGAATTCGTATTTAAAATGAATCTGTCATCCCGCCAAAAAGCCCGACTATTTAACCAGTGCGTTCTACCAGTTTTGACATATGGAGCCGAAACTTGGGTCACAACGAAGGAAGTAATTCACAGACTTCAAGTGGCGCAAAGGGCTATGGAAAGGAAATTGGTAGGAATAACACTGAGAGACCGAAAAACCAACACTTGGCTCCGTAACAAGAGCAAAGTTGTGGACGTCGGAAAAAGGGTGGCAGACTTAAAGTGGAAATGGGCTGGTCACGTAGCCCGAAAGACAGACTCGTGGTGCAAGACGCTTTTAGAATGGAAGCCATGGGGGCAGAAAAGAACCAGGGGAAGACCTCAAATGAGGTGGAAAGATGATATAAAGACTATAGCAGGAAAAAATTGGATCCAAACTGCACAGGATAGAGAAGAATGGAGGAAATTGAAGGAGGCCTACACTACAAAAGTAGTCGAGAACGGCTGAAAGAAGAAGAAGAAGAGAAGTCTACCACCTGCAAATGTACAGTATGGAATGCTAATAAACTGAATTAACTTGAATGTATTGCAGGTATAAACAGTACAAAAGTACAAATAAATAACCAGTAACTAAAAATGAACCAATTTAGTTAATAGCTTATTTATATTGTGTACCAATAGTCAGTGTACTGCCTAAAGTTAAACTAGACGCCAATGCCAGTAAAAATACTCTTGATAAGAAACGGTACAATAAATAGTCATGTAGAAAGTCAAACCAGACACTAGCTAAAATAAGTTTTAAGTTTAGACCAGTCGATTAATATTTCAATATCTATAAGTCAAATATAGATAGATTTATTCATTTAGGTCGCAACACTTATAAACCTCAATGTACTTATACAAATATCATATTTATACAAATGTCATATGGGTTTTTACTACAATAAACGTGACCATAAGCTTACCGTTAGCTATATTAACCAAGAATTGATTTTTTCTTAGACGTAAATCCAAGCTAACGTTAAAACTAAAGAAGATAGATAGATTTTGATGATTTAACCTTTTTCATTCGCAAATTGTAAGAACCTTTCTCATAGATATTTTTTTTATAACATCAAAAACAAAAAAAGTTATGATTTTTTGTAAAAAGATAGTTTTTCTGCTCTCCTGAAAAGTCGGGTTTTGGTTTATACGACCTTTCTACCCAAAGGTATCAAAATGCAATACGGATTTACGACGTCGAATTTAAACTATGCTTAGGTAATGCATTTAACGCGTTAGGACGTATAAACCATTTACAATTAACGACTATTTTTACGCCCTGAGATAATAAAAATTATGGTCATTACATCATAACAAAACTACAAAAAAACCATTCGGCTTCTACACTGAAAATTTCCCTTTTTTAAGAGCCTATGAGAGAAAATTTCTGGGTCGTATTAACCATTTTTGTGCAAATTTCTGCATTTCGTATATACAGATCGACAGAGAAAAAAAATCTGTGAAAAATGGTATATATAACTCAATTTGGCCAAAATGGTTATACGACCTTTCTACCCAAAGGTATCGATATAGTTATTTCTTTTGACGTGACAACGTCTTATAAATTGGTTTGCCGGGTGACACTTCAAGAAACTGCGTTACGCTCCGCTCACGTTATGCGCTCACAATGAGAGCGAGTGAGAGGCACGCGTCCCGCCTAAGAGCGAGAGAGACAGACATAAAAAGTGAAAGGCACGCGTCTTTCATCCTTCTTCCTACTATACGAATGAATATTCACATTAAAATTATTTTACCACTCAAAGTCGTTGTCACGTAAAACTTTCGCCCGTATACCGACTTTACAGGCAACCAATTTTTTACGTGTATAAAATGTCATATGTGTGACCGAGACAGTAAAATGGTATCTATTACCTCTTGAAATACTCATGTCACAATTTCTTCTAAATTAGAAATGACTGTCAATAGTGATGTACTCAGGTACTAATCTTTGATTGGTATTGGTATATTATACGGTATTTAGAGATAAAATAAGTTTTCAATATTTTTTTATAAAACTGTAAGTATATTATTTACAGTATAACAGTAAGTACCTACAATTAGAAAAAACAGGTTAGAGGCGAGTCAGGCCTAACACAATGTAGTTTCGCAGACGTCCTACCTTACCCAAGGTCCTTCAAATTTTTATAAAACATTATGTCGATGTAGTCGTGATGAGAGATGTAAAACTACCTATGTTAAATTTCTGCTTCATAATAAGTACTTACAATTTCTGCATAAAACCGCAGATGGACATATTTATGATTAAGAGAATATATATTTACTAGGTTACCATTTAAAATGTGGCCGCAAGTATTTTTTTTTTTTTTTTTTGGTTATTGATTTTTGGGAAAGAGTTTCTTTCACTTGATTTTTAAATAAAATATCGTCTACATCACGTCAACATAAATATTAGGAGTCTGAAAAATCACGGTTGCCTATCATATTATTATTTATATACCTAGTCTTGCCATAAATATTGTAACATTAAAAAAATATTATTTTAATTGCAAATAACATTTATTACTTTTACAGTGTGTTAGTTTAATACATAAATATAAAACAATTTAAAATATAAAAAGTTTATTCGAAGTGGTCTCCATTGGCTGCAATACAGCACTTTAAACGTTGAGGCCAGTTATCAAAAGAAGCGCGCACTCTTTCCATAGGAAAATTCTTCACTGACAATCGTACGCATTGTTTTAGGGACTCCAAATGATCATGGCGTTTAGAGCAGGCCATACTCTCTAAAACTGACCATAAATCATAATCTAGGATTAAGATCGAGACTAGACGACGGCCAGTCTTCAGCTCTGATGAAGTCCGAAACATTTGCTTCCAACCAAGACTGCGTGGACCGAGCTTTATGACCCGGTGCTGAGTCTTGCTGCAAGGACCATACTTGGTTACTGAACATGTTGTTGTTAAGAGGCTTAATTACCTTCTCAAGAATGGTATTTTGATACACTTGTGCCAATGTTTTGATACCTTCTTCACAAAAATATGGCTCAGTCACTCCTTTATAGCTAACACCCAACCAAACCATCACTGAAGTCGGATAATGCCCACGTTGCACTCTGTCGACTAATTGCGAAGCTTCCTTAGAGCTTTGAGCATAAATGCGGTAATTTTTTTGTTAAAATATTGCTCAATTGTAAAAAAAACGTAATCTGTAAAAAAAAATTTCTGTGACCTCCCTTTGCGTACTGCTTCAATAGTTGTTTCGATTTTACCACCCTATTCTTTTTCAAATTATCAGTTAAGAAATAACCAGTGCGTCTCTTATAGGCAAGTCTCTGTCATCTGCAAGTCCTAACTCATCTTTTAAAATACGCGACATGGTTCTAGGTGCTATCTTCATCTCCCGAGATAAAATCTTTTGCTTTCGGACAGGATTTCTTCGAATTCTTTCCCTTACTGCTTTGACCACCTTTTTCGTACGAACACTACGTGGACGGCAAGGTCTTTTTATGTCACAAACAGAGGTCTCATTGTACCTATAAATAGCCCGGTACACAAACATTTGACTAATACCAATTGTATGGAGAGTTTTAAAAATTGCTTTTGGCTTTTTTTTATTTTTATTGTGATCTTTATTGTGGATCATAGTTGGTACATAATACAGATGTTATAGTTTTAATAATTCTAGTTCAGCTATGTCCCGCCCATTGGGCATACAATGGTTGCAATGGACCCATACCTACTTTGTGTAATGCAATCACAGCGATTCGGTTCTCTTTATCACCCTACTCTATTTTAATATCGCAAAATATTGTACATAGTATTGGCGCCAAAACGGGAAAACACAATAAACAATCGTATAAAAATGACAGATTCCAAATTCAAATGTAATATCTTTTTTTTTATTGTAACTGTATTTATGGCCAGACTAAGTATATCGAAATCATACCTAGATGCGAAGAGGTGCGGCCAAGTGACAAACTGCAACCGTAATTTTTCAGAATCTTTATATATATTGCTGTGATGTAGACGACATTTTATTTCAAAAACAAGTGAACGGAAATTCCTGGCAGAAATTAATTACCAAAAAATTTGTTTAAATATACTTGCGGCCACATTTTAATAGGCAACCTAGTAAATATATCGACGCCTCCAAGCAATAACCCAGCAATCGAAAAATCTAAATTTTACAGAAAAGATTTACTGATTTTATCAAATATCTTTTTAACGAGTTGGACTATTGCTATTGATGTATTAAATGAAAGCTAATTTTTTGCGAAATATAACTGTTTCAGTATTATGAAAATCCTTTTATTGAAAACCCAGTAGTTTATGCTGTGTGGTTGAATGCTGTGTGGTTGACGGCATAGAATACAAGTCAGTCACCACCCCCTATCTTCCCGTGGGTGTCGTAAGAGGCGACTAAGGGATAACACGATGCAAATACCATCTTTGCGTAGAGACGGAAAACTCGACATCAAACCCTATACAACTGCCTCGTTGGTCTCGCGGCCTAAATGTGCGCGTGGGATCGGGTATCGGTCCCGGGTTCGATTTCTGGGTCGGGCAGTGTTATTGGGTTTTTCTGTCACGAAATTCTCAGTAGCAGTACGGAGTCTGGAAATGTGCCCGGTACGGCAATAGGCTCGCCCCCTTATTACGTGGGACTAAAGTATATCTGGCGAAAAGTGGGTGTAGAAATACACCTCTGCCTACCCCTTCGGGGATAAAAGGCGTGACGATATGTATATGTAGTTTACGAAAATAAATAATACCAAAAATAGTATACCTACAATTTTACATTAATAGTACTTGCGGGATTATTGCAATAAATTTATCAAATAAAATATTCATATTGCGGACTTCTACGGTGTTATTTTATATTGAAGGGCTGATACGTAACGTGTTTTGCGGAGTTATTGTGGTAATAACAAATAATTTAAAAAACGGTAATAAATAAATAGCGTTATTATAACGAGTTATTGTTACCACTCGATACCGACTTAAAAAAAAAATCCCACTTCAGAAAGTAACTAAAGAAAGTATTAGTACTTACAAACACTTACTAGCATAACGTTGCAAATATTGCCTCGGTGGAAGTTATGAACGTATGTTTTGTTAGCATTCCAAGGTTAATAAGTGATACGCAATCTTGAATCTATTTGATTCTAAGAAAAAATGATTTCATATTATTTATTTATTATTTTATTCCGTCCTTAGTTAAGTTTAAGCACAAGATTAAACCTTTTGTAAAATGGGATAGATAAATAAAACAACTATATTGTAATCACAATAAATTTTATAGATTCACTCATACAAACGTATCGCAGCTAAACGAAATCGGGAGTGGTATTTTAAGTGATTTCTTTATATGTATACAGTGAATCCTTGCGTCGAAGAGTCACTGCTACCCAATTTAATCACTTGTGGGCGTTTTTAGATAAGCCCATGATTCAATAAATTATGGCAAGCTAGGAAATTTTCTGACAAGATGTGGAATGAAATAATACGCAGTAAAGAATGAAAAGGTTGGTGCCAAGTTGAAAGTATGTTCAGGAAATTTCATGTTTTAACAAAAATTACTTAATTAGTCAATTTCAACTTTACAAAAAGTTGATATTATCAAAACCATGCAATATAAAAGTTAAAAATATTATAGCAATTTAATTGATAGTGAATTCTACAAATTCATTTTTTATGAATCTATTTTCGCAGTCATCTCTGCTATAAAATCTGACACTGTCTGTTGAGCTATATTATTATAAATTGCATGTCTCCAATGGGTCTTTGGTCTCCCTTGTCTTAATCCAGGCATATATAATGACATATGCAGTCACTATTTAAAACAAATAAAACAACAATTAATGATAATAATGCTATTTTCTTGGGTTTACGCAAATGTAACACATTGAAATTAAACTACAGTTTACGGATTTATTGCGTTATATTGGTTTCTGGCGGTAGTAATTAGTGAAACCAATATAACGCGACAAAATCCGTAAACATCTTGCATCTACAGCTGCATCTTGAGTACTCGTACGGTTTGTCTAGCTGAGGTTTAATCATATATTAGGAGCTAATATCGAGCGTGGCGCAAATATCTGCGTGCAAGTCCAGCGCTCTGAATTCAACTGTGTACGTAAACAAACTTTACGCACCGGGCCGATGGCCAAGGACACTTGTTGGGGGCGTGGCATATATCTATTATTGTCTATCAGCTACCAAAAGAAACAGACAACTGCACTTTACAAACCATTTCGCGACTAGACAAAAACAATAATATCTAGAATAGAGCTACGTGTATTGAAATTTGGAATAAATTGACGGTATTGAAATATAACGTACATTAATGAGCCAATACCAATTTTAAATAAAAATTGTTTGTGCATATTACGGATTACGCATTTTAAAATAATTTCAACACTAAACCCCATAAACACGTTTACCAAAGTTTTCATGAAAATTATTTACGCCAATAACCCGGTAATCGCAACTTACCAAAATAATATATAAATAGATTTTTCGTAATATAGGTTTATATAATAGGTTTTTTGCTGAAATATTATTGTGTCTAAATTTCCAACAATAAACATGTTTGTCATGATTTCTTTGTAAATATCATTAGAAAAATCTGAAAGTATATATATAATACGGAATCTATGTACTAGAATACACCTTAGTAATTTACTAAGGTGTATTCTAGTACATAGATTCCGTATTTGACATAATAGCATAAAACCCATAATAGCACATTACCGAGTTCTTGGTTGGGGCATCGTAAATGGGTAATCATAAATTTATATAAAATAATTGGTTTATAGCGAAAACTCGATGAGTGCACTATTTTTGTCGTGGAATCTTAGACTTCTATTACAATCACCAATTTGCGGGTCGGCTGTCAAGCGTACCAATTACGGCAAAACGTTCCCACCTTGCGGGGGCTTGTGTCCAGCAATGAATGAATTGTGGCTAAAATGATGATGCAAGTAACATAATTATTAATTTTTATTTATAGTTTCACGCCTGTATCCCCGAAGGGGTAGGCCGAGGTGTAAATATTACTTCTGCTCAGTCGTTCACTCTTGGCAGAGTGGTCGTAGTTTCATGATGCATTTTCTCCAGATGATGCAATCCTCGCGATCTGTCTCCACTTGTTGCGGTCCTCAGCGTTACGGGAACATTGGACTATGGACGTTTGTGTCGCAGTTTTTATTAGGTCTGTCCAACGCGTAGGTGAGCGGCCACGTGACCACTTACCCTCTACTTGCCCTTGAACAACGAGTCGTTCCATGGAGTGTGTCCAAAGTATTTGAGAATTCGTATCTGCACAGTCGACGGTAATCTTTCCTTAATTTTTAGTTCTTCCAAGATAGAGGTATTTGTTCGAAACGCTGTCCAGGGGATACGCAGTAGTCGCCGCCAACACGATCTTTAAGGCGAATTGTCCACGTTTCTGCGCCATATAGAAATATAGGAAAGACTAAGCTTTTCATTAGGCGGACTTTCGTGGCTTTGGTGATATTGCGGTTGCACCGAACCCTTTTCAGCTTATCAACGGCCGATCTTGAGATGGCACATCTCCTTCGAATCTCGTCCTCACACCCACCAGTGTTCGTCATTGTGGAGCCGAGGTACACGTAGCTTTGGACAACCTCACGGTTGCCAATCATGAGGATATCAGGGTGATTTAGTTTAGCTCGGTCCACAATCATCATCTTGGTTTTGTAAATATTACACCCACATAATAATATGTAATATACGAAAACAGGAGTCGACTTTGATGTTTATAGCGTAAACCTAATAAGTAACTGGTGTAAAGTAATTGGTGGACAAATTATAATCTATCAACTAAAACAATTATTTAAAGTTCAGTTATTAAACAATAAATTGTAGTAGGTAATTGAAAATCCCTCAAACCCCGGCTTTTGCCCCTAGGAGACCGGTTGGCATTTTGAAGGTTTCCAGCACGAAAAAGGGAATGTAGCTAAATAAAATAAGTTTTATTTTTACTAGTTTCCTGTCATTTGTGAGATTCGGTTGATTTTTAAGTTTTGTTTTATTATGATAATAATATGCAGTTATGTATTTTTCGTAATAATAATTAACTGATACATTTTAATTTAGTACTGAATGAATAATAAACCTTTTGTCTTCCAACTAAAATAAGTTCTGAAAATTTGCTTCTTAAATAGACTGTCTTAAAAATTGAAGATCTTTGCTCTCCTCTTCTCATAATTCGGCCCCATTCTATTGAAATCTTCATGCTTAGGGATGCTACAAAAGAAAATAACCACAATGAATATTGAATCAATTATCTTAACCGAGAAATATCACATCACTATTGTCGTGATTTTTATCAAAATTATTAATCTCTTATTTATTTCATTGTAGCCAATTAGATAAAAATATGTATCAACAATGTTCATTATCTTGATTTATAAGTACAAGCTTTACAGATTACATTGTGGGGTAAATATTTGTAAAATTAACAATTGAGACTTACCGATGGCAAGATATTTTTTGGTCAATTTCTTTTCAAACTTCCATTCAGCTTTTACAACCGTCGGCTAAACAAACTATAGTCATTTCTCATTATTCAAAAGTAAATATATTCACGATACACATTTTCAATATTAATTGAAATCACATAAGCCTCCAGCTCTCCTTTCCTCTAAGCTTCGTGAACACCGACATGACATTTTTTTTTTTGGCATATGCCATTCAAGGCTGTATATAAGTTCTATGGCTATCACATTCGAACATATGGAGCTCTGTCATTAGAGATAATAAAGATGCATATATGATTTCTACTCCTTTTGAAATGCTTTCTCCATATAATAATTGCTCAATGATTACCACTATAACTTCAAAGCAAAGTTGTATTGAAACCTGGCGTCTACAAGGTCGACTGCAGTTGTGGTTGTTCCTTTATTGGACAGACCAAACGAACCATCGCTGAAAGGGTCAAGGAACATATCGCAGCTGTAAAAAACCGGCTAATTAACAAGTCTGCCATAGCTGAGCATTTGTTGTAGTCTGGACCAAACCACTGGATCGAATTACAACAACCAAAGGTCTTATCTACCGAACGTTACTATTAATCCATGATAGTACGTGAAGCGGTCGAAATCAAAAAGCATAAAATTTCAACCGGGAGGATGGATACAGACTGTCTGCAACTTGGAATCCGGTAATCAACAAATGTAAACCCCGCCGCAGTAACACAGCTCATCAGTGTGTAGACGTCATAAGTGTTGTGTGTCAACGTACCGACAGTTCGGATAAAAATAAAAATAAAAAACAAGGATGACGCTATGATGTCATCAGTCCTGCCGCGACCAAGGCTGTTGTAAGACGGCCGAAACGTCGGTAAAACATAAGTATTTATACCTTAAATTAATTAAATATCGCGAATAAGACCCGTTTTAGTAAAATTGTATGATGTATTGAAAGCTGTCAAAAGTGTCGTACCCGGACAACTTCCAAATTCGCCGCTAGAGGCGCGCGGATAATCTTTGCATCGCCAATAAAATACAGTCATGACATAATTTAATTTCTCAATACGTCCTTTTTGTATTTTAATAATATTAGTTATTGTAAAATGCAATGTCTTTGTAAGATGGAACTTTCTTAAAAGGATCGCAAAGAAAATTGATTTCTCTCAGCCAGTATTATATATTCCTCACAGCGTTGCAAACCACAAGATGGAAAGTTCCAGTATTAGGTAGGTAATAGGAAAGTTGTGAAGCCAATAAAACGGTGAGTGATGATTTAACATAAATTGCCAAGAACAACTGAATGTGTGTGGCAACACTGCGGTTCCGAATGCTTCAGAGACTCGGTTAGGACCTCGTCTCCGGCTTGCATTTATTGGCTGGTTGGAGTGGATGCCCAAGAGGGCCCGCAGGACTCGCGACTCTGGCTTGCCTTGGTCGGCCGGCCAGAGGGAAGCCACAAGAGCTACTAGCTCTGGGCTGGAAGTATCATTCTCAAGGGCGTAACTACGGAGAATACCGCTCCGGGTCTCCGTTGTCACGAGACCCGTGATGGCGAAACCGGTGCCGCATTGCTCGATACCCCTAACCACTCGCAACGGTGTTGCCCTCTGGCTGCTTTTATGGCAGACTTTGCTTGCTTTGGTGGCTATTAAGAGCGGGCTCATCCAGTGAGTTGGTGAGTCACCACCTGCATCGCAGACGGATGCTATTAGAGTATCAGGCAGGTGCCGTTTGAATCCATAGTTTTTATAACCAGACCATCAAACACCCATCCTCATAGCCTAATTCCATTATATTCCACATTAAGACAATAGTCCTACACGTGTTGCGGCTAGTCCATAGCTGAAATCCGTAGTGCAGTTGTTGACGGCGAGGTGACTTAACGCCGATATGTATTGCAATTGGAATAATATGCGTGTACAGATAGAATGTTCAAACTTACATCTCAAGACGTAGACAGCTCTTTTGACCTCGATGCCAAGCATTTGTCAGTATGGTTCCTCTAGAATCATTTCAGTGCGTTAAAAGACCGTTCAGACCTGTGGGTTAAAAGGTTATAATTATGATTCCACTGTCCGGCAGTCTAGTATTGCAGGTCTATCAATTTCTATGGTACGGATTACGAATTATATAACTGCCAATTACAATATGTTAGGTCTTTCAATAACATAATGCCTGTTGGGTTTCAGGTACCGATATCAGGTCTCTTATCAACATAATACCTGTCGGGTTTCAGTTACCGATACTAGGTCTTTTAACGGACGTCTCCGCTCTTTTCTCGACTAAGGCTATAAACGTCTTTATCCTCAGCCGAGCTCTAAAACATCTTTACTATTACAATACAGAATTACTATACAATACATTAACAATCACTAGATACGTAGAAACAATAGGATCCCATCTAATTAGCTTTACAACACTAGCTACTCGCAAACAGTAGGAATCACTAAATACTTAGCTTCATTACACCCAGCGCCTATTTTGTGTTCTCATTGTTGTAGATTAAAACGGATTAAATATTTATAATAGTTGCTTTATTGGCAAGGCGGACATGACAGTGATAGTCTCACAGAGCCAATGTAGAAGAGAAAGAAAATAATGACATACTAATGAGTTATATTGTAAGCTGCATGAAGGCGACGATTTTAAGGTTTCAACACACATCATGGCTCGCGAGAAATTGCGACAGTTGTGGAGGCTCCGCGGCATGTGTCCCATCCCATTTTAGATTAAAACTCTCTACGGGCCTCTGCACGTTGGACCCATGTCCCCGTGTAAGCCTCCCAAATGGCCGGTTATTCTTCTAACACCAAGGTTAGAAGGATAGCCGTAAAAAAAAGAAACATAATAGTTTTATAATAATAAACGTTTCATTCAAACTAATATGTATGTTAATGTCTTAGTTACACAGAGAAGAACCTGACGCGGCACAGCAGTGACGCACACTGCTTCCTGATTAGCGCGTGAAAGCCAATGATAAGGACTACGCCCTTTGATAACTAAGTCAGTTTTGACTTCAGCTCTTAATGAGAGTTTAACAGTTACTACTCATTGTGAGTTGTGCTCGGACTTGACTTAGTTGATGTCAACGTTGTATTCTCACCTCTGAAGAACGACAAGAATTCTACCAGCATTGTCATCACCGAAGATATTTTCATTTTATTTGTATACTCATCTATATTAGTAGTGTATTTTTATATACCTTCAATTCACGACTATAATTTTCCGGTTTAAGTTAGTTTTTCTCTTAAAACTTTCTTTTTACAGCGAACGATCTTCAGTGTACTTAAATTTATCTGCTACTTCCTGCACTATTTTATAAAACCAAAATGTACTTGCGTTTGTGACTTACTTAAGTGGCTGACAAAGAAAAATTGAACGATTGAACAACACCAATGAAATTATTGTCCAAATAAAACCAAAATTTCCTTTAAGCGTTTGTGACTAACTTAAGCCATTTTCGAAGAAAAATTTTACAATTCGATAACATCAATCACGTTAGGAACTTTAATAAAATACATTTGCCTGTTGCACAGAATAATTAATAGTACTAACGTACCTGTTGGAAGAAATTGTGACGTGATAAAATATTTCTGCTAACATTCTTATGCTACTGCTACACCTGCGTTGGCGTTAACGTTAATGGCAATGGCCAACTACGCGTTAATGAACGCGTTAAAAATGCGCATTGGAATTTTGTAATTTAACGCGTGAACACGTTGGCCACATCTATGTAGCGGCCAAATTAACGCGCTAATTGACGCACTAAGACGCAGGTGTAGTAGGAGCATTAGGTTTAAGAAAGGCAAATTAACATATTCATATACATTTATGCTGGGGTATAAGAAAGAAGTTAAATTTTGTAAACTAGAGTTATTGTAAAATATAATGTGTTTGTTCTATAACAGGAACAAAAGGAGGATACAGAATATACTAACTACTACTACCAGCTGTTTTGAGTTGATTGCCTGCCCGTCATGACAAGTTTGCTAACTACTTGACTGAGGCGCGGGCAATGACTTGTCTCAGTTTCTGTCAACGTTGGATGCTCCGCTACAAGAACAACAAGATATCATCCAGCATCGTAATCACCGAATATAGTTTCATCTGAATCAATCTTCGTATCTTTATTACTTGTGTATTTAATGTTTCTACCAATCTACTTTTATATTTAGGTTTAAGTATAGTTTTTCACAGATTTATAATTTTATGAAGTGGAATATTAAATAGGATGTACCAGAAGTGTATATGGGGTGTATTATGTATGTTAAGCAATTTAAAATAGTTCGACTAATATTTTGAAATATGTCTGTTTTGAAAACCTCGATTTTTAAATAACATATAGCTACTAACTGAACGTTGAATTTGAAAATGGAGCCAATAATACAGAAAACTATTGGAATTAAATAAAATTACGCTAGAAGAACGCAACAATAACAACAAGCTTCGGCACTGCGCATGTATTCAAGTTATCCGCCGTATCAGGTACAGACGCATACATTCAACATAAGGTGACACGCATTATTTACTATTTTCCTCAACTTAATTATTTGTTTTGAGATAATATTTATATTTTATACCTACTGTATGAAGGTAAATGTGCTTCTTGAGAAATATTTTGCCGGTCGGTAACGGATTCAAATAATTCCAGATAAGTGTAAAAAGTACGCAGTAATCTTGCCGAGATAAGTCTACAGGAACCCAAGCAAAAAGCCTTTAAAACAGAGCTGTTGTTCATTAATTTGCAATTCCTTAAAAATATTGTATAATATAGCTGATATTATACAATATTCAAGTCAAAACATTGCCACCAACAACGAAAAATAAGCGCATCACGTTTGACGAAAAAAAGGTAAAAATGTGAAGTGGAAATAAACCGTGATAGGGGCATTATCACTTTAAATGACACATTGCTGTTTTAAAGCTGTCTCTACGAATATGCAATTTTAATAAATATTTAACTAATAGTTTTGCTAGTGAATTGAACATACATTGGAAATATACGAAACAGGCTATCTGTTTTTGATATTAACAATAATATAAATAGAACCATTTAACGTAAAAAATATTTGAAATGTCATGAATTTTCAGTTCCATACTGTCCTATTTGTTGCTTGTCAAGTTTGGATTGAGATTTTAATATGTTTTTATATGATGAATTTTGCAGTGATGATTTAAATGTTTAAGCATTAAAATCATGATTGCAAAATTCAAATTTTTCGTTCATTCGGAAAGCTTGTTGTTCACTTTTACACAATTTTCAAATCAGTTTTCGTAATAGTTAATTTATAATATTCTTTTTAGCTTGTCCCTTAGTTTTTTAGATTCCGGACAGATCCAGTTTGTAACGGGCATTATGTATTAATATTTATGCCAAAAAATGGTAAATTTTATACGTGTGGCAACTCCGGGCATCACTATAATTATTCAAGACTCAGGCATTTTAAAATCCCTGTAAAATAATATTTGTGAGTGTGGACGTGTTTGGGCTCCCAATTTGGTGTCGGTGTTTGTCTGGTAAGTAACGTAATTTTTATTATTTTTACGGCTCAATCTTACTATTTTTTATACTCAGTTCATGCATTGGAATGTATTCTATGCGAAAAAATGTATAAGATGTAAGAATCTCGTAAAAAGTGCTATTTTTTTTAAATTGAAAGGCGCAGGGTATCAATTTTGTAACGTCTGTTTTGTAGCATTACAATATGTGGACTTAAAATGTTACGAAACGGACAAGTAAGGGCTAGGGCACAAAGACAAATTAATTAATTAATTGCATTGAAGCCTAAAAAGAGGGTATTATTTTAGCAAACTTGTTTTTAAATGAAAAATTATTAATGACATGTCTTTGTTTTACTGTTATGAGGCATAATACTGACTCGATACCACAGTATGCTAATCAATGGACTGCGCATTGAATTAGCATGTTGAGGTCTCGGGTTTGATACCAGTGTCGATTAAATATTGGTGGTAACAGGTTTTTCTATTGAAATATGCTCAGTGATAATGTGAAGTTTAGATTTGTTCCCGCTGTGTGCTAATAGACTCGCCTTCTATTACATGGGACTTAACATATAGGTATACCTACCTCCAGCAAATTTAAGAAGGAATCCACCCAAGCAAAATGTCATATTTTATAACCTCTAAATATAATATCGAGGGTTCACGGGCAAAATGTATTAAGCGACATCCTGGCCGATATTGAGTTATATACATATTCGGAATCGCCGGATTTTTCTGCGTCGTTTGCACTCGGTTTCGTGCTGATCTGAGCACTTTTTTGGCGCTTAAAACAATAGTAAATTTAGGCGCAGTTCGGAGTAGCTTTGATTGAAGCGACAACATTTTTTTACAATTTAAGAAAAAAATGGACTTCATACAGGCCAAATATTTAGTGATTTGGACTTGAGCTGTTTTCCCCAGCATAAGTTTGGTAAGATAAAGTGTTTGAATCGTCTTGCTTGCGCCTAAAATATATGCATACCGTCGCTTAAAGCATTTTGCTTGCACCTGAAATTCATACTTGATGTCGCTTAAGCATTTAGCCTGCTGCTGAAATCTTAACCTTATGTCGCTTAAACCATTTACCATACGTCTGATATTAATACACACAGGCGCTTAAATCCTTTTCATATTTAATAAAAAATATTTATACTCGGCGGTTAAATCCTTCTTCTTGAACTGAATTAATAAAGACTCGTCTCATCAGGCATATTGTATTCTATGTGGTGGTAGTTAAAACATTTTTACTCTACTGGAATTAGGAAATCTATATTCGTTAAGATAGTCAAAATTTTGTATAAATCGTTTATCCGTTGTCGGATAAGACATATCGACTGTGAACTGGCAACCGGTAATATCTCAATTTTGACAACTTTAGAGGAAAACATATTTGCTTCATTTAAACAACATATCGTATGTTAAAAAAAATACGTAGTTTTTTTTTTTGAGCACACGTATTTAAAAACAAAAGTAACATTATAATATGCTTTTTTTCAATATAAAATCGAGATATGTCAATATAAATCAACACAAGAACAAACAACATTTTACTTGGAAAATTATGGGCGATCCCAACAAGATTGTCAGTCCACCTTGCAGGAGGCCTAGCTCTGCTACGACGTCTGGTGCGTAACTGCCACTCCAGAACTATTCTGCTCCAACGGCCATCGGTTTTCCTGGCTATGTACCCTGCAACTGTCACTCAAGCATGACTATTCGGAGAACCTTGTCGGTGACTTTGGTTCGCCTGCGTATCTCCTCAATTCTGATTCGATCTCTCAAGGAAACGCCAAGCATAGCTCTCTCCATCGTCCTTTGAGTGACAACACTGGCAACACACATTGTTCAAAGGCTTTCGTCTAGAGACACTGAGGGATATCAGACGTGAAAACATCTATAGGAGCTGGTACGGCACTGACGTTATGCATGATTTTCGTCTTGTTCGACCCACTTGTTGGGAGACTCTACAGACGCCACCGAGCATTGTGCCGAGGTCTACCATGGTCTCAACCATGACTACAATATTGTCAGTGAGTCGAAGGTGAGTTATGCAGTACTCGCCGTTGATGTTGATACCGAGTCCTTCCCAGTCCAGAAGCTTGAAGACTTCTTCAAGCGCACCGGTGAATAGCTTCGGAAATAGAACATCTCCCTGCCTCACCCCTCGCTGTAGTCGAATAGGTTTCGAGCTCTGGTTATGGAGGCGGACTGACATTGTGGCGTTTTCGTACAAACAGTTCAGTACTTCGACGTATCGATAGTCGATCTGGCACCGTTGGAGAGACTGCAGCTCCACCGCCCAGGTTTCGATCGAATCGAAGCCTTTCTCATAGTCTACAAACGCCAAGCATAGAGGCTCGTTATACTCCTCGGGCTTCTATATGTGTTCAGTATGTGGTCTATAGTACTATTATCCTTTTCGGAAACTGGCTTGTTTAGAACGCTGTAAGTCGTGTAGCTTGTAAGCGAGACGATTCGTGATGAACCTTGAAAACAGCTTATAGACGTGGCTCAGAGAGATGGGTCTGCAATTCTTTAAAAGGGTATTGTTGAACTTTTTGAAGAACAGCACAACCACACTTCTGTGCCACGCCTGTGGCGTTTTACCTTCGTGTGTGACGGAATTAAAAAGCTTACGAAGCATTTCCAAAGCGGGTATGCCGCCAGCTTTCAAAAGCTCTGTCGTAATTCTGTCATCACCCGGTGCCTTGTTGTTTATGAGCTGTTTTAGGACCCATCTCGCATTGAGGTGATGAGGACCTGGTCGAGTTCAACGCCAAGAAAACACAGGTGTGCGCATTCTCAGCCAAGGTATCTCCATTCCTTCCCCATCCCTCTCTTCTAGACACTCCACTACCGATTCAAGACAGCCTCAATATCCTAAGTATGGACATACGCAGAAATCTCAACCAGAAGAACTACATCGAGGGTGTCATCCAATCCGCATCTCGGAAACTCGGAGTCCTGAACAAGGTGAGGAGGTTTTTCGCGCCGGAGCAGTTGTGTCTGTTATACAAGACCCAGGTTCGCTCCTGCGCTGAATACTGCTCTCACCTTTGGAATGGCTCCGCTCAGTACTTATTGGACGCCCTCGATAGGTTGCAGCGGCGTGCTGTCCGTATCATCGGGGATCCAGTGGCCACTAAAACTCTTGAGTCACTGCAATTACGCAGAGACGTGGCCTCAATGGCTGTCTTCTACCGCATCTATCACGGTGAGTGCTCCGAAGAGCTCTTTCAACTAATCCCACCCTCTCCTTTCCTATCCCGAACGACACGTGCTGGGTTGAGGTGCCACTCTTACACGGTAGAACAGATACCGTCACGCACCAAACGGTTCGGCGCCTCTTATCTCTGCCGTACCATTAAGATGTGCAACTCTTTACCAGTCCACGTGTTTCCCTCCACTTATGATCCCGGGTCCTTTAAGCGGGGCGTGAAAAAGCTTTACTCAAGGCCGTCAAGGTGGGGGCCATCATGCCATAATGCCATGCTGGCTGCTGGGATGATGGCCATCACTATGGGACTTCACTGACTGCTTAACATCAGGCAGCATGGAGTCAATTTGTCCGGCAGAAAAAAAAAAAAACTAATCTCGTGCATGCTGACGTCCGGGATGTCTTCGGTATGGTGTCGGGTCAATCTAGCTCTAGGGTCGCAGGGTCGTGTATAACATTTCATAGAATCTTTCGATCTCCTCCAAGAATTGAGGTCTGGATGACACAACACTGCCATCCTCCATCTTCACCTTTGTTAGCTGACTTTGCCCGATAGAAAGATCTCTCTAGAATACATTAGAGCCTTTGTTCCTCTCGACCGCCTCCTGAACACATTTGGTGTTTTATCGGTGGATATCGCAGGTCAGAGACTTAGATATCTGTCTATTGAGGCGCCGATATTTTGGCATGTCGCAGCCAATATCAAGACGGATAAATCATTTGTAATCACTGATAATTTCTGTTATTATTTATGCTCTATCGAATCCAACCAAGTAATTGGCTAGTTAGTCATGAGGCGGGTAGGGAGTTAGAACATAGTCCTGCAATCCCTAATCAGCAAGCCTGTGTGACTCGTTGCGCTAGAACATCAAGCCATAAATGCTGATAACATAACTAAAGGGGGTAAAAGGCGTGAGCCTTTTATCCCAGAAGGCTGTATTACACACCCACTTTTCGCCAGTTATGTTTCGATCGCAATTTAATAGTTTAGTAGTAGTTAAAATAATATTATTATTTTTAGAAAAGCCTTTTTTTGTTGTTATCACCAGCTTGTTAGCTGAATATTTTTTAAATAGCGAAAAATGTGAATCCTTGTGCCACTATTATAATAAAAACGATCACTTGTCTGATTTTAAACAGGTATTAGTTTAAAATAAATTTAAAATTTCTTTAGACTTTTCATTTGTAGGAAATAAACAATAGTCCAAATTAATGTTGATCTAACCGCCAATCCTAATTGTATATACAAATTAATTGTAATTTCAAACAATTTACTTTTAGAGAAAAGTGCTACAGAAATCATTTTAATCTGCAACTACTTTATGATATTTAAATTGCTTAAACCGATTAGCCTGATTTTATTTTAGTATTCCAATGCTTGTTCATATATTTAGCCTTACACAAAATAATACCAGAGTGTCGCTTAAATCGTTTTTCCTATACCTGTATTGTGAAGTTTATGGCACTTATATCATTTAGCCTGTTTCTAAATAAAAGTAAACTGGGGTAATTTTGTATCAAGCGACTTTTATTTTTATTAATAGTAGCTTAAAAGAAATGAAAACTATACTCAATTATGCAGTTTTTGTCATGGAACTCAACTTCGGTCACTTTTTCGTTAATAACCTTATACTTTTTTTATAACGATTTTTTTTCGTAAAATTGAAACTTTAAAACGCTCTCCTGTAAAGTTTAAAAAATGTCGCTTAATACATTTTGCCCGTGAACCCTCGATATGTTCGCATAATCTCACAATTATGAAAACTCAGGATCACTCAGAGGGCGACGGAGGGAGCTATGCTCGGAGTTTTCCTGCGAGATCGAATCAGCAATGAGGAGTTCCGCAGAAGAACCAAAGTCACCGACATAGCTCTCCAAATAGCCAGGCTGAAGTGGCAAACGGCAGGGCACATAGCGCGAAGAACCGATGGCCGTTGGGGCAGGTGGGTTCTGGAGTGGCGACCACGTACCGGACGACGCAGCAGGGGTAGGCCTCCCGCAAGGTGGACCGACGATCTGATTAAGATCGCGGGAAGCGGTTGGATGCGGGCGGCTCAAAATCGGTCTGTGTGGAGAACCTTGGGGGAGGCCTATGTCCAGCAGTGGACGTCTCTAGGCTGACTAATGAATCTTAGAATTTTCCCACACAATTTTGGAAAGTATTTGTTCTGGTGGATTCTTTCTTGAATTTGGCAGGGGTCTAGAAGGGATTTCTTTAATAAACCCTTTAAAGTTCAATTCGAACCTAACTAAGTAGTATAGCAAAATTGTGGAATTGCACGCTGCTGCAAAGCTACGCATCGTAAAGTCTACAGTTTTCTCCGCAAGGTACCGAACCGCATCGTGTAGCTTGTCTGCTATGTGTGAATTATGTGAGTTTTGTTAATTTCATCTTCGTGATTATGAAGTAGTTACCTAAGTGTAAGATTTTACCTATGTCATTTATAAATTTTATCCACAGATTCATATTATAATGGTTTATAATTAAAAGTGTGTTTAATTGTCCCTTTTTGTTAATTGTTGGTACATTGAGGACTGTACCTTAAAATCTCTGTTTTGTAACATCTTGTGTCCATTTGTAACCATCCAAAATTTTTTTCAGTTATAATGGACATTATTTTCTGAAATGCTCATAAAAAGTAAATATATTTTTGACATAACAATGAAAATAAATTTAAGTCCTTTTATAGCAGTATAAATCAATGAGACAACTTAAAAAAATAAAAATGTGACGTCGAAAATAAAACCTGGTTTGGCACAAACTGTTACAAAACCGAATGAAAAGTTGTGATAGTAATTGCAAATTGAATAATTTACATCAAGTTTATGTTTTTTTTTGTATTTATGTGACCTAAATTTATTAAATGTGAAAAAATTCAATCTAGTGCATAGTTTATTACATTTTTATTTGAATTTGTTTTTCTTTACAAAACAGACAATTATTGATCACCCTTCTCATGTTAATATCAATTTTATTATTGCAAAGAATATAAAGATATTACGAGAACTTTTATGAAATAAATAAAATAGGATAATTTTTCAATCTATCTAAATAGTTTTTACAGCCGTAGTTAGTAAAAAATGTAATCACGTGTGTTGTCACACATGAATATGCCATTTCAGCGATATAATCCTACGTGAGTATTTACCGTTACACAGATTGTTCGTGATTTTTATTAAATTAAGAAAAAAATCACGTATTCACCTAAGGCATATACCGCTGAGATGGCACCTTTCACACGCAGCACACAACTGTAAAGTTGTGTGTGTGTACATAGGATAAGTTTAGAATATAAGATCATGTAGAATAAGAAATAAACCAGTCACAAGTTTAATCCAACTTTGACTCAATACCCTTCCCATACCTCTGACGGTGGCCAAGACACCTTTAGCCATCAATACCGATTAGTTGGCCGTCAGAAAACCATTTCCACCAGACCTAATTCCTACCCACAATCCGTCTGTCATCATAGGTCTCCGGTGGCAGATATCCCGCACCTATCTATATAAGTATATATAAATACGTTTAGTAGGGCTAGGATCTAATTGGGATTGTAGGAACATATAGGATTAAGGTCTTAGGCGCGTACGAATCGTAGGTCTGTATCACAGCATACCACAGTAGTACCACGATAGTACGTGTCATAGGTTAAGGGCCTAGTAGTAGGTGCGTATAAGTGCTGGTCTGTATCACAGAATACCACAGAACACCAAGCCTATACGCATTATACGCTAGGTACAAGTTAGGATAGGCTTAGGATACATATAAGTATAAGGATTAGGATAAATAGGATAGGATATAATAGTTGATAGGCTACGAATCTAGGATAATGTAGGTTAACAAGTTAGATAACTCCCTTATCATCTAATCAATCCTGTACAGTTGGGTTAATAGCGTAGGGCTGCTAACCCGCTGTTCATTTTGGTCTTCGAGCTGGTAGGATTTAGCATTGTAGTCCTTCGCCGGTAGGATAGGATTTTGTCCTATTCGAGCAAAATAACCAGTAGTTGCCCCTCGTAACACGTTCCTTACGGTTTTTACGTGGTCCTCCTGTCCCTAAAATTGACTAATTCACTGACTGACAACTGGTATACAGCAAACTTGCGCACCAACCTAGCGCTTGTTTCGTTGTTTATTAAGTGACTGACTAACTATCTTGCCTCGTTTGGTAGCGGATCAGGTATCGGTCTCCCTGAACAGGGTCGCCCCGGTGCTCGAGAAGTCGCACATACCGTAACGAGGAAACAGATCGCAACTAAGTTACTTTTTGTTTTCACTCCACCCCTTGTAAGGTTGAACAAGATAGGATAGGGCAGCAAGATAGACGTACAACAAATCTACGCAATTGTAAGAAGCCAGGAGAGCTACTACAAAGAAATCGGACGCATATTGACCAACATCAAAAAGGACTCGACATCCGGAAAAACAGAAAAGTACATCGCAGAAAGAAGATCGCAAGTCAGGGAAGTCTTTACCAGAGCATCGGAGAACCATTCACTACTTGAAGACCAGGACATCTTAGAAGAACATACTTATACAAAGTCTAACTACTCCGGGATAATCAAAAACCTCTTTAATACGAACAACTTGTAGAATCTAACAAATCTCAAACATTTTCATCAATGATATTTTGCCCGGAAAAACGAATTATGTGATTAGAAAATAACACCTTTAAAATCCCATTATAAACAACAAAATCTTTAAATAGCTCGTATAACTACAAGTGCTGGCTATGTAATAATTACATATACAGGTGCGCGGAACTTAAAGCGTTGTCAGCAAAACAGCGTAATAATAAAGTATGCAAACTGCATAATACATGACTCAAACATTCAATGTTATAGTGTAGATATTGTGGCAAACTAGGTCAACATTTATTATTACACCTTGAACTTTCAAAAGAAGGTTAATGTCAGCAATTACGTCACTAAAATGACAAAAACAATGGGTCAAATGACACACAAAATACAACGCTTTTAGCAACGGCCCTTGTGCATACATTAGCCAAGATAAAGGCTACTAAGAGTGCTGTCTGATCAAGGTTCTCAGGCTTCATTCTCACAGAACAAGTATCCAAATTTCTATCCTACACTTGCAGAAAAATGAAATGCGAGATAGTAGGTATCGGTGGTGAAACACCGAAGACTTCAAACCACAGTGTTGGAGTAAACTTATAACAAAAGTTCGAACAGTTTATTTGCATTGCGAGTGGTGAAGAACATGCAATTAAATGAAAATTGCATCGTTGACCAATTATTTAAAAATCAAACTATCACTAATAATTGTCCTACAAAGATCACTACACTAAAAGTCAAGTAATATACTTTGGAAACATCTATGCACTGGTTGTTTATAATAAAAACTAACTAGCGAGAAGAGATAATTATTCGAGAAGTAGGAGTAATAAAAATCGCCGACAATGGTATAACATAATGAAGCCAATAACTATATAATACGCCACACCCACAACGTGCACCACATCAAGACCACAAACAACCATCTACGCACGCTGCATGGAACACCATCTACGGCCAGCCGAGCCATCTGCCGAAGCCTCCCAGGAAGCAGCCACGGAACCAGGACGCAGCCAAGGATGACTCCATAGAATTATACCAACTGGAGTTGCCTGTTCCTCGGAGAGGCCAAAATGTTCACACATGAACATACCATTTCAGCGATATAATCTTACGTGAGTATTTACCGCAACACAGATTGTTCGTGATTTTTATTAAATTAAGAAAAAATCACGTATTCACCAGGCATATTCCGCTGAGATGGCACCTTTCACACACAGTACATAACTGTAAAGTTGTGTGTACATAGGATAAGTTTAGTATATAAGATCATGTAGAATAAGAAATAAACCAGTCACAAGTTTAATCCGACTTTGACTCAATACCCTTCCCATACCTCTGACGGTGGCCAAGACACCTTTAGCCATCAATACCGATCAGCTCGATGAGTCTGTTGAGTTGGCCGTCAGAAAACCATCTCCACCAGACCTAATTCCTACCCACAGTCCGTCTATCATCATAGGTCTCCGGTGGCAGATATCCCGCACCTATCTATATAAGTATATATAAATACGTATAGTAGGGCTAGGATCTAATAGGGATTGTAGGAACATATAGGATTAGGGTCTTAGGCACGTACGAATCGTAGGTCTGTATCACAGCATACCACAGTAGTACCACGATAGTACGTGCCATAGGTTAAGGGCCTAGGCTAGTAGTAGGTGCGTATAAGTGCTGGTCTGTATCACAGAATAGCACAGAGCACCAAGCCTATATGCATTATACGCTAGGTACAAGTTTGGATAGGTTTAGGATACATATAGGTATAAGGATTAGGATAACTAGGATAGGATATTATAGGATAGTGTAAGTTAACAAGTTAGACTATTTCCTTAGCTATTAAACACTCCCTGTACAGTTGGGTTAATAGCGTAGGGCTGTTATTCCGCTGTTTAATATGAAATTCCAAACAGGCGTCATTTAAAATGGAAATGCCCATAGACCGTCAACAGTATTTAAATTTTGTGATTTTTACGTTCTCTAGTACAAAGCTTTTACATTTTACGCAGCAGATAAACCTGACAAGGTCGACGTTGTACTGAACCAACCCACTATTTTCACTATAAGGTCACGTGGTAACGCGGCTATTATAAATTATATGCAGCTATGGCTTGTCAATGTTGAATTCATTTGAATTAAATTAATATTTTACTATATTGCCTATGAACATAGTAAAAACATTTTTTTTGATAATGTGCTCAGTACATGGCTATAGGCTCGCCCCCTATTACATTGGAACCGAAACATAACAGACGAAGTGTGAGTATGTAATACACCACTGCCTACCCATTCGGGTATAAATGCTTAAAGTTATGTTATTGTTACGAATTAAAAATAACGCCATCTATCAGTGAATGGGAGAACTACATGAGATTAGATGTATCGGTTGTTTAAGGCTGTTTCATCTATCCTCTAATAGATGGCGTTGGTGTAAATAGAACATTTACGCGACATCTAGAAACACGTTACACGTTTCCAGAAATTTCGTGAGTCGTCTCGAAAAGTCTAGTGATGTTATCCGGCCAGTATAAATAGAGTGCGAGCGAACGGACCGGACAGTTCATTTGAATACGGAAAGCGATCAACATCAAGCGAAGGAGAAAATAAGTCGGAAGTGTTTAGTGTTGTTCTAGTGGTGTGAATAGTGTGTTTTATTAGTGAAGTGAAAATTAAGTGTGTGTATCTGGTGTTATTGTGTCAGTAAATAAAGTGCAGTTTTTCTGGCATAGTGAGTTATAATTTATCGTCGAACCCCAGCTCGTAACAAATTGGTGTCAGAAGAAAGGGATAAATTATGCCGGTTATGCCGAAAGAAGAAACTGAAGGAGTGCGTACCAGGAACCAGCGCCAGCAAGACCTGGACCAGAGACGCTTCGGAGACGTTCCTACTCCATCGTCTGGTGGACCAGGCGACTCCGCGGCTGCAGTGGAGCCTGCAAGCGCCACACACTCCGTGACGGTGCCCGACATCGCGGCTCTGATGGCGTTCATGCAGGAGCAGGCCCGCCGTCAGGAGGAGCAGGCCCGCCGTCAGGAGGAGCACGCGCGCCGCATGGAAGAACAGCGACAGCGCGACAAGGAGGAGCAGGCCCGCCGTCAAGAGGAGCAGGACCGTCGTCAACAGGAGCAGGCTCGCCGTCAAGAGGAGCACGCGCGCCGCCTAGAGGAACAGCTGCAGCGCGACAAGGAGGAGCAGGCCCGCCGTTTGGAGGAACAGCTGGTGGTGATGAAAGACCTCAGCGCCGCTGTAGGGAAGGACCTGAAGGTGGTAAAGGAGGAGCTCCAGCAGCACGAGGCTCGTATCAGCGACGTGGAGAAGCTCGTACACGACCAGCTTGAGACTCGCGTCGCCTCTATAGAGAAGCGTGTACACGACCATCACGACACCTGTGTCGCTGAAGTGGAGAGGAGATTGCGTGGGCTCGGATCCAACGAAGTGACATCTGCGACTGTAGTGCCCTCACCTCGTGGGTTTAAGGTTCCACCATTTGATGGCTCGTCATCATGGGTGGACCAAAGAACCGGCCTTAACCGCCCTAACCTTGGGCCTTCGCGACCGGGCCTTGACAGTGTTGGAGGCACTCGGACAAGACGTCACCTACGAGCAGCTTCTTGAGGCGCTGGAGGCGAGGTACGGAGACGCGCACCTCGAACATGTGTATCGTGCTCAGCTGAAGGACAGGACGCAACGCACCGGAGAAACTCTGCAGCAGTGGGCTCTAGAGGTGGAAAAGCTGGTCAGGAAGGCATACCAGTCGTCTCCTGCGCTTATTGATGGGAACCTCGTACAGGCGTTTACGGATGGGATCCGGGACCTGGAGGTAAGAGCAGCAGTGAGGCTTGGGCACTTCAAGGACCTCAAGGATGCCTTAGCCCACGCTCTGGAGGTGGAAGCAGTGCGACGCGACGACCGAGGTCACCGCATCAGGGAAGTTGTGTCGTCACCTAGGTGCTACAACTGCGGAGAAAGAGGCCATATCCGCTTGAGCTGCCCAAAGCGTAGGCAGCCTGGTGACACCCTGTCTCCACCAAAGGGGTCGCCTGATGTGCCTGCCAGGCAGCGAGAGCAGGGAAACGAGTAGAAGCCAGGACTGCGGGGCGGGTGCTGGCTGGTAATGGAAGAGCCCCAAGTATCTCGATCTCGCAATCATGCGACGGGAACAGCCTGATCATCGAAGGCGAAATTAACAGAACACCATGCAAGCTGACATTGGACACGGGTGCTTCTCGGACAGTCGTCGGTTTCCATCTAGCAGGACGGGTTCTTCGGGGCTGCTTCAGGAACAATGAATGTGTGAATCTGAGAACAGCTACCGGTCAGCACATAACCGTCCGAGGTGAAATGGAGGTGGATCTGAAGCTAGGCAACAAAATTTACCGTCACAAAGTCATCGTGGCCGATATAGTGGACGACTGCATCTTAGGCCTAGACTTCATGCGGAAGTATCACTGCGAGATCGATGTTAACCAAGGAGTGTTGAAATGTGGCTCGGAAGAAGTCTTCATGGAAGGCGCAACTTCAAGAAAAGTGTACTGCCTGAATAATGTCACGCTTCAACCGCGGTCGGAAACGGTAGTACCGGTTTGTTTACCCGGGAGTTCTGGTCGAAGTAACCGCTGCGTACTTATCGAAGGCCTAGAGGAAGATGCTTCATGGAAGATTGCACGAACCTTGGTAAGGGGTACCAAAGTTTCATCAGTACGCGCACTAAATGCAAGTGACAAGGAAGTGTTGCTCAAAAAAGGGACGGAATTGGGCACCTATGAAGGAGCGGCTTGGATGCGTAGATGTCAAGAGCAACCTACCAGCGACAAGGTTCAGGGTGCACGATTCGACGTGTCTTCGCTTTTGGAGGACTGCCAAAGTACCCTGTCAGAAGAAGAGAAGACCAAGGCTAAGAAGATGTTAAACCGGTTCGTCGATATTTTTTCGACCAGTGATGCCGACATAGGGAAGACAGCACTAGTCCAGCACAAAATAAACACGGGAAGTGAAGCACCGATTCGCCAGCGACCAAGACGTGTGCCAGTGGCACGGGAACGTGAAGTAGAAGCTATGATCGACGGTATGGTGAAAGAAGGCGTAATCGAGCCTTCGTCCAGCCCGTGGTGCTCTCCGGTGGTGTTAGTTAAGAAGAAGGATGGCAGCATGCGCTTCTGTGTAGACTACCGCCGATTGAATGACATCACGAAGAAGGACAGCTACCCGCTGCCAAGGATCGATGACACACTGGATACGCTGACGGGGATGAAGTGGTTTTCTACCTTAGACCTAAAAAGTGGCTACTGGCAGGTGGAAATAGATCCTCGAGACAAGGAGAAGACGGCATTCTCCACAGGGAAAGGATTATGGCAATTTAACGTCATGCCCTTTGGATTGTGCAACGCTCCGGCTACTTTTGAGAGACTGATGGAGCGAGTGCTTATGGGACTGATTGGAGACGCCTGCCTGGTCTACTTGGATGACATCATCATCGTGGAGCTAATTTGAAGCTGAGTCCGAAGAAATGCGCGTTATTCAGACGGCAAGTGAACTTTCTAGGACATGTGGTCTCGGAGTACGGTATTCAAACTGACCCGGATAAGATCATGGCCGTGAAGGAATGGCCAGTTCCAGAGAACAAAACGCAGGTCAGAGCATTCCTCGGATTATGCTCCTACTACCGACGGTTTGTGAAGAACTTTGCTGACATTGCTCGACCTCTTCATAAGCTCACCGAAGACAGAGTACAGTTCTGTTGGAATGAGAGCTGTGACGTTGCATTCCAGAAACTCAACGAACATCTGTGCACTGCACCTATCCTAGGCTACCCTGACAATGAGCATGAATTCATAGTTGACACAGATGCCAGTAACACTGGAATCGGCGGCGTGCTGTCAGAGAGGAAGGGTGATCAAGAAGTTGTTATAGCGTACTTCAGCAAGGCCTTATCCAAACCCGAAAGAAACTACTGCGTCACCAGGCGGGAGCTCTTGGCTGTAGTAAAGACATTGCAGCATTTCAACAAATATTTGTTGGGGCGTAAATTCCACCTGCGAACCGACCACGCTGCGCTGAAATGGCTACTTCAATTTAAGGACCCAGAAGGACAAGTAGCCAGATGGATTGAACTACTGCAAGAGTTTGATTTTGTAATACAACATCGCAGCGGTAAGTCCCATGGTAACGCAGATGCCCTATCGCGTAGGCCGTGTCCCGACCAGTGCAAGCACTGTACCCGACAGGAAGCAAAGCAGGCAGCATTAGTGAGGATGTTGAAGACAGATCTGAGCGACGAATGGAAAGAAGCTTTGCAGAGTGCTCAACAAGACGACAAGGACATACAGCCGATTCTTGAATGGAAGAAATCAGACGCTCCTAGGCCCAAATGGAGTGATATCGCAGCAATGAGCCCTATCACCAAGAGTTATTGGGCACAGTGGGAAAGCTTGGTCGTCCAGGATGGAGTTCTGTGCCGCAAATGGGAAAACGCTCGCGGTAACCAGTGCCATTTGCAAATGGTAGTGCCTAAAACTAAGGTGCCGGAAGTCTTGCAGCTCTATCACAATGGTGCTTCGGGAGGTCACATGAGAGTTAAGAAGACGCTTACTAAGATCCGAGAGCGGTTTTATTGGCTCCACTGTCGGGATGACGTCGAGGATTGGTGCCGCAAATGCACAAGTTGTGCGGCTGTGAAGGGGCCACACACTCGTAGCAGAGGTGCATTAAAGGTGTACAATGTAGGAGCTCCATGGGAGCGCATAGCGTTGGATGTCGCTGGGCCGTTTCCTGAGAGCCAGGACGGAAACAAATACTTCTTGGTTGTGATGGATTACTTCACGAAGTGGCCTGAAGTGTTTGCGATCCCAAATCAAGAAGCTACCACAGTGGCCGATAAGCTGGTGCATGAAGTCTTTTGTCGGTTCGGGGTGCCCTTGGAAATCCACAGCGATCAAGGCCGGAACTTCGAATCTGAGGTGTTCAAGGAGACTTGTCGCGTAATGGGTGCACATAAAACCAGGACCACGGCTTATCATCCACAATCAGATGGCATGGTTGAACGGTTTAACCAATCACTGGAAAGGTACCTGGCGAAGGTGGTGGAGAACAAACAAAGAGATTGGGACAAGCACATCCAACCATTTCTCCTGTCATATCGCAGTGCGGTCCACGAAACTACAGGAGTAACACCAGCTTTTGCCAATTTCGGTAGAGAACTCCGTTTACCCGCAGACCTTATCACCGGTATTCCACCAGAACCTCCACGCAATATAACGGATTACGCAACCGAGCTACGCAACAGGATGAACGACGTATACGAGCACATCAGGGAATCTGGACAACAGATGTCTGAGAAGATGAAGACTCGCTACGACCGGAAGGCAAATAACAAAGGCTTCGATGAGGGATCATTGGTGTGGCTTCATAACCCAGTACGAAGCAAAGTAAAATCGCCTAAGTTACAAGCCAGATGGGACGGGCCATATCGCATAATTACCAGGATGAACGACGTTACCTATCGAATCCAGAAGGGGTCGCGAGGTGCACCGAAGATAGTTCATGTGGACCGGTTGGCTCGTTACTATGGGTCCAACGATGTTCGGGACGAACACGTTTAAGAGGGAGGCCGTGTTACGAATTAAAAATAACGCCATCTATCAGTGAATGGGAGAACTACATGAGATTAGATGTATCGGTTGTTTAAGGCTGTTTCACGGCCTCCCTCTTAAACGTCTTCGTCCCGAACATCGTTGGACCCATAGTAACGAGCCAACCGGTCCACATGAACTATCTTCGGTGCACCTCGCGACCCCTTCTGGATTCGATAGGTAACGTTTGTAAAAAAATATTAGTACATGTTCCGTATCTTATATTCCCAATAATATGTTACCGTGTGTTATCAGCCATAAACATTACTCCTCGACTCAGCTTGTATATTACTGGATAAAAGAAAAACTTAACGCGACAATCGGATATCGACATCACAATAAGTACAACATCCGTACAGAACTGTGCTATACTTGAAATAGACTCAAGCACTAATAATTTCAGGAAAGTGCAATTATTCTTATGTGCTTACTGCCTGACAACTTTATAACAATAAAGTATTTAAAAGTATATACGAAAAGATATATCTACTCATTTTTAAGTTGGTTAAGAAACCTGGAAAATAATAAAGACTTTTAGCCCGGCTTTCACTTTGTACTACTAAGTGAAGGTCGAGCATACGCCGGGCGTCGGCTTGAGGTACACCGGTGTCTAATGTGAGGGAGGCCTTTCTCAATGAGTTCATTAGTTAATGAAATTGCGCAATATGGCATTCTTACTGAATTACAATGTTTTATACTTTATACTAAAGTTGAAAGATCGCGACGTTGGTCCTTACAGACCTATAATGCTACCGGCGCGCGACCGTATAAAGAGACAGTAAAAGACATAATATTCGTTGTTGTCCTGTTGTGTTATATCTGTTAACATAGTATTTTCTTGAGTTCAATCGAATGTTACACATTGAAATTATACTACTGACTGAATGCACACACTGAAATTGCAATGGAATATAATATTCTATCTATGCATCACGGAAATTGACACAGAATGTAATAATCGGTATTTTCACAAATTCAAAGCGTAAGACGTGGAATCTGCAATTTTACAATGATGCCAATTAATATAGAAAGTATCCAATAGAGAAGAATGTTTAAAAATTGCATCCCTCAGGAGTAATACGAGAACTTTAGACATAAGTTTCATATCTCTGTTTATTCTGAGGAATTACTGTACACATTTCGAGTTCAAAAATTAAATCTTAGGAACACAAATATTGTTGCAGCGATAGCCTATTGGGTTCGAATCCAAGGCACGCACCACTGACTTTTCGTAGGTATATGCTTATAAAATTGTTAATAATTGCTTACCCTGTGTTTCGGAGAACACGTTAAACCGTAGTTTCCGAGTAAGTCTTGGATGCAACCGCGATAACGCTAGGATTATGATGATAATGTGTTATTAAGCTTCGGGTTTTTTAAATAGTTAGTAAATTAGGGGTGACAACTGGGTACTCTAAAGTAGTTCTGGTAAGGTATATGCAGCTCGATGCTAGTCGCGGCTTGATATTAATCGAAAAATTATAGCCGCGTTTAAAAAGTTAGCGGTAAAAGGTAAAAATTGTGATTTGAATTTACCAACCAATGAAACCAAGCACAAGGTCACAATTTAATGTAGGGCTTCTTTTCCAAATATTGTTAAATTATGAAACATAACAGCATAAAGCAGAATCACGAATCATGTGTACTGGGTGACTTACTTCTGCTTGCGCATTTGCCTGCGTGATGTTTCGACAAAATATATAGACCACCATAAATATAAGCCCTAGGCATATTGTGGTTCAACAATTATACCATATTATTACGCTATCACCTACGGGGAACGAGCAGAGAACCTTTATTTCTTGAACGTATTCTGTAACAACGTGTAATGTAACAATGCATATTTTAATGTTGTTATTATGTTAACTATGCTATAATCTAGCTTCACACAATAAAAATCACGCAATATAAGTAACTTAGGCTGATAAACATAATTAATTCAATATAAGTAGAATCAAGACAATTTTAATGCAGCGCCATCTAAGAGAGTTCAAAGACATCAAGTCGAATTACATTTGTAAGCCCTTTTTGGATATAAATAATTCAATTTGAACATGTTGGCGACGTTAATAGTTGTTTTCAAAAGTTATAGATGGAGTTGTACATTTTCTTCTTAAAATTGTATTGTTCATTCGTTTCAGAGATGAGCAAGACTTATTTAATTAATTAATTACACCATCGCCACACTTGATTGCTTACATAATTTCTGTCAGAATAAATAGTAATAGATTTAGTACAATAAAAACATTTTGGTCACATTGGTGTAATTATGGCTTCTTAATTAATATATTTACATGTCGCAAATAAACTTGCTTTAAATTGTCTTTCGGGATATACATATACCACGTCCCTTTGTTTGGATTAACTATATATAAACATCAGTAAGATGTGGAACTAGCTAGATCTTATTAACTCACACACAGCCATTTATTTATTGTTACGTCTGAAGCGGTTTGGCGGATACTGGTGTTCTCTATACATGAGAAGCATCCTACCGTCATGCATTTACACGTCCACCTAGAGAACGGTCAGCGCATATATTTTGATCCCAACGGCGTTGCTGAGCACTTGGAAAATCCGCGTCAAACAAGTCTCTTGGCGTTTTTCAAGCTCTGTAAAATCGACCAGTTTGGGAGGTCCCTTAAATATGACGAGATGCCTTCATATAACACGTACGACAAGCAAAAGGGTGTATTTAACCGACGTTGACGAGGAGGTGCTGTGGAAGGTTTTCCGGGAAGTTTCAAGGACACCGCATTTTGTAGAGTTTATACCGTACACACAAATAATGCCGAATGCTATTTTCTGCGGTTGTTACTTCACAAAGTCCGAGGCGCAACGTCTTTCGCCTTTCTGAGGACATTTGATGGCGTTGAGTATCCCACTTACCGCACAGCCCGCGTAGTACGTCACTTTCTCGACGGTGCCCAATACTGGGAGGACACCCTCGCGGAGGCGAGCATCAGTGACAGTAGCAGCCGCATGCGTCATCTGTTTGACGTCATCTTGGTGTTTTGTGGAGTCGCGAACCCAGTAGCTTTCTGGGAGAAGTATCGCCATCATCTGTCTGAAGATTTTCTACGAGCTTTGAGGCGTGTTACTAGAGACGAAGTCGAAGTAACTGATGACCGCGTGCTGAACACCTGTCTCAGTTCACTTCAAGACGTGGTCATTTCTATCGGCGGCAATCCACTGGTCAAATATTTGTTACCAGCTTCCCAATCATCACCGCATCAAGATCGTGAAAATTGGGAGTATAATGCTGAGACAATTTGAAATGACCACCTTACGAATTTTATGACACCGTCCTTGAAAGCGTTGGGCAAAGCCAGGCTAAAATGTTTTTCTTGGATGCTCCTGGTGGAACAGGAAAAACATTTGTTACTGCGGACATAGTTGCAGAGATCAGGCGGCAAGGCAAAATTGTCATTGCTGTAGCGTCGCTGGCAATCGCTGCCACACTGCTTCCGGGTGGCAAGACACATACCATTCCCATCGATTTAGAGAGCGCCGTAACACCCGTTTGTGGTGTGTCTGTGTCACGTAACAGTGATAAGGGACACGTGCTCAAGGATTGCTCTCTGATCGTATATGATGAGCGTATGATGGCCAATAGGAAGGCAGTTGAGGCCATGGACAGAACCCTGCAGGACATCCGCAGGAACGAGCATTTAATGGGTGGTCACAGTTCCTTTCAGTGACGATTCCCGACAAATGCTTCCCGTGGTGACGCGGGGATCGAGGGCTGACGAGGTGAGTCATCATCATCATCATCATCAGCCTTTAACAGTACACTGCTGGACTAGGCCTCTCCTTTGAAAGGAGGAATCGGCCTACTATACTACGCTGGCCAAACGGGTTGGTATAGGGTTTGTAACAAGTTTTCCTTCTCTTACAGTGCTGTTCTCTGCATAATATGCTCCCTCTGACGGCTCTTACGAAACCCATGGGATGATATGGGGTGGTGACATTCCGTATTCTTAATCCGTCACCACACGGACAAGGTGAGTGCTTCATTGAAATTATCTTTGTTGTGGTCACGAGTGCGTATGCTGCGCTTGACCATTAATATGAGAGCTCAGCTTGGCGTCAATGCACGTGCTCAACAATTCTAAGATGTCTTTCTAAGTCTTGACGAAGTCACTCTACCAGAGGAGAGGGTTGGACAGGTGGTGCTTCCAGAGTCTCTCAGTAGAGTTGTATCTAGCTTAGAACCAGCCTATTTTGACGCCCAAAAATGATCTGGCTGTAGCAATTGACGAATGCATTCTCTCGGAAATTGAGGAGAATGAAGTGGTCTACACCTCTATAACAGCTGTCATCGAGCAAGAAAACGCCACACATTATCCCGTGGAATTTCTTAACTTCCTGTCAGCAAGTGAACTTCCAGCGCATACCATCAAGCTGAAGGTCGGTGTCCCGATTATGCTTCTTCGGAACCTATCTCCTCCGAAGTTGTGTAACGTGATCCGCCTGAAAATCATCTCGCTCCACAGACACACCATTTAGGCGGAAATTCTTACGGGTTGTGGCGTCGGCGAGGCAGTATTTATACCACGCATTCCTCTCATACCTCTTAACTTCCGGTTCCCGTTCAAGCGCATACAGTTCCCAGTGAGTGTTTGCTGCGCGATGACCACCAAAAAGTCGCAGAGGCAGACACTGAGGGCAGCGGGTGTTCTGTACGTCGCTTTCTTCCGCGTCACCAGTCCTGACTCTCTTTACATTTTGGCTGCGGAGAGCCAAACCACTAATGTTGTATATTGAGAAATCCTATAAATATGTATTTTTACCCTATTCAGTATTCCTTATTTTCTCCATCTGCTTCAGTCACAACTTATTACTTAATTCAGCAGAATCACCATAAAGTCATTTATTCAAATCTGGCTGAAAATCAGCACTTTTTGAAGGTCAATTTTACAAAAGACAGTCTCCCTCTGTTACTGCACTTTCTGCAGATGTGAAATATAAAGAAGAAACGGGTAAATGAATATTATTTTACAAGGTATAATCGTAGGTATTTATTTAATAGTTAGGTGCTGTATAGTGTTCACGCAGACGACGTCGCGGGCAGCAGCTAGTTAATAATATTTGAGCCAAATTTGAAGTAAATCCATGCAGAACTTTTTGAGTTTAGCCCGGACATAAGGACAAACAGATAAACAGACAAACAGACAAACAGACAAAAATTCTAAAAACTATATTTTTGGCTTCGGTATCGATTGTAGATCACACCCCAAGTATTCTTTAAAAAAAATATTCAATGTACAGTTTAGACTTTCCTACCATTTTATTATATGTATGGATAAGATGAATAAAATTCAATTTTTTGCCGGGGCAATATATCATAAACATTTTATTTAAAGGCGAAATTTGTACTAATCTATTAAAAATCTATTAAAATCTATTAATTAAGGTTTCAGATACAAAGATACAGATACAAATTTCAAAGGACAGGGTCACACGATACTGAATGCGATCAAGCAATATCTTTTACCGTTACCTTGTTCAACGTTTAGTTTGTTTTTGTCCACAGCTACGTCTCCCAGAATGCCGCTAGACTTAAGAACTGTGTTGAGAGTTCAGCGGCAATTAGGCCAAATATCAGAAGAAAGTTTGCCTGGACATAAAGAACTTCAAAACATAATATTTAGGTGGGACCGTGTTAGCACGCAGAAAATGAATAGAACTTCCACGAAAATTAAAAACAATCCCTACGAGAGACTTAGGATTAAAAGAGTTACACCAACTGTGATAGTTCCACCACACTCCTCAAGACCGATGCAAAGAACTCCACGCCCAAACAATAATAGGATACCTTATTTTATACCTTGCATATCTCATATGCCACCTTCTTTCCCCCTGCAACAACCTTGGTACGCTCCTCATTTACAGCTGAGTACTAAGAATAAACTTTTGACGAAGTTGTTAGCCAGCTCACAGACAACACCACCCTTGTCAACACCAGTCGTCGCAAATTCCTTCCAATCTTCGACACCTCCTACGATAACACGACCCAGACAAGCACGTCGCTGCTATCCAGCTCAGCGCCAGAGTTGCAAACAACGACACAATTCAGAAGGGCCTAGTACCTCGGCGCAGGCATCACTAAGAAAGAGCGAACAACATTACACATTACCATCACCTACTCCAGAGCAGTCTACAAACCCAACACACCAACGTTTGCTGATTGAGCGATCTCATACGTCTATATCGTCACAAGGAAGTTCTAGACTGGTATCACTCGATCACCACACCCACTAGGCAGTAGTCTTCGAAACGAGATGCAAACTGCCGCTGCTCCGTCACCCCTTTTTTATCATCCGGCTTTATTTAACACATTTAATGTTCGACCATCAGCCCGTCTTTCATCATTGTCTTCGCTGCCACCGTGGTTGACACCACCCCCACCTTCACCGCGCTTGTCGGTGCAACCACGAGTCACTGACCAATTGGGTCCAAGATCTATTCTGCAATCACAAGTCATTGATCGATTGGATCCAAGACCGACTCTAAAACCACAGGTCACTGACCAATTGGTTCCAAGTCTGACTCCACAACCACAGGTCTCTCACCAATTGGGACCGCGGCCGCGTCTGGATCTACAACCAAAGGTCTCTCACCAATGGGGTCCAAGTCTGACTCTACAACCACAGGACTTTCCCCAATTGGGTACAAGTCTGACTCTACAACCACAGGTCTCTGACCAATTGGGTCCAAGTCTGACTCTGCAACCACAAGTCTCTGACCAATTGGGTCCAAGTCCAAATCTGCAACAGCCACACTCCCTAGGCAGCAGTTTTCGAAACGAGTTACAAACCACCGCTGCTCCGTCATCCCTTTTTTATTATCCGGGTTTTTTTAACACTTTTAATGTTCCACCATTAGCCCCTCTCTCGTTACTGTCATCTCTGCCACAGTCGTCGATACCAGCACCACCACAGTGGTTGATACCACCGGCACCAGTCTCGCCTCCACAGCCACCACCGCGGTTGGCTCCTCCACCACATGTCCCAGACCAATTAGTCCCAAGTCTGACTATACAACCACAGGTCTCTCACCAATAGGCTCCAAGGCCAACTCTGTAACCACCACACCCACTAGGCAGCAGTTTCCGAAACGACTTGCAAACTACCTCTGCTCTGTAACCCCTTTTTTATCATCCGGCATTGTTTAACACATTTAATGTTCTACCGTTACCCCTCTTTCGTAACTGTCTTCTTTGCCACAGTGGTCGCTACCACAACCACCACCACCACCGTGGTTGATACCACCAGCACCACTCTCTCTATCACTGTCACCACCGCGCTTGACTCCTCCACCACATGTCCCTGACCTATTGGGCCCAATTCCGACTCTGCAACCACAGGTCTCTGACCAATTGGGCCCAATTTTCCCCGGTGACGGATAGTTACCGAGCATATTGGACACGACCCCGACCATCTTAAGTTTTAACTCAGGATTTGAAGTGGTAGTGCCTACTAGTACTTTGGAAAGAAATAGGGAATAAATGAGGACGCCCAGCATATTTGGCAATGAACAGCAGGAGACGCAGGATAAATCGCAAGTCTTTCTTCACTCGGATGCAGCGACAGAGCCTCCGAATGAAGATTTAAAACATCGGGGAAAATGTCCACCATTACCAGCGATAAATTAAGCTATAGCCCAAAATTGTGGGTCACAATACCTGGCCGACAGCGATTTCCGCCTTGCATTAGAAAAGTAGTATCTGAAAGGGTCCGATTGAGTAGGTACCCAGAGTTTTTCTCTTTTCGTCCTGAACACCGCCAATATAGAGCTGAAGGTAAGCCACTAAATTCACTTCTTATGATTTGACTAATTGTGTATATTAAGCGCGTATATTTAAACTTTTCTGTGGATACTCTACATTTATAAATTTAATTCCAATTTAGTTTTTCATTTATAACATAACATGTATGTACGCTAAGGATGATGGTGAGTGCCGTAAGAGGCGATGAATAACTCGACATCAAAATTTAAACCAAACCATCAGGCCAGCGTGATATAGAAAACGAAATCCTCTTATTGACTCACAATGAAATTGTGACGCATATTAGGGGAGGGCTATATTATCCAGAATTGGACTGTGAAAGGCATTATGATGAACAAAACAACCCTCTACATGGCAATCGTTTGGTATCTCCACTAGGCCATTGCTGCCTAAAAAGCCGCTCTGTCGTAAGCTACTGCAAGTTACCTATAAGTCTTGCATCTCTACAGTAACAATCTGGATCTTCATCACAAGGAAGTCTTTTGCAACGGTCAAAATTACATTTCAGAAAATGTTATCCATTTACCCATGCATTGAAAAATAGTAAATATAATATACATACATACATACATAGACTCACGCCTGTTTCCCGGAGGGGTAGGCAGAGATCCTGACATACCCCTCTTGCTTCCATCAAGTTTCTCATGCATGCTCTTCTGTTAAGGGAACTTCTGACCTGTCCTTTTTTCAGGATGTCTCCAATCTGGTCAGAGAACGTCCGCCTAGGTCTTCCCCTTTGTCCTGTCCCATTCACACTTGCCTAATATATCTTCTTTGTCAGTCTATCGTAATTCATCCCCTCCATGTGCCCACACTATCTTAACATGCCTTTCTCAATGCTTCTCACTACATCTTCTATTACCCCACAACACTCTCTTATCACACAATTCTTTACTCTGTTGGTCATATATACACCACACATACTTCTCAGTGCTGTCATTTCTACAGCATTTATTCTACTTTTAAATCTCTTCTGCCATACCCAACTTTCACTACCGTACATAAGAGTAGGCACTGATAGCCCTCCATGCACAACCAAACGTGCCTTTTTGGACACGTTTTGACTATTCATAAACGCCTTCAGAGCTCCATTCACTCTATTACCTGCATTAACTCTTCTTTCAATATCTTCTTCATTCTTACCATCTCTTGTAATAAATATAATATTAATATGGAATATTAATTTCTAGCTATGCGGGCACTGCTGGCGCCGACTTACTGGTCCTCCACAGTAAACTTCGCTCTATATATACGTAAGTTTCTTACAATATTTTAATTTTCTTAAAACAAGCAGCGATTGCCCAGTGACAGTCTGACAGACTGCTACGTAGAGTGTGCCAGATTTAAAACCATGGCGCCCACATAATTTTTAAATCATGAGCTCTTAAAGTTATAAGCGAGTTTAATTATAAATTGCTCAGAGGTGAAGGAAAACGTTGTGAGGAACCCACTATTTCTGAGAGTTCTCTACAATGTTCTCGATAGACATGTGAAGTATGTCAATCCGCACCTGGGCGGCTAAATAATGTGTCCCTACTATTATGTATATTACGGATATGCAGCAGTCTTAATGCTCAGTCCAGATGAAATTTAACGCGCAGTTGACAGTAAATACAATGGGGGTCTAGTGATCTTGAGCTCAATTCCTACCTACAGGCAAAACCTTGCGTGAGGAGCACAATTATTTGTTCTATGTATGTGTGCCATTTGTATACATCATAATTATATACCTGTTTGTCACAGTCTAAGCTCTGCTGCTCTGTTTTTAGTAAGCTCTGCTAGTTTGTGATCATATCACCATGGGGGTTATCCTAGGATAATAGTATAACTAACTAGCTGCCGCCCGCGAGGCTGTCGGTTATCGCGATAAAAACTATTCTATTCCTTTCCTCGGGACTTTGATTGACCGAAGAATTAGTTATAAATATTGATCTCTCAACAGAAAATCGCCATCACACTGGAAATTTACTGCTAAGCCGTCAAGTTTATATAAATATGGTATAGTGCAGATGGGCTCTTATAGCTCCTCATTAGATGTTGCAGATCTTCGATTTTTATAAGCCAACAGAAAATGCTCATCAGACTGAATAACTTTTGCTAAGTCTGTAATTCTGTATATGTTATAGTGTAGCTGAGCTCTTAGAGTTCCACATCAGATGGTTGAGATCTTCAAATTTTAATCTCTCATCAAAAACAAGCTCAGCAGGCAGGTAAGATTTTTGTCAAACCGCATTTTTTATGTCTTTTAGCTTTGCTGGGCTGTTGTGGCTCTGCATCAGGTGTTCTACTTTCCAAAATTAATTATAACCTATATCTTGCCCTGACCCAATAGCAATATAATAAAAAAGTTTAATTCAAATCCGTCCCGTAACTTCGGAGATTAGCGTGTACAAACAGGCAAACAGATAAACAGAAAAACAGACAAACAGCCATATATTTTTTTTAGATTCTTGCTCCTTTACTTATTCATAGCCTGAGTATTTTTTGTAAATATATTCAATGTACAGAATTTTAATATTGTTTTATGTATGTGTAGATGTAGTCAGCGATAATAATCTTTGACAGCTCGGCGCTGTTGCAAGTAATATGGGAATTTTATTTTTCTCATCTGTATTTTATAATATTAGATATTTTTATTGAAATTTAAATTGCTGATGTGAAGAAAATACATAATAATGTCGCAAAACAAAAAGCCCGAAATATAAGTAAAATAGGTCCTTTGTACCCATTTTGTTGTATATCAAATGTGGTTGAGTCAGCAATCGACGCCATAACAGGTTTAACATGCGATTATACATAATCAATACGTGCGGTATACTTCGTTCAATTAATTATCGGTCATGTAAACCGCGCCGCATTTGCACCGCCATACTATAATATTGTACTACTGTAAAATAAACCAATTGCCTAAATCGATTATTACATCAAACCATAGATTTTAGTAGGTACATTAAATTCGAGGCCCGGTTAAGCTAAGATGGTATAGTGGTACACGTACATAGTGGTACCTACTGATTGTCATGCAGACGGTATCACATTAATTAGGCTCAAAAATTGATACTCTCTTCAAAATAGTAGTCAAATATATAAATTCTTAAAACTGTAGGCTATTTTTTTTTACTGTTGACCTATGTTTATTATATACAACAAAATTAAATTGATTTTAACATAAAACAATTATTACTACTTAAATACTACTTACTACTAAAATTAAATTAAAATATTAAAATAGGTACAATACAATACAAAAATTCAAAGGGCGTCGTGAAAGTCCTCCACATCGCCGTCTATTGTCCGTGCCCAGAAGACTGGCAGCATTGCCACGCTGTATTGCAATGCTAATTTTTTGAGCTAGATACATACCAGCCTTCTGGTCACGCGAAAAATTCAAATATCAAATATTATTTTAATAATATTACATTATTGTTCCAGATAAACACTGAAGCTGTGCACAGAAGATTCTGTTTTTTCTCAAAGACGCAGTAGCTGAATACAACTGCTTCATTACGGTACTATTCTGAATTGAGCTGTCTGTGTGTGTACTTAACTGCAACTGCTGACAAATGCAGTGAGCAGTTCAATTTATTTCCCTGATCGAGACTGAGTAAAACATTTCTGCTGCAAAGAGATGCCCGTGAGAATTGTCTTGCATCTTTCTAACCACCGTCTTGTGTCTTGTGAGTGATCTGATAACAATATTCGTGAATAATAGATTGTGTTGTGCACCATATTAAAGGAACTGTCTTATTGTGCTAAGTTTAAAGCCACACAGGATCGGTTCCTTATGAGTTTCCAAATTTGCAGTGTGTTCATTAGTTTTGTAATTTTATTATCTCCAGACTCTTTTCATGCAGTGTTATATATGCTAATACCAGTAGTATTGTATCAAGTGGACGCGAAAGGTGTTAGTGATATAAACATGATACTAGTTTATATAATCTACACTTTTAAAAGCAAAGCGTAATCGTGAACATTGTAAGTGGCGCTGAGCTCTTCTCAGAGGAAGACGTTATCACCACCATCAAATTCAATGAGAGTGCATGACTTAAAGTGGAATATTTGTGTCCAAGACATTATTATTATTATTATTTTATTACCAGTCTAATTTGTGTCCCACTGCTGGGCAAAGACCTCCCCTTCCAACTTCCACCTGTCGCGATCACATGCGAGTTCCCGCCAATCCCTCCGATATGCGTCCAACTCATCCCGCCATCTCCTTCTGGGCCTTCCCCGTTGACGTTGACATAATATATATTTATCTCATAAATAATCAGTGTTCTAAACTAAGGTCTCACGCGCCAACCGCCATTAGTTTTAATATTGCAGAGCATGTATTGTACCTTTAATTGGTCTAGTTTTTAATTTAGTTGTTATTGTAATTTAAGATACGTAAATAGATAAATATTTCCTTAAACAATAGTTTATATTGTTTATAGCAAAAACGCATATCTAGTATTGAATAAAAAAGTAAAGAAATAAGTGTTACAAACATTTAATTATTTTAATATTTTCTCATTCTGGTCTTAAATATTTCTAAGAAGCATAAGCCTGATTTCTTAATAGTATATCTAGTTAAAGATGATTATTATTAGATATATTAATATCCTTATGAGACTTCAACTGAAATATGATATGTCTGTTTAATATTAAATTTATATCCCTATGGGGTATCAACTAAAATGTCGGAACATAAATTGAAACAAGAATAGAGAAATGATTTGAAGATGATTAAACAGTGTTAGAAAGTCAAAATGCATGACTAAATAAATGAAAACAGAACAAGCCATCATCCCTCAATGATGGCTTGTTTTTGTACATAATAATTATGTAGTTAGTATTAGTAGTAGTGCACCGGATTTAATTTTGTACACCAATAATAACAATAATATTATACCACATAGACACATCACCATCTAGTCCCAAACTAAGCAGAGCGTGTACTATGGGTACTAGATAATGGATAAACATACATACATACATAACATATATACTTAATGAGTGTTGGTAATTATTTTGTACAAAAAAATAACTAACAAAACTCATTGGTGTACTTAAAAAAAGACATGGATACATAATTATTGTGTATGCATGTCGTTCTTTAGGTAATTGTGGGATTTCAAATATATCTTGTTTTTTGTCGGAATCTATATATGTTCTTTGAGATTATAAATAGCTACACTATTTATAATCTCAAAGAACATCCGTTTTACCCAAGCAGCAGTAGAATCACGAGGGATTCGAACCCACGACGTACACCCGATGTCATTACAAATTTAAGAGAAAATTGTATTGTAATAAGAGAGCTCTCTATACCAGTCTTAAAATATAAGTTAAGTTTGCGGTATTTCAAAGTATGTTAAACATTTTGGATGTATTATTTTTAAAATGTGAGAAGGATATTTAATATCAGTGTATTTATTATTGAAATTATAAATATCTAAGCATCTTAGACAAAGCTACATTTAATGTAGCTTTAAGTCTCATAGACTTAAGTGCCATACACTTGATGTTATACTAAAGTTTGTTGTAACATTTTGTAAACTTGAAATGTACATAAACTTTTTATAAGAAAATACACATTTTTATGACAGTCGATTGTCTTTAATGAACTCTTACTAACATTTGGTGTACCAAAGAAAACAATTACGCCATATCGAAAATAAAGATAAGAATAATCATACATACACGTTTTATTTTTTGCGTTTTATTTTTACGGAGCCTTGTCTAAGAAAGTAAGTACTGGTTTTTGCGGCCACCTAGCCGTACAGCACTCCAACGAGTGTAATGGGTTCGATTCCCACACGTTACAATACTTTGTGTGATCCAAGAATGATGTTGTTTGATTCTCAGTATTCTTTGGATCTGTTGGTTGAATGTTTGTGAAGTTTTCTGAGATAACAGAATAATGTCTAGTGTGCGAGTCGTTATCCGTGTAGTGACAAATAAAAATATTAAGTGTCACTACCTTATTACATTCCATAGGCGTAGTAACAGGTGACTAAGGAGAATTCACAAAGCAAATAGTTACTTTGCAAAGAGAAGTGCAAACTTTACATCAAACCCTATACCAACCTGTCTGGCCAGTGCAGCTGTACTAAGCTAGGCCAAATCCTTCTATTGCCTCACAATAGTATCGTGACGCAAGTTAAGAGCGACTGATTTAGCATGCAATTACCGAAGCTTCTAATGGTAGACCATCAAGCGGTGAAAATGATCGTAAGTATAAAGGAATAAACTGTACAAGGTCATCATGTGCGTGGATAGTAACCATGGTCAGCAATAATACATGACAGCGGGAAATCAGTGTAGAGCAAAGAGCTATTCGTTTTCGTTACGCAAGTAAGGAGTGGTTGATGCAGCATATAATTACCGAAGCTTCTAATGGTAGAAGAGCAAGCAGATAAAATGATCGTAGGTATAAATATATACATAAATATATTTATATATATATATATATATATATATATATATATATATATATATATATATATGGATATGGATATATATATATATATATATATATATATATATCCGTGTGGTTGACGGCATAGAATACAAGTGTCACCACCAGTTTGAAGGGCGCGCTCAGGCTTGTCGGAATTTACAGTTTTGTAACGTACCATAACACATTTATGCGAAATACAGTCCGCTTTGCACAGTATCTCATAGTTTACTTGTATATGGATTATACAGCAGTAGAACCAAAGTCGCCTACATAGCTCTCCGGATAGCCAAGCTGAAGTGGCAGTGGGCAGGGCACATAGCTCGTAGAACCGATGGCCGTTGGGGCAGAAAGGTTCTGGAGTGGCGGCCACGTACCGGACGACGCAGCAGAGGTAGGCCCCCCGCAAGGTGGACCGACGATCTCGGGGGAGAGCTATGTCCAGCAGTGGACGTCGTTTGGCTGATATGATGATGATGGTTATTGAATAAATCAGATTATTAATTTTTAAATCAGATCAAACAAAAAACAAAATAGATGCTGAATAGCTCAATTCAGCTGCTGTAGACATTTGCCTATCATTCTTCAAATCAACAGACGAGTCATTAACAGGTAAATTATACAAAATGCCTTTCTTGTTTCAGGCATCAGGCATTCAAATCACTATATAGTAAAAAACAAAGTCTGTTTTCTTCGTCTGTCTGTCCATATGTATGTGTTAATCTTTAAAACTACGCAACGGAATATAATGCGTTTTTTAATAAATAAAATGATTCAAGAGGAAGGTTTAAATGTATAATACATAAGAATATATGGCGGTACGAAGTTCGCTGGGTTAGCTAGTTTATTTATATATTTTTTTTATTTTGTCGTTTTAATGCCCCTTGAAGTGACAATTGTTTCAGGAAGGACCGAACAATTAAATTTAAAAAAAATTGTTTCTGCCGGGGTTCAACAAATCTGAAAATAAGTTCAATGTTTAAATAAATAAGTTACAAATACCCTGTTTTATAAAAAAAGGTTTCTTCTGGATCCAGTGACAAATTCCACTTGTACAACAAACTGTAAAATTAAAATGTTTTAGCGGTTCATTATGACGTGGCGTTCTCTTTTTTTTGGCCATTCATGTCTAGAAGTGATTTCTATAACTTTTATATTTTTCCTTGAATGCATCACAGTATCTTTAAAATCTTGAAAGTCATAAATATTCTTTTGCCTCCTCATTTTCAATTCTGTATTGCCGTTTACGGCATCCGCAGAGATGTGAGTGTGACCTTTTGTTAAATAGCTAATAGTTACCAATTTAAGATCGTTCAAAGAATTGTTGACTATGATAACCCTTGCCGTGTAATAGGTACCTACAATTGTTATGTTGGGCTGTACAATTGTCAGTCCAATATATATAAGTGCTCCAAATCCCTATTTGCCTGTAAGTAAGCATATATGGCATCCACAATATCACTCGCCTCTTCTCCAGCTTGAGCTTCAAGCCAAAGGACTGACCTGGCAAAATCGGCGGACTTCTTTTCAATTGGAGCAAATTTTTAATTAAATATGATCAAACGACTCATGAAAAACGCATCTTTCATGGCAGGCATTTCTGGTAAAATAATAACTTTCTGCAAAGCCATTAATATACCTACATAACTCAAACAGAATTAAATATATATCAATGGATTTGCAGAAAGTTATCATTTGTCGCGAGAGGTGATGATGATAGGGAAATGATAGGAAATATAATAGTTTTGATAAATATAATTACGTATCTATCTCATTGGATTGTCAAAGAACAATGGCAAACCACCGTACATTATCAGTGTCGCATTAAGACTTCGCGAGCATTAGTACAAATACTTTAAAAAGATAGATCAAAGGTCTATTAAGGAAAATGTAATTACAGAATATTTTTATGTTATGGGATTTTAATAGAAAACGAAGTTAAAGAGTTGTAAGTTACACCTCGCGCATTTAGTGAGGGCAGGTCTGAAGTTAGTCACTCATATGGTTATAGTATATCATCTGTGATCACTAATGTCACAGCTGTCACAGTGATAAGTTCACGTATGTGCAGTTCAATGAATAAACGTACATTGCGCAGAACGCTAATGACTAACGTCAGGTGACGTTTCAAGGAGCTACCTACCTATGTAAATATTAATTTGAGTTCTTAGCTAATAACGTAGGTATCGTGAGCATAACAGAACTGTGATAGGAATGTTACATCATTTGAGAGTACCTTTTCTAACACTTACTTCTACGATTTTCTTTATAATTATATATAGGTATATCACACTTCGCTGTAATAATGTTGCTCTATAATCACAGAGTACATTCTCTATAATCTATCCAGCAAACTTATACTTTGCAAACTCTCGCGCTATTTAGCATTTAGGGGTACTTAACTGATTTGCCGTTTCATCAGCCCTATGTATGTATCATAAAATAGTAATTAAGTGAAAATAAAATATGTTTGGTAACAAAGCCTTTATTTACATATTTTGAACCATTATATAATGCCTCCGAATTCTTCGAAAAACTGAACTGGTGACGGAATAATAGCTTGACGACGAATATATTCCAAATATCATACAATGCACATAATGTATAATCATCAAATCCCATACTACACAAATAAAAAATCTGTTCAAAATAACAATACGTATTAGATTTTTGTCTCAAACGTATGTCCAGTATCACAACAACATAATTATGTAACACCATAAGTAGGTAGGTATTCAACACTCAGGATGCAAAAGCTTAACTGAAAGCAGAAACGAAAGCTAAGCTAAGAGAAGTTAACAAAACAATGCGAAAATGCGTAAAATAAATATAATACAGACATTCATTCATAAGATCTGTGACAACTGTATCAATGACAGATGACAAGAAATTCACGCGATTCGTCGTTTTTTTGTAAGGTTTTTAACGATTTCATAAAAGAGGATTTAATTATTCTTATAAAATCTCGCTTTTGACGTTTAGTTATTGCTATGTGCTTTTCAGATGTAACAAAATATTTCTTTATTAGATATTTGTTTTATCCCGTTGAATAAAAAAAAATTATAACTAATAAAATAAACTACAGCTATCATTCTATAAAATGTATATAAATTCATTCATGCTCGCTTTCATTAATAAGCGACACTGATTTTGCCATTCTTCTTTTATTTTATCATAACCGTTATCGAAACATCTAGACGTAGTGAAACACAACTCTAAATCAACTAAGCTTAAATTCAATTCTTACATAGGTTAGGTACGCATGTAGTCGTTTTTGAATCAAATTCAAGTAACAGGATAAAAACTGCATACTTGCTCCACTAAATTTGAATTAAGGAGCTCATTTTTTTATGAAATTTTAAGTCCTTTTTTAGTATGAAGCTTGAATTTTATGTTTATGAATGTCGCAAATAAAATCAATACGATAAATGACACGTTTCCTCCGATTTCCAATTCAGATACACTTGCAATCAATAATACATGCACTTCTGAGAAATACTTTGACGTAAGAATATGTAGGTACTTGCCAAATTTGTATGAAGGGGCAAATTTCAAGGGATTTATGGGCTCTCACCCGCCCATTCCCAGTCGCTTTACGTGTTTCAAAAACCTAGTAAGACGCATCGACCATTTAAAAACCTAGCAAGTCCAGAGAGTTACTAGGTTTTGAAATGGTTAAAGTGAGAGTGACCCACTAGGTTTTAAAGTGGTTAAGAGGGAGTGAATGGAGCACTTACTAGGTTTCGATGCTAAAATATATCTGCTTTCAATTGAGTTTAAGACGCTCAGTCACAGGCCAAAGTCCGCTTACTAGTCTAACCAGATTTGACAAGCGCTCGCTGCGTGGCTGTGTTGAGTTCTCGACGATGTGAAGCGTGTTGTCGCGTCGACGCCGGCTTAGTTACTGACGACTTAGCGAGCGACGCAGAGCCGTGTTGTCGGTCGGTACTGTGTCGATGTATGTATGTACTTGTGCAGATTGTAACAGAGGTTTTGGATAAATGGTTTCCCTGGAGTAGGGGACCTGAACATCTACCGATTTGATTCGTTAATTATATTTTTGTCAATGTTCAATGATTTAGCTGGTATAAGGCCATATCATCTAACTAATTGTGAGCCACCGGAGTAAATAAGAAGTTATCATCTATCTCTAAACTTTTGAACATTAAAAAACATATTTCTAAAAGATATTTCCAGTATTACCAGGACTGTTATTTATTTGTTGATGAATTTTATACAGTAACGAAGTTTTTCTTTTTCTCACTACGTCAGCTCGCGGTTTGAGTTTTTCCGTTTCACGGGTTTTACATAGACGCACCACTGGATGCCAGATACTCGACAGTTGAAACCCATCCTCTCTATTGAAATTATTAAACTTTTTGATTTCAATAGCCTCCCTAACCTTTTGAGGTATGTAGTGGCGTTCTGTCGAAAGCACCTGAGGGTTGTGTAACTCAATCCAGTGGTCGGTACCCGAGTCTAAAAGGTGTTGAGCTATGGTTGACTTATGTGGCTCGTTATCATGTTCCTTACGAAAAAGTGATCGGCACAGTTGAGGAGGTTATCCGACGGAATAAAATACCGTCCGAGGAGGCCGAAGTTTTGCGACAAGACGTTGCTGTCTGCTTACGTCGAGCAAAGCTTCCTCAGCCTAACACGACCGTGGCTGAACGTGTCGCATTACGTGAACTCAGTGAAGATGAGAGCGTACTTGTCCTAAAAGCTGACAAAGGGAACGCGACGGTAGTCATTAACGTTAGTGAATATGACGAAAAAATGCGTCATTTATTAAGTGACGTCAACACGTATAAAAAGGTAAATTATAACCCGACCGCTAGATTGAACCGTAGTACCCAAAGGCTGATCAAGGAGTGCCAGCACGCGATCGATGAAGATACGGTGACCCATTTACTGCGAACACGTAATATTCTACCCCCTAAACTGTATGGTTTGCCAAAGGTGCACAAAAACAACGTTCCCTAACGGCCTATAGTTAGTCAAGTGGATTCACCTACTTATGAACTAGCTAAACATGTAGCTAAGGTCCTGCGACCATTGGTGGGTAGAACAACATCGTATGTCAAAGACTCCCGACAAAAAACGAGTAAGAAAGCGGGTAGACCGTTATACTTGCTCGTAACATTCATCTACCCGCAATACCCTCAGTACATCCGTGAACATGGCGCTTGCAACAGTGCCGAAATATCGGTTACTCCAAACAAAGGTACGTGGTATATATCCCGAAAGACAATTTAAATCAAGCCCAAGACTTCTCATCTCAGAGTCCGGGCTTCGCTTACCAGTCTAACCAGATGTCACAGAAAATTAGATTTTCCAGAGAGAAACCGCCGTCTGACCCGCACCCTATATGGATAGTACTATTCTATGGCTTAGACCAGGGTATATTTAATTTATTCGGAGGTTTACTCTCCAAGCGTAGGCGACGTTCCGACGGTGATTTAGCAAGCCTAGCCTTCTGAGGCACAAGATAAACGATTCAACACTGCGCCGAGTGTTGTGTGATCAATTCCCACACGACTTACATGATCCACACTTTGTGTGAACCATAAATTGTTGTTTTGAGTGTCCGTTGGTTGTATGTTTGTTAACTCCCCTGGGACCCAGGATTTCTATCTAGTGCTGGAGTTGTCTTTTTTAAATAAAAATATTCTATGGTTAAGACGAGTATCAGTTTATTTGAGAGTACCGACTCCCTGTAATGCCGGGACCGACGTGCTCTGCGAAACACAGGGCAATCGGTAATTAACAATTTAATACGCACATAACTTTGAAAAGTCGGCAGTGCTTGCCATGCATGGCCGTCTGTTGGTATTTTCATTTAGCTCCCAATGCCTGAAAATCAGCATCAGACACGTTGATTTTGATGCCTCACAACTCCGTACACACATACTTTTGTTTTATTTTCTTATTCTGTCGTCTGTGTCTGTTATATTATATGTTAATGTCCCGTTTCATTATTTGTCGTGCTTATATTTATTTGTGTCGTACGCAGTCAGAGTAAAAATAGTATTTCCGTCGTACTTCGGAAAACAAAAAGAATGTTCGCGGGTGCAGATATTGACAGTGAATGGTGGTTCAAGAAAGCTCACGTTGTCTTCATCCTAGACAAAAATTTGAACATGTTATTTTTACTCAAAACAAAAGGTAAAGTCAATTCAACACAACCAGGGCTAAATATACCAAAAAAACCATTACTTTCTATTTCAGTCTTCGACGTCCATATAAATGGCAACTCTTTGTGACAGACGTATAAAACCTTTATTCGGTGCAGACTACTTGCAACATTAACATCTAATTGACAATTTTATAAATAGAAATTTGATCGACCGCGCCATACGTCGGGGTCACAGAGTACCTTTTTAGGGTTCCGTACCTAAAAGGTAAAAAACGGAACCCTATTACTAAGCCTCCGTCGTCTGTCTGTCTGTCTGTCTGTCTGTCTGTCTGTCTGTCTGTCTGTCACCAGGCTGTATCTCATAAACCATGATAGCTAGATAGCTGAAATTTTCACAAATTATGTATTTCGGATGCCGCTATAACAACAAATACTAAAAATAAAAAAAAATAAAAAATTAAGGGGGGGTCCCATACAAAAAACGTGTTTTTTTTCGTATATTTTGCTCAAAATTACTAACTGTTACAGGTAGACGCTTTAAATTTTTACAGAATATGTAGTTGTATATTACCTTTCAAAATAAATAATTAAATTTAAAAAAAGTAAATAATAAAGGGGGGCTCTCATACAACAAACGTAATTTTTAAGCAATTTGTTACTCGATCTTAATAAACAGGTAGAAACTTATAAAGTATTTAAGTATACATACAACGAACGTGATTTTCTTTTATAGATGATGGTACGGAACCCTTTGCGCGCGAGTCTGACTCGCACTTGCCCAATTTTTATAAACGGTAAGTAGGGTTCAACGCACTCTACTCGATTCATACATGTCAAACGTCTTCTTTCTCAAAGGAATAGACTCGAATATCGATGCAATCGTTTACTTATTTGCGAGTGTGAGAAGTTACAGATTGTTAAGTTTCACGTGTTTCTCTTAGTTCCCTTTTCCACTGCACTGGAACATTTGAAACATTACTACGCGAGTTGACTGCACGGTTGGCGTAGTAGTTTAAGTAGCCACCTGTCAGATTGACACTACGTGTTGTAGGTTTGATTTCCATGAAGGACAAAACTTTGTATGATCCACAAATTGTTGTTTCGAGTCTGGTCCATTTGTGTCCATTTTCATTACATTATATGTAAAAATGAAAAAATATAAATCGGAAAATGCATGTATATTTTCCGGAAATTTTCACCACCAAGGGCCACAGTATCATGTACTGAATCACTGTTATTGTTTGGTACGTCGTTCCTTACACTCTGTATAGTTGAAGTTTAAACTTGGATGGTTCTGATTTTGTTGAATACGTAACTCATTATCATAATCAGCCTTTTGTATATCACTGCTGGATCATTATGATACCATTGTGAGACAATACGCGGATATGGTCTACTATACCACGTTGGCCTAAGTTGTTGTTTGCTTCGTGTAAGTATTTTCCTTAGTTGCCTCATACGACACCTACGATATGGCATTTAATTTCTTCTTAGTGGCACTTTGAATTCCTAATTCTTCACCACACGACTAAACATGTATTACTAAAAATTCATCAACAATATTGCTCGTACTAATATTTTTGGAAAAGATTATATACATCTTGTTACTATGCGACATATCGAATTCAACTTTATTTCAATTTTGCCGACGAACTCCCCACTGGGCTGCATTAAGCTTCTATTTCATCATTCGTCTGTACGTATCAAATGGAGAGAGACGAATTCCAAGTACTGCACCCTAACCTACGCACTACTTACAGGTAAATTAATTTCGTTCCGTTTGATCCGATTCTATGAACATCAGAAATAATATTTTGAAGATAATTTTCTTTTTCAATCATTCAACATTTCTAAGGATTGTGTTTATTGCTATTTGACCTGAGAATTTCCAATCTCCCTTTTCAATGTATTGTGGTGAGCTTCGCTTTACTTGAGGTTATCTATTTATTTCAATCCATTACATACATCCACAAAAAAATTATATCTATTTACAGTACAACGTGGGGTTAAAATAGCTGTAGTAAATTTCTATGTATAAAAAAGGGTATTATGTAAATACAACGGCTTACATAGGGTTTCTGGCTTAATAAGTTATAATGCTAAATTAAAACTCAACATAATTTAGAAAATTAACTTTTTTTTTAGTCATAAATAATAAACACAAAATGCAAAAGTACTCCTAAAATTCAATGAATTTTTCTAAAACCCATAAAAATTACGTGGGTTTTTATATTTCTAGTAACTTCTAGTCTAAGCCATTAATATAAAACTAGACATATATAGGCCATTAAAAAAAAATTAAATTACGAACATTGTCTCTTCTAGCGAATTAATTCGTTTTCTCAGGGTGGTTTAAGATTAGCGTTTTATACGCGCGTATTAGCTCGTTTTTGGAAGCGCATGTAGGCGCGTATCGCGCGCTTCTTTTGGAACACGCGCATCTCGTACGAGCGTTGACGCGCTTCTAAGCTCGTAGAAGCGCGAGCCGTCGGAACCCGTGTTGACACTGACAAGATGTCACTATTTCGAGCGAACACGCCGAAATATGCCCGCTTACGCGAGTCCGGTGTTTTGAAGCGCGTAATGTAACACGCATGCAAGTGCGTATGCTGGAACGACCGTATACGCGCAGAAAAATACGCTAAACTAAAACTGCGCTTAATCAGTACAATTTATCATATTGGATTTAAAACAACGGTTCAATTCCTTCCTATCTTTAATTCATGGACAAAAAGAACATCTTTGTAATTTTCTTGGTTGCTTTAGTAGCGGATCTGGAACCTTTTCATCCAAAAAGTCTTCTGATATCTAAGGAAACATGAGTGTTATCTTTTCTTTGTCAATTAATATATGATATATTGTCTTCAAGTAAAACCACTCCAATATCATCATCTCGTATCCTATTTACCGTCTGAATTAAACTATATCTGTGACAGAAAATAAAATACATTAAATATAATCAAAATAATATTGAAAGTAACAAAAAAGAACATAAAAATCCATACATACCTTTCAGCACCGTCCCATACAATGTGGGGTCAAAAACACCCAGGACCTACTTTACACAAGGGCGCAAATGAACACGGTCCGCGCAGCACTGATCCAAAGACAAGAGTCGATGCGGCAACGTTTAACGCCCAGCTACTGGGAATTTCAATGTTATTGCTCGATTATTACTCATACCTGAATCGACGTATTTTTCTCAAACTGGGGTTAAAAATACCCCACGTTGTATGCCGAAGGTTAAAGAATGACGTCTAACATGTGTTAGATTTATTTTATTTTTCGTGTGAGTGTGTTACCACCTTCCAAAGGCCTCCGACTTGGTCTAACGACTCTTGTCCTAAGACAAGAACTAAGACCAACGGCTTTAGGTGCCCTCCGAAACACAGTAGCGGTATGTAAATGTCACAACAAGCGGTGCGGTTACCCATCCTGTTAGTGACCTGTGCAAGTGGTGCTCAACATTGGCGATCTGTTACAAACAGCAAGTCATGTCACTCTAATGAGTGCTTCTGCTTGTTCGATTAAATGAAACAAAACAATTGTTTAGTCCAGTTGGTTGAAATTTCGGCTAAATATTTTACTGTCACGTTATATACAGACGATTAAAAGTTTATGCAAAATGATTAAGAAATGGACCGTTAAAGGGACTAACATGTGCTAGTGTAAATTGAGCTGGAATCTTGATGATGAATCATATTCAATGGAATCCAGATTAGATTGGAAGGATGCTGGTTTAACACTTACACCTTTGGATATGAAATGTGCCCAGTGCCGTGCATTTGCTTGTTTTGGATGATAGGTATAATCTATAAACAAGGTCTACGGTAACCTTTAAATAGTTAAACTGTAAACAGAAATAACTAATTCCTATCGTGATTTTCTTTGATTTAAGAGCTAACATATAATCGGTAGTTTTGTTATGCATGTAATTCAGTGTCGTATCTTTCCAATTAGGGCAAAATCAGGTAATGCTGATAAGTTCGGTCACAGGAAATCAAATAAGATCGTTGGCGTGACATCTTTGGACAGTTTGGATATACAGGTGCATAAATACGCGCCACAGAAGCGTTGGCTTAGTGAGCACCGTGAACGAGTTTACATCATTATTAAACCACGTCCACTATTGACCGATCGTAAGGCTCATACATTATGGAGAGACTCGACGCTTATCGACAAACAACCGCACGTGAGCTTTGAGCTCCTACTCAACAGTTTAGAACACTGAAACCTAGTTAATCACTATAAGGGCCGTGTAGTAATAGTTTGGCAGTGAAATCATTTTCACTGCCAAACTATTATTGATCTGGTTTTTATTTCGAAAAAGACAATATTCAAATATCACGTAATAGTTGTTAGCTCGTGTTGTAATCATTGTTTAGTTTATAGTCTAAGATCCCACGACAAATTAGTGCACTCATCGAGTTTCCGCTAAAAAACAAATTTGTATATAAATTTATGATTAGGAGAATCATATTTACTAGGTTGCCTATTAAAATGTGGCCGCAAGTATATTTAAACAATTTCTTTTTGTAATTGATTTCTGGGAAAAAGTTTCGTTCACTTGTTTTTATAATAAAATATCGTCTAAATCACGGCAATATATATAAAGATTCTAAAAAATCACGGTTGCCGTTTGTTACATGGCCGCACCTCTTCGCAGCCAGGTATAAACAGGTATAATTTCGATATATTATTACATATGACAGCGGGTTTCTTTATTTTTGGCCGGTATCAACGCCTCACAGTTTGTTATAAGTTCACACCAAATCAAATTAACAAAACTGACTATAATTATTTTGTATCACTGAATACGAAACGAGTGACAGTTTCTAGGTTCTTGATGATTGATCCGCCGATGACGGATCAGATTAGTACAGTCGCTTAATAGCATGTTTTCAATTGAAGTCATGATCATCCTCCTAGCGCTATCCCAGTTTCGTTCTTGAGTCCGTTAAGTAGTCTTATCAGATAATATCTTTATAAGAGATTGATTTCCTGTCTGGCCTCAGCAATACAAAACGATATACATATCCCATGGCTTAGCGTAGTGTCAGTTTATTCAGAGGTACTGACGAACTGTTACGACCGTCCAAAATGTTTATGATAGCCGGGACCGAAGGCTTAACGTGCTCGCCGAGGCACGGAGCAAGCGATAAATTAATGATTCGATACGCACATAACACCGAAAAGTCAGTGGTGCGCGCCGTGGATTCGAATACGATACCCTCCTAATGCAAACAATTGGTATCTCCACTAGGCTATCGCTGTCAATTCAAGCACTGCATATTCAAGCGAAAATTATAAACAGACAACCATATTTGTATAATGCAGTTTTAAAAGATATAAAGGATATCAGTGCTATTGTAATTTTGTAATTCTCCCTCTTTTCACTACACACCACTCGGTAATAGTCGGTGTTTCTAACTTTATTCTAAGGAGCTATAGATAGAAAAATGGCTGCTTGCTCTGTACTGATATCTTGCTGTCATGTATTATTGCTTACCGTGGTTACAATCGACAGCCATGATGCCTATTTCAGTTTATTCCTTTATACTTACGATCATATTCACCGCTTGCTCGTCTACCATTAGAAGCTTTTGTAATAGTATACTGTGACAGCCACTCCTTACTTGCTTCACGATACAACTGTGAGTCATTAGAAGGATTTGGCCTATCGTACCATGCATCCTAAAAACAGGACAGGTTAGAAGTACCCTAAACAGAAGAGCATGCATGAGGAATCTGATAGGAGTGAACGAAGTAAGACAGATATGTCAGGATTGTTGCAAATGGCGTTCCGTAGTCTCTGCCTACCCCTCCGGGAAACAGGCGTGAGTCTATGTATGTTATGTATGTATATGCCATGCTGGCCAGACGAGATGGTATAGGGTTGATGTTAGGTATTCAGTTTTGTTTTGCCAAATAGTTTGCAAAGAAACTATTTGGCTAAACTATTTTGACGACTGGTTGGCGCAGCGGGAGTGTAAGCGACTGCTACGCCGAAGGTTGTGGGTTCGATTCCCGCTCATGTCAAACATTTCTATGTATACTCGTAATGTATTTACAAAAAAAATAAGTAAGTATATAAGTATGTTTATCCAATATCTAGTACCCATAGTACAAGCTTTGCTTAGTTTGGGACTAGATGGTGATGTGTGTATGTGGTAGAATATTATTATATTATAATTATTATATTTACTTTGTGAATTCTCTTTAGTCGCCTCTTGCAATGCTCACGGAATGAAATTACCCAGTAACACATAGTATTTTTAATCTGTCACTACACGGATAACGACTCTCGCACTAGACATTATTCTGTTACCTCAGGAGACTTCACAAACATTCCACCAACAGACACATGGAATACTGAGACTCAAACAACATTTCGTGGATTACACAACGTATTGTAACGTGTGGGAATCGAACCCATGACAATCATTGGAGTGTTATATGGCTAGAAGACCGCTAAAACTAGTACTTATTTTCTTAGACAAGGATCCGTAAAAATAAAACGCTAAATAATTATTCTCATATTTATTTTCGATATTGCGTAGTTATTGGTTTTTTATGACAATAGACGACCATCAAATACTGTTTACTTATTGTTGTTTATGAGCACTTCAAGTTAACAAAATATTACAACAACCAGGTAGATTTAGGATAGGCGAGTTAAGGCTACATTAAATGAAGCTTTGTCTAAGATGCTTACTATACGATTAGGTTGAGCAGTCTGTTAGTAGGCTTAACAAAAGACAATTCCAAAACAAAACTTACACAATATATAGTTGTAGAGCAACGACAACCCAGGCTACTAGACGATAGACGAAAGGCGAACACTTTCTGACAACACGTTAGACTTTATACGTTTTACATAAGACCAATCCTAACACTAGTTATGAATTATGACGTACTGTTTTGAACCGGCCAATTAGAATGCATTTTTGTAGCCCCCTTCGCCCCGCATACCTCACCGCTTTGACAGAATTGTTTGTTTGTAGAAATGAAAACATTAGGAGTCTAGTAGACCGGGTTGTCGTTGTTGTAGAGTGAATACCTAACATTTTATTTATATTTTATGTTACTCTAACACTATCTGCAGCCTTCGGCTTTGTACTCATTTTCTGCAGCAAAATGGACTCGTTGCCTCATAATGCTAAACAAGCAGTGGAGTACCAAGTGAAGGCGATCAGCTTAATAGCATAACAAAACGATAAGATGACCATCGCCTTAATAGCCTAGATAAAAGCTTGTTCACCAGGATTCAATACGGAAGAGAACCCGTGGGCTACTATTTAATACCACACATTGTTGGTTTTACAAGGAAAATAAGCACCAAACCGTTTCGTGAGTGACGGTATCTGTTCTGCTGTGTACGGATAACGAACGTATTGTTCTCGATAGAAAAAGAAAGTACTTTGGAGAACATCATTCTTTGCGTAAAATATTGCTGTCACGGAAGTGTTTTAGTGCGTCAGGATCCTCATGATATCGAAAGGGTGCCACAGCAAGTTTCAAGACATCCGATAAGTACTAATCAATACTTACCAGAGTTTATCGAAAGCTTTGGAGATATTGAGACGGATAGTCATCGAGGGCACATTCCTGTCTAAAACTTGACCCCAGAGGTAACGATTCCCCAGGCCTGCCCAGAATCTTACCTGTAGGTGAGTGACTCAACCAAAAACGTAACTCATTGATCGATTTGGTCTACAGGCATACAGGCCATTTGCGATGAATGAATGATCTTCTATGTAGTAAACGAGTTATGTGTTGATAATCAGCTCAAACAATTTGCAGAGGATAGGGGTTGGAGCATTGGTTAGTTTTTTTGGCAATCGCTTCTATGTTGACATCTCTCCAAGATTGCGAAATTATGCCAGAAGAATAGGAGGCCATGATAGATTTAGGCATGTAAGCATTGTGGACAACGTGGCTTTGAGAGATTGTAGCAATGCGCTAACGTTGCCTAATAACAGTCATGATCAGGGGTCCCGGTGGGTAATTGAAAGTGGCTGCGAGATACAATCATCGATTCGGGAGGTGGCCACAATGAGACAAGAAGGTAACTTTCTTTGATGTCTTGTCAGGGCATCGCAACGGAGACAACGAAGTCTAGCAGAAATGTTATTGTATTACTGTTGCCTGGGCTCGCCACTAGTTGCTACTGCTCAGGTAAAAAGGGTTTTCTTTGAGATTATAAATAGCGTGGCGTTAAGATTCCGACAAAAAAACGAGATATATTTTAAATTCCACAATTACCTAAAAAAAAGGATACACAATTATGATATATTTCCTTAAAATATGATAGGTTCTTTTTTAAATAATTACACTTATTGTTGTACAAAGTTATCTCCGGTGTACTACTACTACTAACTACATTATTATTATGTACAAAGAAACAATCCATTAATAAGAGATGATATGATAAGTTAAAGATTTTAACCTGTTAATAGACGGTGTATTTATTAACAAGTTTTTGACGCTTCCCTTAAAATCAGCGAATTTCTAACAAATTTTCTACCCTTAGTTTAGAGGTAGATTTTATGTTACGATGAAGCTGATTATTCCTAGCTAGAAACCGTATGTAATGCCAGCTTCAAATAAGCGAATTTCAAACAAAATTTCATTCATTTTTTACGCCCTTAGAGGTTGATTTTCTTAAAACGTAGGTAAAGGTATTCGATTACTCCAGTCTGAGAGCAAAATACGATCTTTCTTTATGCTTGTTACAAAATGTCTGAATCTAGTATACACATAAATAAAATGTGAGTGTCTGTTTGTAATATTAAAATAACCGCATTTTACTAAATGCATATGAATGTATACACGGTACATATACCGAAAGGACATTTTTTACAATTTTTATCTGTCTGTCTATCTGTCTGTCTATCTGTTTGTTGTAGCTAATCTCTGGAACGGCTGGACCGATTTTGACGGTACTTTCACTGGCGGATAGCTAATATACCAAGGAGTAACTTAAGTTATAAATTAACCGGGTACGCGAAGTAGTTCCCTCAGGACGCGGGTGAAACCGCGGGAAACAGCTAGTTATCAAATAAACTTTAAACCTGGTTTCATTAATTTAGTCAGGCATTTTGACTTTCTAACACTGTTTAATCATCTTCACATAATTTCTCTATTCTTACTGGTCTAGTTTTTTAGTTTAAACCCCATATTGATATAAATGTAATATTATACAGTCATACCATATTTCATTTGAAGTCTCATAGGCATATATAAATATTATAATAGTCATATTTTAAATAGATATACAGTGTAGAAATCAGCACGCATATTTCTTTAAAAAAATTAAGACAGAAAGAGACTAGATTAAGGCTGGTTTTAGTCTTACGCTGACGGGACGCGCACCGTCAGCGCTGATGGCCGAGATATATGAACATCTAGGAAGCGTTTTTGAATGACGCGTAGCTATCAGCGCGCACGGTGGTCAGCGCTGATAGCTACGCAGACGTAAGCGTCGCGCGTCGGCCCCACGTAGCTGTCAGCGCTGACGATCGCTCGAGCGCCTCTGCTTTCAGTGTGCGTTTTAGTGTCGAGCGGAGCGGATTTCGTCAGCGCGTACAGTCATGGCGAATTGCGAAGTGGATACAGGTCGAGTTATCGATGAGTCGTTCAATCGGTGGTATAGGCACGTTTTGTAGGCTGCAATGGACCAGTTTATCCTGTATATTTGCAAGTAATTCGTCATAAGTTCTATTTGACATTCGAAAGTAATTAAATAATTTACTTTTGTCAGTCCTCAAAGTGCCATATAACAAGACAAAGTCTCCTGCAACGGGTTTCTGCTCAATCAATGGATGAACATGGAGTCTTCGTCGTCGCTGCATTTAATTTTTTTTGGGATAGATAGTACAAAGCAGCAATAATTAATACACTCCGCATTTTGATCATCGACTGTACAGTAAAGCGGTCAGTACGACATTAAAACGAGCCACGCTGAGCCTCAGCGCTGACAAACTACGCGCTGAGCTATGAGCGCTGACGGTGAGCGTGAGACTAAAATCAGCCTTAGTGTGTGTAACACCAATTTCTTTATCTTAATATATTATTATTCAATACTAGATATGCGTTTTGCTCTATACAATATGAATTATTGTTTAAGGAAATATTTATCTATTTACATATCTTAAATTACAATTGCAACTAACTTAAAAACTAAACCAATTAAGGGTACAATACATGCAATGCAATATTATTATTAGTTTCAATAATATCAAAACTAATGGTGGTTGGCACGTGAGACCTTAGTTTTGAAAACTTATTGTTTATGAGATAAATACACAAATATGTCACTTTAAGTCATGCACTTCCATTGAATTCGTCGGTGGTGAGAACGTCTACCTCTGAGAAGAGCTCAGCGCCTCTGACTTACAATATTCACGATTACGCTTTGCTTTTAAAAGTCAACTTGGTAAAACTTGTATAAACTAGTAAACTGTTTATATCACTAACACGCTTCGCGTCCACTTGATACAATACCACTGCTATCAGTATATGAGAAAAGTCTGGGGATACTTAAAGTACAAATCTAATAAACACACTGTTAGTTATGTATGTCATAGGGCACAGAGCCTCGGTGGCTTTAAAGTCAGTACAGCAAGACTGCTCCTTGAATTTCTGTGCATAACACGAGCTAAATAAATTCACGAATATTGTTCTTAGTTCACTCACAAAGCACAAGCAAGCATGTTGGACAGAGACAGAAGCAATCCAAATCTAACTGGCATCTCATTGCAGCAGATATTTATTTATTTTAAGTCGGAATCATCATTATCATGAGGCAAACATCTCCACTCAGTCTCGAACAGGGAAACCAAATCTGAACACACTGTATTTGTCTGCAGTCGCAATTGACAGTTCCATTCAGAATAGTAACATAATGAGTTGTATTCAGCTACTGAGTCGTCGAGAATCACCAAAATCTTCTGAGACCGCAAGCTTCAGTGTTTATCTGGAACAATAATGTAATACTATTAAAATCATAGTGTGTTACTATTAAATTAAGAAGAGGATATCAATTTTTAAGGTTAAATATTGAAAGTCTCTGCTTGGCAATCAGTAGGTACGTCCACTACCCATCTCTGCTTAACCGGGCCTCATGTCACTAACTATGCTTTGATATAATAATCCAATGAATGGGTTGATTGTACAGTAGTACAATATTATAATATAAATTGATGTATGGCGGTGCGAATGCGACGCGGTTTGCATGAACGATAATTAATTGAACGAAGTATACCGCCCGCATCGATTATGTATAATGGCATATTAAACCTATTAAGGCGTCATTTGCTGACTAAACCACATTTAATATACAAAAAATGCGTACAAACGATTTATTTACAAATATTTTTGGGCCATTCAATGATGTATATTCTAAGTGCAAAAGTAGCCTTTAAAAAACAATGGTGATTATTTTTTATATTTAATCTAAAGGTATTCACCAGCTATTTAAATTTTAGTAAAAAAATCGACTATTCCATCAAAATACACATGGAAAAAATAAAATGCCCATATTCTTTGTTACAGCGCCGGCACGTCGAATATACCAAAGAGAGGATCAAGATTCCGCGACCGCGCCTAGATTCATAATAAGTTTATCCTAGGATAACTCCCACATGGCCATATGACCCCAAACTCGCAGAGCTTAGACTTTGACAAACAGGTAACTGATAAACATACTGTCTTCTATACTCTATATAAAACATACATTATTATGATATATACAAATTACGCAAGCTCATCACGCAAAGATTTGCCTTTGTAGGAATTGAACCCACAAATACTAGACCAAAATTATATAAATGTCTTCCACATTCAATATTAAATTGCGTCTGCATAGAGCATTAAGACTGCTGCATATCCGTAATATATAAGTAGGTACACAATATTAGCTGCCCAATTGCGGATTGACAAACTCCACATGTCTATCGAGAACATTGTAGAGAACTCTCAGAAATACAGGTTTCCTCACAACGTTATCCTTCATCTCTGAGCAAGCGATAATTTTACTAACAATGAAAATCGCACATAACTTCAAAAGCTCAAGATTTAAAATAAATAGGGGCGCCATGGATTTACAACCGTACCACCCACGCACCCTCTGCGTAGCAGTCTGTCAGACTGTCGCTGGGCAATCACTGCTTGTTTTAAGAAAACTAAAAATACTGTAAGAAACTTACGTATATATAGAGCGTTTATTATGGAGGACCAATAAGTCGGCGCCAATGTAACACCAGTGCCCGCATAGCTAGAAATTAATAATCCATATTAATATTATATTAACAATTTTTCAAGGCATGGGTAAATGGATAAAATTTTCTGAAATGTAATTTTGGCCGTTGCAAAAGACGTCCTTGTGATAAAGATCCAGATTGTCACTGTATAGATGCAATACTTATAACTTGTAGTAGCTTACGACAAAGTGGCTTTTTAGGCAGCAATAGCCTAGTGGAGATACCAAACGATTTCCATGTAGAGGGTTGTTATGTTCATCATAATACCTTTCACAGTCCAATGCTGGATATAGGCCTCGCCTAATTTGCGTCACAATTTAATTATGAGTCAATAAGTCGATTTGGTTTTCTATATCACGCTGGCCTGATGGTTTGGTTTAAATTTTGATGTCTAGTTATTCATCGCCTCTTACGGCACTCATGGAGTGAAATTGTATGTTTTAAGTGTATATAAATTTTATTTAAATAATTTTCGTAAGAAATTAAAATAAAGTTAGTATAGGTACTATTATAATACTTATTTTTATAAAATAATTATACTTATATGTAAAACTGCGATGTTTTACTCATTGAAATTTTTGGACTGCTAATCAGTAGAACATTGCAATTTGGCATTATTTTCGTTGCTTGAACATTCATACAAATGACAAAAATAATCCAATTTTGAGAGTTTTTAAGACGTTATAATTTTGATATAATTTATAGATCTAACATATCAAGCATCCATACTACTCAGTCTAAGACCGTATAGGTATTATATAAAGCGAGAGGATGCCCGCAGCTACTGTTTCTGCCCGATCCCGTGGGAATTTCAGGCAATGCCTTCTCAGTGCATACTTACGGTTCCTAAGGAACATAATTACTAAATTTAAGTTTCCTCAATAGTTTTACTAAAGCTAGTCTGTCAGACAGTTAGTAACGCAGGGATTTTACATATACAGAATATCATAATGTTACGATTGTCAAAGATCTTCATGCAACCAGGTCCAACGTGCTTTTCGAAGTACGCGTCAAGTGATAATTAATTATTTTTCAGTTAACTTTGAAAAGTAACTGGTGCTCGCCGTGTGTTTGACCCTGATGCCCTCTGTATAGTAGTCTGTCCGTATCTCCACTAGGCTATCAACTATCTTAAAAATAATACTTGCCTATTTATTACAAAATATTAGTGTATGTTGCTGTATACATGAAAAAATTACGTGTTATTTTATGTTATAAACGATAAACTATTTTGGAATATAATTTACAAATGGTTAGTATCCACAGCAATGTTTAAATATACACGCATAATATACACAAAAAATAATTAGTCAAATCGCAAAAAGTGAATTAAGTTGCTTACCTTCAGCTCTATATTGGCGGTGTTCAGGATGAAAAGAGAAAAACGCTGGGCACCTACTCAACCGGACTCTTTCAGATACTAGTTTTCTAATGCGAGGCTTAAATCGCTGTGGGCCAGGTATGGTGACCCACAATATTCCGTGACCCACTGGCTCGAAAGCCTGGCTATCACTTAATGTACCGCTGGTATTGGTCAAAAATTTCCCAGATGTTTTTAAGTCTTCAATCGGAGGCTCTGTCGCTGCGTTCGAGTGAGGAACGACTTGCGGTTCATCTACGAACAGCGTCTCCTGCTGTTCAGTGTTCAATATGCTGGGCGTAGATTGGTCAGACACCTGTGGTTGCAGAGTCAGACTTGGGCCCAATTGGTCTCGGACATGTGGTAGAGGAGTCAACCGCGGTGGTGGCAGTGGAGGCGAGACTGGTGCTGGGGGTATCAACCACTGTGGTGTTGGTAGTATCGACGACTGTGGCAGAGAAGACAATAACGAGAGAGGGGCTAATGGTGGAACATTAAAAGTGTTAAACAAAGCCGTATGATAAAAAAGGGATGACGGGGCAGCAGTGGTTTGCAACTTGTTTCGAAAACTGCTGCCTAGTGGGTGTGGTTGTTGCAGATTTGGACTCGTACCCAATTGGTCAGAGACCTGTGGTTGTAGAGTCAGACTTGGACCCAATTGGTCAGAGACCTGTGGTTGTAGAGTCAGACTTGGACCCAATTGGTCAGAGACCTGTGGTTGTTGAGTCAGACTTGACCCGAATTGATCAGAGACCTGTGGTTGTAGAGTCAGACTTGGGCCCAATTGGTCAGAGACCTGTGGTTGTAGAGTCAGACTTGGGCCCAATTGGTCAGAGACCTGTGGTTGTTGAGTCAGACTTGGCCCTAATTGGCGCGGTGCTGGTGGTGGTGTCAACCACGGTGGCAGAGAAGACAACCACGAAAGAGGTGCTAATGGTGGAACTTTTAATCTGTTAAACAATGCCGGATGATAAAAAGGGGTGACGGAGCGACAGTGGTTTGTAACTCAATGTTTCGAAGACTGCTGCCTAGTGGGTGTGGTGATGGTATGGAACCCAGTGACACCTGTGTAGAACTTCCATAGGGTAGCATGGAAGTATGAGGTCGCCCAGACGGCAAGCATCGGTGTGTTGGGTTTGTAACCTGTACTGAAATAGGTGATGGTAATGAATGCTCTTGTTTCCTCTTTCTCATTGACGCCTGCGCCGAGGTACTAGCCCCTTTTGAATTGCATCGTCTTTTGCAAATCTGTCGCTGAGGTGAATAGCAGCGGCGTGCTTGTCTGGGTAGTGTAATCGTTGGAGGTGTCAAATTTTGGAAGGAATTTGCGATGACTGGCTCTGTTGACATGGATGGAGGCGGCTCTGAGCTGGCTAAAAACTTAGCCTGAAGTTTCTTTTTGGTATCCAGCTGTAAATGAAGAGCGTACCGCGGTTGTTGCGGAAGGAAAGTAGGTTGCATATGAGGTGAGCAAGGCACAAGATAATGTATCCAATTGTTTGGAAGTGGAGTTCTTTGCGTCGGTGTTGATGTATGTGGTGGTACTGTCACAGTTGGCGAAACTCTGTTAATCTTAAGTCTCTCGTAGGGATTGTATTTAATTTTCGTGGAAGTTCTATTCATTTTCTGCGTGCTTACACGGTCCCATTTAAATATTTCGTTTTGAAGTTGTTTATGTCCGGGCAAACTTCCTTCTGATATTTGGCCTAATTGCCGCTGAACTCTCAACACAGTTCTTAAGTCTAGCGGCATTTTGGGAGACGTAGCTGTGGACAAAAACAAACTAAACCTTGACCAAGGTAACGGTAAAGGATATGGCTTGATTGCATTCAGTATCGTGTGACCCTGTCGTTTGAAATTTGTATCTGTATCTTTGTTAAATATTTGTACCTGAAACCTAACTTAATAGATTTCAGAAAAAACTCGGTAAAACTTTCGGCTTTACTACATAATAAGTTTATGATATATTGCCAATGCTGCAAAAAATGTTTATATTTCATCTAATTATGATAATATAATATATATTAAACTAAAAAAATATGAGGGTACAGTAATGGCTGGATATTTATAACTCAATCACAAAAATCTTAGGGATTATGATGAAACTTAACAATCGTGTAGTTGATAATTTCATAACCAAAATATATATCTAGTGCTAAATTTATGGCGGTCCATGACTCAATATTATTCTAGTAACGAAATGTAATATTTATTGAGTAATAATGCTCGAATTTGTGTGATGTTTTCTTTTTACACGACTGCCCAAAAAAGGAGTGTACTGTTTTCAGCATTCATGGTATGTATGTGTATATGTAAGTATATAACATTAACGTTGATGTTATACGTTCCACTATTCAAAATTACCACTTAGAACATCGCGAGTTATCTACCTTGCTAAAGTTGAAAAGAATATTTCAAGATATACTTAACTATGATGGAAATATGTCGACTCTGCGTACAGCTTTGTTAAAGTTTGGATACAAATAGCGAAAAACTAGAAAAAAAGAGTAGCATGACATCCAAAAACTACGATTTTCCTACCTAAAAATGTACTCAGATACCGTCAAGAAAATCGGTGTATCGTATATACAGATGAGAGCTACATCTTAACTTATCATGTGCAAAACAAAGGATGGGGTAATAAAAATTGACCACCTTAAAAGAGAAACCTGTCGAAAGGACAAAGAATTAACATTGTGCATGCAGGCTCAGAACAAGGTTTTCGTACCTAACGCACTATTGACATACAAAGCAAATAGTGTTTCTGGTGATTACCACTCTAACATGAATGCAGAAAACTATGAAAACTGACTAAAAGAACGCCTAGTACCGAATCTTCCACCAAACTCTGTGGTTGTGCTTGATAATGCCTCATACCATAACATTAAAAATGACAGAACCCCAAATTCTAATTCCAAAAAAATAGAAATGCAGAGATGGCTGATAGAAAAAAATATAGCTTTTAATAAAGATATGAAAAAAAAATTAAATGTATGATTTGATTTAAAAAAAACCGGTCAAGTGCGAGTCGGACTCGCGCACCGAGGGTTCCGTACAAACCTGTAGGTATATAAGTAAAAGGTTAGCAGTCATAGATATGGTATTTTTATTGCAAAATGGAAACCATGACATTACAGTATGGAAAGCTGGAGGAGCATAAATTAAAGAAAAAGGCCTCTTTGTCGTTTGTAATCAGTCATCCTTTATTTTATATTAACATATATCGCTTATTTTATAATATAACTTAAATACCTATACCAGCCTTGCAGCAGCCTTGCAAAAGTCTGCTGATGAATGATGGTGACATTTTTTATCAAAGTTATTGATTTACAAAGTTTTTAGTGACCATGCATTTTTAATAATTGTAGTATTTATTTGCGATGAAAATAAAACTATTACTATAGTCCGTTCACAGTTATTTTACCTCTAGCTGTTAGATTGGCCAACCTGGGCGTTGTGTTGCTATCTTTGGTATATAATACTCCCATTTTAAATATACATTATTGCTAAAAATGTACTTATTTTTTTATTGCCTAAGCGATCGTATTAAATATTTGGAAGTAATGTTTGTAACAAAACCTTGGATATTGGCATGGCTATATGCATGTACATTTATTTTCTTACGAAATAACTAATTTCCTATGAAGATAAGTAGTTATAATAAAAATGTTGTCTATTTAATATATAAAGGTAAACGCATCATAATTACGCCAACGTGGGGTTCTAATTATCAAATACAAAAACTGCAAATTTAATTTTCATTTTTATTTTGAATAAGAATGATGTGGGTGTAATATTACACCTCTGCCTACCCCTGCATGGAAACAGGCGTGAGTCTATAAGATAAGAATGATCCATGTGGACTGCCAATGTTATGATGATTCGTAACTGCTGTCATATTCTGTATCAGACTCAGAATTTAATTCTATTATGAACCTGTCCATTTCAGCATCCGTAGACCCATCTGTTTCACGAAGCTTGTCTTCAATGTGGCGCTCATGTTTGCATTGTTTTTGTCAGTCTTCTGCAGTGATAGATTGAAAAGCTTCTTCAGCTAAATTCACAATGTTGGTTGCCTCTTGTCCTAAATTTTTGCTTGTGACTCGCCTTTTAATGAGCCTCCACATAAGTTCAATTGCGTTTAGCTCGCAGTGGTATGGCGGTAATCTAACCACTTTGCGGCCATGAGCTTCAAGCATTTGAATTTTTGAAGCATTTCCACTAATATTGGGTAAAATGTTATGCACGGGTAACCCTATTTTACATTCCTGTCATCACAGAGCACAATTCCAACATAAAGAAAATAAACACCGACATCTGTCAGAGGTAAAATAACTGTGAATGGACTGTATGTACTATATTCCGTTCACAGTTATTTTACCTCTAGCTGTTAGATTGGCCAACCTGGGCGTTGTGTTGCTATATTTGGTATATAATACTCCCATTTTAAATATACATTATTGCTAAAAATGTACTTATTTTTTTATTGCCTAAGCGATCGTATTAAATATTTGGAAGTAATGTTTGTGACAAAACCTCTTGATATTGGCATAGCTATATGCATGTACATTTATTTTCTTACGAAATAACTAATTTTATATGAAGATAAGTAGTTATAATAAAAATGTTTTCTATTTAATATATAAAGGTAAACGCATCATAATTACGCCAACGTGGGGTTCTAATTATCAAATACAAAAACTGCAAAGGAGAAAGACCAAATACGGCCTGTAGCGGCCAGAAAGTTGTGAATCGTTGAAATTAAACATATAATTTTTAAAAATTTTACATCGTTTTCGTTTCTTGATAGAGTATCGGTGAAAGAATTTAGTTTTTAAAGATTAATTATTTTGAATAAGCTATGGTAATAGCGGATGAATGTCTTATGTTGCCAGCATTAAAAATAAAATGAAGTATGGTAGGCAGAAATTGTTTTAAGGAAATAATATTTTTATTACTATATTAGAAAACAATATATTTTATTTACTTTATAAGTATATTTGTACAAAGAATCAAGAAATATATAATTTATTATACATTCCATAATTATTAATCGGTAAAAATCGTTTTGTTTTTTAATCGATAGTAGAAATATTTTTTCAAACCATTTGCAACACTTTTTTTATCTGTTATGTCATTCGTGTTGCTACTGTGTATCGTAAATATTTTGTTCTGATTTATTAGTGTTTTTGTACGGTTTTAATGTAATGTAATTGAATATAAATTCAATAATAATGATCAGTACCTTCTACCCATCTAAGAATATGCAGCGGTGTTTGTGATTGTGGTTAGCTTTTTTGGACGAGTATACATAGTACGAGGTTCCCTAGTACACAGGTGATTATTCATTATTATTGGCCACTCTTTATGTAGTTTTTGTTCTTTAAGACGCAAAGACATACTTTTATTTACATCTAGGTATTATATTTATGTTAAAATTCAATTTTGAGGTATTTTTAGTTGCGGAATAATTTCCATTTCAAATATCTCGTATCTTATTTCCACCAAAAGTTATTTAAAAAGAAATTATACAGGTTAATAGAGTAGTCATTTATCTTCAAAACACACATGGTGTTGTGTTTGGCCGTGCCAGGCCCATAATGTATGGCCAAATGGTACATCTCCTTTAATTTTCATTTTTATTTTGAATAAGAATGATGTGGGTGTAATATTACACCTCTGCCTACCCCTGCATGGAAACAGGCGTGAGTCTATAAGATAAGAATGATCCATGTGGACTGCCAATGTTATGATGATTCGTAACTGCTGTCATATTCTGTATCAGACTCAGAATATAATTCTATTATGAACCTGTCCATTTCAGCATCCGTAGACCCATCTGTTTCACGAAGCTTGTCTTCAATGTGGCGCTCATGTTTGCATTGTTTTTGTCAGTCTTCTGCAGTGATAGATTGAAAAGCTTCTTCAGCTAAATTCACAATGTTGGTTGCCTCTTGTCCTAAATTTTTGCTTGTGACTCGCCCTTTAATGAGACTCCACATAAGTTCAATTGCGTTTAGCTCGCAGTGGTATGTATGGTGGTAATCTAACCACTTTGCGGCCATGAGCTTCAAGCATTTGAATTTTTGAAGCATTTCCACTAATATTGGGTAAAATGTTATGCATGGGTAACCCTATTTTACATTCATGTCATCACAGAGTACGATTCCAACATAAAGAAAATAAACACCGACATCTGTCAGAGGTAAAATAACTGTGAATGGACTGTAGGTGACTATTTGCACACAGAATAAAACTATATATTTATATTCTTAATAAAAAAAAAATCGGGCAAGTGCGAGTCTGACTCGCGCACCGAGGGTTCCGTACGCATTTTACCTTATTTGAGGTTGATGCTAATTACGCTAGTCCTCCAAATCTGAGGGTCTAGTACCAGTTTGCACTCGATCGTCACGGTGGACGATAGCCTAGATGACAGGAACAATTTCCATACATTTTCTAAATGCGCCCCCTAGCGGTCTCTATCGATCGCTTCTCTCCATAAGGGGCGCTTTAATTCTCTCTGTACGTGCGCCCTTACAAAGAGTACCTACTATCTTAAATGGAGTCTACTATGTATGTATGGGGACACCCATAAATTTTCCACTGCGCCACTGTAGAGCGGGATAGCGCGCCAACGGCAATATAAAAGCTGGACTCTTGTTGTAAATTTATTAACGATGCCAAACATACATCTTAATCAATTTACAGGCTACCTTCTTCGCAGAACCTATGAGACCTAACTAGGTAGATGCACATAAGTCGTAGAAGTAAGAGGTCGAGGAAGACACTTATATGCTCAAGCAAGTGGTTGAGGCTTAAAGCGTGCGATACTCGATTCCCTATCCGATGACACCTTGATCTTTAAATCAGTCGGGGTTTTGTTATCCGCCGGAGAATCTTAACACCGACTTCTAATTTTTCCTGTGGCGCCATCTGTGAGTTGTAGGTGGTACTATTGTTACAGTACATAGGAGATATGGTCAAAATTAGGTTTTTGCGAAAACTTGTAAGTACCAAAATTAACCTTAATTTTCAACTTTTTGAATTTTTTGTAATTTTTCCTTTATTTGTGCTGTAAGAACCTGCTTTTGGCCAAATTTCGTGATTCTAGTTCAACGGGAACTACCATATAGGTTTTCGACCCAAAACCTATAGGGTACTTACGGTTGACCTAGAATTGTCAATTTTGGTCAAAACCAAGGTCTTACAGCACAAATAAAGGAAAAATTCCGAAAATTAAAAAAAGTTGAAAATTAAGGTTAATTTTGGTACTTACAAGTTTTCGCAAAAATCTAATTTTGACCATATCTTTTTATCGGGTTGACCCAGGACCCTAATTTTTATACACCTAATAGGAACCACAGACCTCAGTATCTGGTATAAATTTCTATTTGCTAGGTCCACCCGTTCCTGAGAAAATCGGTGGTGACACACGGACAGACAGACAGACAGACAGACAGACAGACAGACAGACAGACAGACAGACGGACAAGAAAGTGATCTTATAAGGGTTCCTTTTTTTACCTTGTGAGGTACGGAACCCTAAAAAAATAACAAAAATAAGTAAGCGGCGATAGCCCAGTGGTGTACGTAACGGACTGCCGAGACGATCATCTCGGGTTCGATCCCCAGGTACCCCGGGCACACATCACTGACTTTTCGGAGTTACATATGTGGGTGTTTAAAACGTTAATTATCGCTCGCTAAGTAATGTGCCCGGTATATGGCAATAGGCTCGCCCCTTATTACATTGGGACCGAAACGTAACTGGCGAAGTGTGGGTGTGTAATACACCTCTGCATACCCCTTTGGGGATAAAAAGGCGTGATGTATGTAAAGATGTGATAAGTTATGGAAATTAAAAAAAAAACATAAAAATGGAAATGAAAATTTTAAGGTATGGAATTAAGTATCAAATTTGAACCAGACCTGTAAATGGTGACTGAAAAAGGTGGGAATAGTACCACATTGAATATTGAAGTTCAAAAAAAAGTTATCTTTAGTTGTAATACTTCGTGTTGTGCTAGTGTTTATTAACGGAAACATGTTTATAGATGAAAAATATGTAGAAATTCCATTTTGGGGATTCATTCTAAAATCAATATTGAAGTCTCCCACGACAATCAGACGAGAATATGAATTATACCTATTGAGGTTACTGCCGTATATTGTTGTATTTATGCAACGCTACAGCTGGCCGTTCTTGTTCTGAGCAGTACATATTTCAGATTTTTTAGGCCGACCACTTTTATTGCGTTTAGGACGGCCAGCCTTTAAATCTAGAGTTTTTTTACCAAGCTTACCTTAATATGATTGTATGTATTATTAAGAAATCCTTCGCACACTATTGGCAAACAAAAATCATAATGACCTAATGATAAATTGCCTGAAAGAAGTAAACTCATTATTGTTTATCCTTCTCTGCCAAAATACACCCCTCAGAATACCCGTATTACGTTCATACACTTCGAACCTCACTGGATACAAACATCCTGCTGCCTTCATCTCAGCAGTACCGCCATAGCTAGAGGATTGGAGCATCGTACCTTTGTACTCATGTCGTGAAGAGAAAGGATCTCTCAGGGCATCGCTTGTATATAAATGAAACTCGTCCCAGTTATTATAAATATAAACAAGTATTGTGGTCCTTAGTATTTGTGTTTGTTCAAAATTAGTGGTATTATAAATGGAGAACGCTATTGCATGAAATAAACAACTTCCATCGGGAGGCATAGGTATTATACTATGTTAAATAGTATTTTCGTTGACAATTAATGCAACTATAGCCATAATTATATTGTGATAGTATGTTATACTGTCCACACCATGTCCACACTACGGTTATAAAAGAGTGCGTATGTCATAGTGACGTCTACATGACAAGCTGGCTGGTCATCAAACAGAATAATTAGCAAAAAGGTTTGAAGACTGTGTAATTATTTGAAATCTCAATCTCAATCAGCCTATCGCAGTTCACTGCTGGACATAGGCCTTTCCCAACACGCACCACAGTACACAGTCCTCAGCCTTCCGCATCTTTTATCTGTGCGATAAGACGTTGCATCGTACCAAATTTCAAGATTTTTAGTTCACAGGAAGTACCCTGTAGGTTTTGATTCACTTGCGAGTAGTCACGAGTTTAAAAATGTGCTTATATTGCTCTTTCTTTTGATTGCTTTGACATAGAAGCTTGATTTTGTTGCAGCCTAACGGTGTTATATAGTTGAGTATTTGATATGAATTTCAATTTAATACTTCCACGCGTTCAAGAGAAAGGGGTAGTAACTTTAAATTTATTAAAAATATTTTTATTATATGATGTAACTAAAATTTACGGTTTTCGCAATTTTTCCTTTATATGTAATATAAGACGTTGCTTCATACCAAATTTCAAGATTTTGAGTTCACGGGAAGTACCCTGTAGGTTTAGATTCCCTTGCGAGTAATCGCGAGTTTGAAAATATGATTATATTGCTCTTTCTTTTGATTGCGTAGACATAGAAGTTTGATTTTGTTACAGCCTAACGGTGTTATATGCCTGAGTATTTGATATGAATTTCAATTTAATACCTTTACGCGTTCAAGAGAAAGGGGTAGTAACTTTAAATTTATTAAAAATATTTTTTTATATGCTGTAACTAAAAACTGACGGTTTTCGCAATTTTTCCTTTGTATGTGATATAAGACGTTGCTTCGTACCAAATTTCAAGATTTTGAGTTCACGGGAAGTAACCTGTAGGTTTTGATTCACTTGCGAGTATTCGCGAGTTTGAAAATATGCTTATATTGCTCTTTCTTTTGATTGCGTTGACATAAAAGTTTGATTTTGTTGCAGCCTAACGGTGTTATATACTTGAGTATTTGATATTAATTTCAATTTAATACTTCCACGCGTTCAAGAGAAAGGGGTAGTAACTTTAAATTTATTAAAAATATTTTTTTATATGCTGTAACAAAAAATTTACGGTTTTCGCAATTTTTCCTTTATATGTAATATAAGACGTTGCTTCGTACCAAATTTCAAGATTCTGAGTTCACGGGAAGTATCCTGTAGGTTTTGATTCTCTTGCGAGTAGTCGCGAGTTTGAAAATATGCTTATATTGCTCTTTCTTTTGATTGCTTTGACATAGAAGCTTGATTTTGTTGCAGCCTAACGGTGTTATATAGTTGAGTATTTGATATAAATTTCAATTTAATACCTTTACGCGTTCAAGAGAAAGGGGTAGTAACTATAAATTTATTAAAAATATTTTTTTATATGCTGTAACAAAAAATTTGCGGTTTTCGCAATTTTTCCTTTATATGTGATATAAGACGTTGCTTAGTACCAAATTTCAAGATTCTGAGTTCACGGGAAGTACCCTATAGGTTTTGATTCCAATGCGAGTTTGAAAATATGCTGCAATTTGCAGCATAATCGGCTGTATCTTTTGATTGCGTTGGATTAGAAGTTTGAATTTTGTACAGCTCTATGGAACCGTAGATTTGAGTATTTAGTATAAATTTCAGTTTGATACGTCCACGCATTCCTGAGAAAAAGGGTCTTGACAGACGGACGGACAACAAAGTGATCCTATAAGGGTTACGTTTTTTCCTTTCGAGGTACGGAACCCTAAAAATAAAGAAAATGTATCTGTTACAAGATCGACAACATACTTCAGCCATATGGCATAAAAGTTCTTCGATTGCCACCATATCATCCTGAACTAAACCCCATAGAAAATGTGTGGGGAATTTCAAAAAATTATATTGCTTCACATAATGTCGACCAAAATGTGACGCAAAAAATGAAACTCATAAATGAACGTTTAAGTCAAATTGATGAAGGGATGTGGGGTAATACTTGTCGACATGTACAAAAGAAGCGAAGCGATTCCGAAAATTCATCATTTGATTTTTCAATAAATAAACATTAAATTACGAAATAACTGTTTTATTTAAACCCGTATATAACCCGTTAATAACTGTACTTGTATTTGTACCCGACTGTACCTCTTGTCACGCACACAAAGTCACTGTATATGTACAAGGTTTACCCACACATAGGGACGCGCGCACAACTGAGTTGAACTATCCAAATTTTTTCATTCATTTTTCATCTATACTATAATAAAACTGTAGAGGTGAAAAAGTCTGTACATTAAAGATATTTTGACGAAAATTAGCTAAAAAATCTAGGAAAATGCTAAAAAGCAATACTTGATAATTTTTAGAATTTATGTCTGTCTGTCTGTCCGACGTCTGTCCCTATATTGCTAAAGATCTCTAAAATGCCAAAATTGATTTCAGTAAAACTTATACTAATGTACAAAGGATACTCAAACCTATAAAATAGTATATGTTACATCACAATCGGTTGAGTGGTTTTCGGTGTACAGCTTGACCTCGCCTTTGTACGTAGTCCCAAACAAAACAGGGATCATCCAAAACTGGTTATATATTTTAAATTTTATTTATTCCTTTACAATTATCCAATAATTATTTAAATGATTAACAATATAATTAAATTAAGTCTTAAAATAATAAAAAAAACTAATTAATATATACAAGGGAAAATTCAATAAAATAAAAATTGAAATATAGAAGGCGTCATGAAACTCATCCGCATCGCAGTCAATTGGAAGCGTGCCCAGAACACTGGCAGCATTGCCTCGTTGAATGGCTATACTTATTTTTTGAGCCAAATACGTGCCAGCCCTCTGATCACGCGAGGCGTCTATAGATGAGTCTCTATGCGAGATCTCTAAAAAGTGATCGCGCACTTGGATCCCATGGCCCAATGTTTCAACCCCAAACGGCTCAAATACATAATCTCCTATTAGATTTACGTATTTGCGCCGTTTGAGCGTCTCCACTGTAGCAGCTCCCGCACAACCTGCTGTGCTGGGAAGATGAGATGGCGCAAGGGTATCGACACATGTTGCGTCCCATACCAAAGGCCTACCCAGCTTCCATGGCAGTAACGACATCCCGTCTGGTGTTTTGCCATCGTCGCGTGCCAAGCCTTGAGGTTTAAGTTGGGCTGGAACGCCAGCGGTGGCAAGAGCACGGCGCAGTATGTCATTGAGGATGGCGTGTCGAGAAATACGACCCGCTCTCCTGCTGCATGACAGGCCATGGTGACCAAGGCTATCGACAGCCTCTCCACAGTTATATATGTGGTGCCATCTATGATCATTATAAGTTTGTTAGTAAAAGTATAGTTAGTCTAAATAGGTACCTTCAAAGTGTTTTATGGCTGACCTGACTTTAAAAGTCCGTGTGGTGACGGATTAAGAATACGAATTGTCACCACCCCATATCATCCCATGGGTGTCGTAAGAGCCGACAGAGGGAGCATATTATGCAGAGGACAGCACTGCAAGAGAAGGAAAACTTGATACAAACCCTATACCAACCCGCTTGGCCAGCGTGGTATAGTAGGCCAAATCCTCCTTTCAAAGGAGAGGCCTAGTCCAGCAGTGGACTATTAAAGGCTGATGATGATGATGACTTTAAAAAAGGAGGCGATTCTTAATTTCGTCAGTATATTTTTATGTATTTTCGGTCGTTTGCCGTGTGGTTGACGGCATAGAATACAAGTGTCACCACCCCCTATCTTCCCGTGGGTGTCGTAAGAGGCGACTAAGGGATAACACGATGCAAATACCATCTTTGCGTAGAGACGGCAAACTCGACATCAAACCCTATACGACTGCCTCGTTGGTCTCGCGGCATAAATGTGCGTGTGGGATCGGGAGGTCCCGGGTTCGATTCCTGGGTCGGGCAGTGTTATTGGGTTTGTCTGGCACGAAATTCTCAGTAGCAGCACGGAGTCTGGAAATGTGCCCGGTACGGCAATAGGCTCGCCCCTTATTACGTGGGACTAAAGTTTATCTGGCGAATAGTGGGTGTAGAAATACACCTCTGCCTACCCCTTCGGGGATAAAAGGCGTGTCGATATGTATGTATATATGTATGTATTTTCGGTAAATAAATTACTGGAACCGAGCATATTTATAGTTATCCTTCCGACTGATAGATGTCACTATTTTAAAATAATTTTCTAGCTAAATACATGTTTCTTGCAAAAAAGACAATAATTATGTGTCGGGTATCTTTCTGTTATTAAAAAAAAAAAATAGAGTATAATATTCGGCACTTTCATAAACAAAAAGTCTCTGTGTCAAAATTTATTACAATGTCCACTTAATTTAAACGATCAATCTCATTTATTTCAAATTATTATGTTTATATAATAGTTATATAATCATTTCATTTTATTTTAAATGATAAAAACGATCTTTTTTTCAATAAATTGTCGATTAGTCCATGTTATTTTCTATCTCGGTCGGTTTGTTGTAAACATAGTTGTTGAGCAAATGACGTCATTTTCTGAATGGCGGTGTTAAGATTCTCCGTGGATTGATGAGGTTCTCGGTTAATTTTCTTTCGTTTTCGTCGGATTGGTGTCTTTGTGGTTTCTTTTGAATAATTAATGTGGTTGTGTTTCTTTGATTTCTTTCGTTCGTTCGTGTTCTGTACTTATGCAGGCGTCTCATTATTCCCAAATTCCCACACCTCACGTACGTAGGAATCCGTGGGTGAGAGACTGAGGCCTGAATTCAGATACCTCTTGAGTAACTCAACGGGACTATCTTACTTTCGCCAGGGCTGGATATTCGTAGCCCTGTGTGTATTTTCTAAATAAATCGCAGGGACAGACTTGAAACAGCTGGAATCGACCCCCGAACATGTTGTTTTTCACATGGTCAGTTATATGTGGCATGTTCACGAGTAAGCGGTAAAAATAATTTACATGTTCCATACGAAGGTGGTAAAACAGTTAGATAATGTTGTGTATAAAGAAATTCTCTAATGATGTATTATCTAAATAGATATATATAAAACTCAAAGGTGACTGACTGACATAGTGATCTATCAACGCACAGCCCAAACCACTGGAGGGATCGGGCTGAAATTTGGCATGCAAGTAGATGTTATGACGTAGGCATCCGCTAAGAAAGGAGTTTAAGAAATTCTACCCCAAGGGGATAAAATAGGGGATGAAAGTTTGTATGAAACGTTGTCAATTTTAAAGCGAAATGGCTGAGACTTTGCATGCATTTAGCTACTATGACGTAGGCATCCCCTAAGAAAGGATTTTGATAAATTCCTCCCCTAAGGGGATAAAATAGGGGATGAAATTTTGTATAAATCTTCTTAGATTTTTGACTGATTGAATTGATGTTAAAGATTGGAGCTACTATGATGAAGACGTCCGCTTAAATAGGATTATGAAAATTCAATACCCATGGGATAAAATAATGGATGATGGAGGATGTAAATGTATTAGTTTGAACTATCATTACCTTATGGAACGAATAAATTAAGACGTAGTATATTTTAGATTGCATTTGCTTTGTTTCGGTTAAGTAGTTTTGGTTATAGACTTGGCTTTATATTTGGCATTTGTTTTGTTTTCGTTTGGTTTAAGCATTGGTTTTTTCGGTTCGACTTTTTTAAAATGGCTAAAGAAAATCTGAACGTTAATGTTGAAGAATGTACTGTCGTCCCTATTGTTGGTGACGGTGCATGTTTGTTTCGTGTTCTCTCTTATTTAATGTACGGACCACAAGATAGAGCGATCGAGGTGTGTTCAGACATTGTCAGATATGTGGTTAATGACTGGAGCAAGTTTTCAATTATGACCCACGACAGGAAAGGTAATAACTACTTAACACCTGACGAATATTTTGCTGATATGATGAAAAATGCTACTTATGGCGGACCTTGTGAGTTAATAACAGCAGGATTAATATTCCCATTTAAGTTTGAAGTTTATAGAAACGGTCTCATATATAAGGAATCTGGATCTAACGACTATTCACCCAATAGCTTGATAGTTTTAGCGCCTTATGACAGATTAATTAAGAATATTGTGTACAAAGAAGTTTTGTAGGCCCTAATTTTTTACACACGCTAAACAAAAACAAAGCCGCAAAAAATATACCTAATTAATAATAATACTTCTTAACGCGAGCGAAGCCGCGGGCAAAAGCTAGTTCCAAATAAAATTATGTAAATGATAGTTTTTGGAATCGCCACCACATCATTAAATGTCATTCATTTCGTTAGATACCTCTTATTTGTTAAGTTATTTTTATTATTACAGTTGGATCGGTGTTTGTATTTCATAAGGTATCATGTCAATCAAATATAGTAAGTACTACATTACTTTTTCACCTTTTATCACAAATTTCTGATAATATTAACGATCTGGAAAATGGGGGTAATTCGCGTTCATGTTCAGTATACCAACAGATTGTTAATTACTGCCGGTTCGTAAACCGTTGTCGTCATGCTCACTAAAATGTCATTTCTTGTGGTGGCGTCGTGTGTCGGGTCATCCCTGTCCCTCTGATATGGCGAGAGGGATGATGGTTGACCCATGCGTCATACTCGTGAACGGGTGCTACTTGCGATGACTGGTCGATGTCGGTCTTACGGGCTGGTATTACATTTTTCCTATTTAACCGCATCATTTCCATCACGGTTCTGAACATTTCGCGGATTGCCTGCATTATTAGGTACTTAATGTAAGTGGATGCTCCTGTTTCACCATGTCTATTTTCAGGAGGCTAATTAAATGAACATCAAAATTTAACTTAATACTTGAGTATTATGTAGAGTAAATAGATACAAGTGACATAGAAGGTGAAACAGTTGCAGCACCTTACAAAATCGAAATTGTTATGTATTATGCAAAACCTGGTGATGAAAAAGAGTGACCGTGAGTTTTATTGCCCGTTCTTTCTCATGGTTCTACGCCTTTGCTTTGCGAACGGGGCAGTAAATGTAAATGTAGAAGCTTTAAGTAATTATTTTTTTAATTTGACGTTCATAAGTGTCACTTTGTGATTTAAATGAATAAAGGATTTTGACTTTGACTTTGACACTATCACATTTTATTTATAGACACCCGTATATATATGACAGTTTAAATAAAAAAATCAAGACATTTTTATGCATGAAAAGCCCCCTGAATATTCTATTTTATACATATTTTATTTATAAATCGTAAAGTGGTTCACGGAGTACATCTATCTACCAAACCGACCGCCAAGCGCCTCAGTTGATACTGTACTGAATCACTTTCGGTACGCCGTTTTTTACACCCAGTATAGGTGACATAGTAAAATATTAACAATTCAGATTAATTCAAGACCGACAGGTGGTAGCTGTAAATAGTATATCTAGTAGCCCCGTTACCGCGTGACTGTATTGTGAAACTGGTTCATCGTTCAGCACAAACACGACTGAGAAAAAGTTTGCGTTGGCGCGCGCGACTTTGTCAGATTTATCTGCCGCGTAAAAACAAAAGCTTTGTACTACAGGACGTAAATGACGAAAAGAAATATAACCGCAAGAAGTACTTAAATCATTTCTGTAAATAGTATTTTTAGAGTGCCGTAGTCAAAAATGGCTAAACACGAAATCCTTATAGATGCGCTATGTCTGTCAGCCTGTCCGTATATCTTATCCGTATGCCGAAACTATTCAGCTTACACATTTGAAAATTGGTAGGTAGATGTATTCTGTGAACTGTTTTACAACGTTATAGAAAATAAAAAATATTAAATATTAAGGGGGGCTTCATACATGGAACTGATGTGGAAAATGGATCGTTAAAATTCAGTTCAGTCAATCGTTTGAAAGATATACGGTTCCAAAGTGGTGAAATGGGTGTGTGTATGTCCCTCTAACTTTTAAAGTAAGAGAGTGACAAATCTAAAAAAAAGTATATGCTGTAGATCGTTATAAAAACTTCCAACAAAAATTGGTTTGAACGATATGTAGTCAGCAGTTTTTGAAATAAAGCACATCTTAAAAACCGCAAATATAGCTTTATCGTTTATACAAATACTATTTATAGTTAGTCGAAGATAATGGCTATGGTAAGTGGAGACCTCCACTACGGAACCCTTCATTGCGAATAGCTTTTATAATGTTTCGTCCTAGGTATTATTTGTAGCCGTTTGCCATTACAAAGCTTTGGTGCATTAATAGGACTGGAACACCAAAGTTCCGTCTCAAGTTGCGTGAAGGTACTCCTGATAATTGTAAGGAGTTCAGAAACTCTATAGGGTACGAAGAAACTTGGTCAGTATTCATGACATTATCTACCGAAAGGTGCTCAACAATATCACTGCATACAGTCAAATGTCAAAGCCATGGTCCGATATAATGTCTATACACATTTTCGCATTTATAATATAAGTAGGCATGTACCGATTTCACGCTAAACTGGCTGACCCAATAGAGAATATTGGGTCAGCCGGTTTAGCGTGAAATCGGTACATCCCTACTTATATTATAAATTTGAAAGTGTGTACATACACATGTAAGTATGTATGTTCCGTTTTCACGCTATAACGGCGGAACCGATTTTGTTGAAATTTGATATAGAGGTATACTGGACCACGGAAACGGACATAGGCTACCATAAGATGCAAAAATTAAACTGGGAGGGATTGTAGGGAGGGTAGAAGTTTGTTCGGCACAAATTTACCTCTTGGAAGTAAGAACACATGCGCTATAATAATTGAGTGCGCATGTGCGTATATCTGTCAGTACTGACACATCATACCTACATAATGTCATATCGTGCACGGTGATTAACATTGTTCGCATATATAAACTAAGAATTATATACTACGCTTAAACGGCTGAAACGATTTTCTCTACTAATATTAAAAATGCGAAAGTGTTTATAGATATATATTGGACATGTATTGGAACATGGCTTTGGCATTTGACTGTATGCAAGGCGATGTTATTATGTACCTTTTGGTAGATATAATGGTACGTATATAGTGTCAAAAATACTGACCGAGCTACTTTGTACCCTATAGTTTCTGAAGTCTTTAAAATAATCAGGACTGACTTCACACAACTTGAGACTGAAAGTATATTTGTGTTACCCCGAATTTAACGCGCGCGAAGCCGCGGGCAAAAGCTAGTACGTACATAAACATTTTCGAATATATACCTAATATTAGTAGAGATTAGTCAAGGCTGTTACAATAATTATTATTTTACACAAGCAAGTGAACGAAGTAATGACAGTGCACCATATGACAATGCATAATGTGACAGTACTGATAGATAGCACATGCGCAGCACTCAATTATTACAGCGCATGCGTTCTTACTTTCAATAGGTAGGAGGTTTGTCCCGACAAACTTCGACCCTTTCTGAAATCCCTACCAGATCATTTCTTGCATTTTATTGTATCTTATGTATTTTTCCTGGTTATGAGCTACCTTCCCACCAATTTTCAGCCAAATCGGTTCGGCCATTCTTGAGTTATAAATAGTGTAACTAACACGACTTTCTTTTATATATATAGATAGATTTACGCCAACCATGCTGTGTACATACTCTACCCTACGCTTAAATATCAGTAGCGAAACGGCATAATCACATATTTTGACTAAGCTGTAAAATTTGTGTAATAAGGGCTCCTAAAGTTAGGGCGTGTAGCTCGAACAAATTTTATGACAGTACGAGCCATAAGGTCACTAAGCACCTGTAGAATAATATTTTTACATATTAATTATTTTCTTAATAATTGGTTATTCTAAATCGTTTTAATAAATAAAGCAGCAAGAAGATACCACTGATGTGGGCGGCTTGATGTGTCGAGCGGTACGGCACCGTGCTCTTGTGACAAGACCCAGAGTAGGTTTCCCCGTAGTTACGCTCTTGACAATGACACATCCATTACCGAGAAAATAGCTCTTGCGTTTACCCTGCGTCCGACCGACCACGGTGAGCCAACGTTTAGACTCTAAACGTGAGAGCCCAGAGTGCTAGCTTGACTCTAAACTTTAGAGTCAAGCGAGCACTCTCGGGTCTCATACAAAATAATTTTGCAGGTCTTAATCGCGGGAAATTAACTTATTTAAGGTATAAATACCTATTTGTTACCGACATTTCGATCGTCTTGCACCGATCGTGGTCGCGGAGAGTCAGTCTCCCCGTTAAAAAACGTTTACTCTGCGCTCTGTTAGTCACATGATGATATACCGGCTGCCCCAGAGGCATTATTACTACATTTGATATTCGAAGATCGTGTGATCTTGTTGTGAAATATTATTATCATAATGAGCATTCTATCCACTGTTACATAATCCATCAAGCGTTCTGGCGAGCATTCCAGCGAATACCCGGTTAATTTGCTTTGAATTTTTGCAAGAACGATTGTGCCAAATTCGTAGCAATGTTCAGCTCTGTTTGTTGTTCAGTTTGACAAAACAAAGAACGGCTAATTCTCTTTGTTCTGTTACACGTGAATGCTCAGGTGTATCAGCGACATGATGTTTTAATGCTTTTTTTGGTGACGAAAAAGTGATAGTGTTATTTGGTTAGGTAAATATAAAAGGTATGTAAAGACAAAAGGTACATTATGTGGATACCTCTACTACGGAACTCCTCATGGGCGAGTCCAACTCGCACTTGATTTAAAATTGTAAATAAATAAACCGGTTAAGTGCGAGTCGGACTCACGCACCGAGGGTTCCGTACAAACCTGTAGGTATATAATTATAATTATTTAAAAAATATGTGATGTAACTAAAAATTTAAGTTTTTCAAAAATTTTCCTCTGTGCTATAAAACGTTGTTTGCCAAATTTCAAGATTCTAGATAAACTCTGGAAGTGCCCTTTAGGTTTTACTTGAGCGTTTGATATGAATTTCAATTTTATACCTCTACGGGTTCATGAGGAAATGAGTAGTACCCTTAAAATTATTAAAAATATTTTAATTATATGAAGTTACTAAAAATTTACGGTTTGCGCAATTTTTCCTTTATCTGTGCTATAAGAAGTTGCTTAGTGCCAAATTTCAAGATGCTGAGTTCACGGGAAATACCATAAAGGTTTTGGTTCCCTTGCGAGTAGTTGCGAGTTTGAAAATATGCTTAAATTGCTGTTTCTTTTGATTGCGTTGACATAGAAGTTTGATTTTATAACAGCTTAACGGTGTTATAGTTTTGAGTATTTCATATGAATTTCAATTTAATATCTCTACGCGTTCATGAGAAAAGAGGTAGTAATTTCAAATTTTTAAAAATGTTTTTAGTATAATATTATGATGTACCTAAAATGTACATTTTTGTTTTTTTTTTTCTTAATCTGTGCTTTAAGAAGTTGTCTCGTACCAAATTTCAAGATTCTAAGTTCACGGAAAGTACCCTGTAGGTTTTGATTTCCTTGCGAGTTTCGAAAATTTGAGGAAATTTGCAACAGTAACGGCTGTATATTTTGATTGCATTGACTTAAAAGTTTGATATTTTTACAGCTTCAAGGGACAGTAGACTTGACTATTTGATATGAATTTCAATTTAATACCTCTGCATGTTCATAAGGAAAGGGCTAGTAACATTTTTTATGTTTTTACTAGCTTTTGCCCGCGGCTTCGCTCGCGTTAAGAAGTATTATTATTAATTAGGTATATTTTTTGCGGCTTTGTTTTTGTTTAGCGTGTGTAAAAAATTAGGGCCTACAAAACTTCTTTGTACACAATATTCTTAATTAATCTGTCATAAGGCGCTAAAACTATCAAGCTATTGGGTGAATAGTCGTTAGATCCAGATTCCTTATATATGAGACCGTTTCTATAAACTTCAAACTTAAATGGGAATATTAATCCTGCTGTTATTAACTCACAAGGTCCGCCATAAGTAGCATTTTTCATCATATCAGCAAAATATTCGTCAGGTGTTAAGTAGTTATTACCTTTCCTGTCGTGGGTCATAATTGAAAACTTGCTCCAGTCATTAACCACATATCTGACAATGTCTGAACACACCTCGATCGCTCTATCTTGTGGTCCGTACATTAAATAAGAGAGAACACGAAACAAACATGCACCGTCACCAACAATAGGGACGACAGTACATTCTTCAACATTAACGTTCAGATTTTCTTTAGCCATTTTAAAAAAGTCGAACCGAAAAAACCAATGCTTAAACCAAACGAAAACAAAACAAATGCCAAATATAAAGCCAAGTCTATAACCAAAACTACTTAACCGAAACAAAGCAAATGCAATCTAAAATATACTACGTCTTAATTTATTCGTTCCATAAGGTAATGATAGTTCAAACTAATACATTTACATCCTCCATCATCCATTATTTTATCCCATGGGTATTGAATTTTCATAATCCTATTTAAGCGGACGTCTTCATCATAGTAGCTCCAATCTTTAATATCAATTCAATCAGTCAAAAATCTAAGAAGATTTATACAAAATTTCATCCCCTATTTTATCCCCTTAGGGGAGGAATTTATCAAAATCCTTTCTTAGGGGATGCCTACGTCATAGTAGCTAAATGCATGCAAAGTCTCAGCCATTTCGCTTTAAAATTGACAACGTTTCATACAAACTTTCATCCCCTATTTTATCCCCTTGGGGTAGAATTTCTTAAACTCCTTTCTTAGCGGATGCCTACGTCATAACATCTACCTGCATGCCAAATTTCAGCCCGATCCCTCCAGTGGTTTGGGCTGTGCGTTGATAGATCACTATGTCAGTCAGTCACCTTTGAGTTTTATATATATCTATTTAGATAATACATCATTAGAGAATTTCTTTATACACAACATTATCTAACTGTTTTACCACCTTCGTATGGAACATGTAAATTATTTTTACCGCTTACTCGTGAACATGCCACATATAACTGACCATGTGAAAAACAACATGTTCGGGGGTCGATTCCAGCTGTTTCAAGTCTGTCCCTGCGATTTATTTAGAAAATACACACAGGGCTACGAATATCCAGCCCTGGCGAAAGTAAGATAGTCCGGTTGAGTTACTCAAGAGGTATCTGAATTCAGGCCTCAGTCTCTCACCCACGGATTCCTACGTACGTGAGGTGTGGGAATTTGGGAATAATGAGACGCCTGCATAAGTACAGAACACGAACGAACGAAAGAAATCAAAGAAACACAACCACATTAATTATTCAAAAGAAACCACAAAGACACCAATCCGACGAAAACGAAAGAAAATTAACCGAGAACCTCATCAATCCACGGAGAATCTTAACACCGCCATTCAGAAAATGACGTCATTTGCTCAACAACTATGTTTACAACAAACCGACCGAGATAGAAAATAACATGGACTAATCGACAATTTATTGAAAAAAAGATCGTTTTTATCATTTAAAATAAAATGAAATGATTATATAACTATTATATAAACATAATAATTTGAAATAAATGAGATTGATCGTTTAAATTAAGTGGACATTGTAATAAATTTTGACACAGAGACTTTTTGTTTATGAAAGTGCCGAATATTATACTCTATTTTTTTTTTTAATAACAGAAAGATACCCGACACATAATTATTGTCTTTTTTGCAAGAAACATTTATTTAGCTAGAAAATTATTTTAAAATAGTGACATCTATCAGTCGGAAGGATAACTATAAATATGCTCGGTTCCAGTAATTTATTTACCGAAAATACATACATACATACATACATATCGTCACGCCTTTTATCCCCGAAGGGGTAGGCAGAGGTGTATTTCTACACCCACTATTCGCCAGATAAACTTTAGTCCCACGTAATAAGGGGCGAGCCTATTGCCGTACCGGGCACATTTCCAGACTCCGTGCTGCTACTGAGAATTTCGTGCCAGACAAACCCAATAACACTGCCCGACCCAGGAATCGAACCCGGGACCTCCCGATCCCACACGCACATTTATGCCGCGAGACCAACGAGGCAGTCGTATAGGGTTTGATGTCGAGTTTTCCGTCTCTACGCAAAGATGGTATTTGCATCGTGTTATCCCTTAGTCGCCTCTTACGACACCCACGGGAAGATAGGGGGTGGTGACACTTGTATTCTATGCCGTCAACCACACGGCAAACGACCGAAAATACATAAAAATATACTGACGAAATTAAGAATCGCCTCCTTTTTTAAAGTCATCATCATCATCAGCCTTTAATAGTCCACTGCTGGACTAGGCCTCTCCTTTGAAAGGAGGATTTGGCCTACTATACCACGCTGGCCAAGCGGGTTGGTATAGGGTTTGTATCAAGTTTTCCTTCTCTTGCAGTGCTGTCCTCTGCATAATATGCTCCCTCTGTCGGCTCTTACGACACCCATGGGATGATATGGGGTGGTGACAATTCGTATTCTTAATCCGTCACCACACGGACTTTTAAAGTCAGGTCAGCCATAAAACACTTTGAAGGTACCTATTTAGACTAACTATACTTTTACTAACAAACTTATAATGATCATAGATGGCACCACATATATAACTGTGGAGAGGCTGTCGATAGCCTTGGTCACCATGGCCTGTCATGCAGCAGGAGAGCGGGTCGTATTTCTCGACACGCCATCCTCAATGACATACTGCGCCGTGCTCTTGCCACCGCTGGCGTTCCAGCCCAACTTAAACCTCAAGGCTTGGCACGCGACGATGGCAAAACACCAGACGGGATGTCGTTACTGCCATGGAAGCTGGGTAGGCCTTTGGTATGGGACGCAACATGTGTCGATACCCTTGCGCCATCTCATCTTCCCAGCACAGCAGGTTGTGCGGGAGCTGCTACAGTGGAGACGCTCAAACGGCGCAAATACGTAAATCTAATAGGAGATTATGTATTTGAGCCGTTTGGGGTTGAAACATTGGGCCATGGGATCCAAGTGCGCGATCACTTTTTAGAGATCTCGCATAGAGACTCATCTATAGACGCCTCGCGTGATCAGAGGGCTGGCACGTATTTGGCTCAAAAAATAAGTATAGCCATTCAACGAGGCAATGCTGCCAGTGTTGTGGGCACGCTTCCAATTGACTGCGATGCGGATGAGTTTCATGACGCCTTCTATATTTCAATTTTTATTTTATTGAATTTTCCCTTGTATATATTAATTAGTTTTTTTTATTATTTTAAGACTTAATTTAATTATATTGTTAATCATTTAAATAATTATTGGATAATTGTAAAGGAATAAATAAAATTTAAAATATATAACCAGTTTTGGATGATCCCTGTTTTGTTTGGGACTACGTACAAAGGCGAGGTCAAGCTGTACACCGAAAACCACTCAACCGATTGTGATGTAACATATACTATTTTATAGGTTTGAGTATCCTTTGTACATTAGTATAAGTTTTACTGAAATCAATTTTGGCATTTTAGAGATCTTTAGCAATATAGGGACAGACGTCGGACAGACAGACAGACATAAATTCTAAAAATTATCAAGTATTGCTTTTTAGCATTTTCCTAGATTTTTTAGCTAATTTTCGTCAAAATATCTTTAATGTACAGACTTTTTCACCTCTACAGTTTTATTATAGTATAGATTATATGATGTAACAAAAAATGTACAGTTTTTGAAATTTTTCCTTTACCTGTGCCCTAAGACATTGCTTCGTACCAAATTTCAAGAATCTGTGTTTACGGGAAGTACCCTGTAGGTTTTGATTCCCCTGCGAGTAGTTCTGAGAAAATATGCGTTATATTACAGTTTTCGCAATTGTTCCTTTATCTGTGCTATAAAATATTGCTTCGTATTAAATTTCAAGATTCTGAGTTCACGGGAAGTACCCTGTAGGTTTTGATTCCCTTGCGAGTTTCGAAAATTGCGGCAATTTGCAGCATAAACGGCTGTATCTTTTCATTGCGTAGACTAAGAAGTTTAATTTTTTTACAGCTTCAAGGGACAGTAGATTTGACTAGTTGATATAAATTTCACTTTGATACCTTCACGCGTTTCTGAGAAAAAGGGACAGACGGATGGACAACAAAGTGATCCTATAAGTGTTCTGTTTTTTACATTTCGAGGTACGGAACCCTAAAAAAGGCTAAACTTTTACCTAAATACAAAAGTAGTTTGGAAGGCACATAAAACACACAAGTAATATAGATACGAAGATTAAATGAGATGAAACTATCTTTGGTGATGACGATGCTGGTTCATTTCTTGTTGTTCTTGTAGCGGAGCATCCAACGTTGACATCAACTAAGACGAGTCATTGCCTGCACCTCATGCCAGTAGTCATCAAACTGGTCATGAGGGGTAGACTAAAAACTGAGTTAGTAGTAATGTAGAAGTTAGTATATTCTGTATCTTCTCACTGTAAGAGAACATACATATTGTATTGTACAATAACAACATTGATGTTATTGAATTATAAAATTATTATTCGGCAATCACTTAAGTTAGTCACAAAGGCTTAAAATAGATTTTGGTTTTATAAAATATTGCAAGAAGTAGTGGGTGTAGTAGTAGCGCACCGAAGATCGTTCACAGCGAAAAGAAAGTTTCAGAGAAAAGCTAGAACTTAAACCTGAAAATTAAAGTAAGTCAAAGGTACATAAAAATACACTAGTAATATAGATGAGAATACAAATAGAAATGGCAATATTGATAATAAGATTTCTTGATGCTTTGTTCCTGAGGAGAATCCAACGTCAACATCAGGCAAGACGGCAGACGTCAGGTCAGGCAAGGTGCACAAGAAGAAAATAACTGTACACTATTATTGAGGACCTAACCAAAACCATCTAAGTTATCAAGGAGCATATCATATCTACATTGCACGAACATACATATTATTCTACTAGAGGCAGCCAGCAGCTACGCCTGCATTCTTTTTTAAATTTACCCGTTTTGGCCGATCCCGTGGGCATTTCGGGAAATCCCTTCTTAATGCTCTCCTACGGTCCCCAAAGAACATACATGCCAAATTTCAGCTTCCTGCGCCCAACAGTTTCGGCTGTAGCGTGTCTGTCAGTCAGTCAGTAACGCAAGGATTTTATATATTAAGATTATTTTATTTTCTTAAGGTTCACTAACAGTTGCTTTGGATTTATTCTAGGTAGCAGATATATTCATATTCATTCATATACCCATGCAGTATATAAAAACATCTGCTAGCGTTATTTACTTACTATATAATAATAAATAAAGCCTTTGTAAAAGCTGGTAAAAGGTAATGCTTAGAACATTAAACACACAAGTAATAAAGATAGGTACGAAAATTAATTGAGATGATAATATCTTCGATGATGACGATGAAGTGCATTTCTTGTTGTTCTTCAGAGTTGAGCATCCAACGTTGACATCAACTAAGTTAGATTCGAGCAGTACTCACAGGGAAGTAACTGCTGTTCTAAACTCCTTTGTAAGCATAGCTCTATCTGACCTACTACGGAATTCAATATTCGATCTATAGATAGATCTGTAGATTTTAAATTCGTTTTTGACATAAACTCCATACAAAATAATTATGTCAAACACGAATCTCGAATCTCAAAATCCATGTATGGATCGAATATTGAAAATAGCCGTTAGTAATCAAAAAGCATTGTCCTTATCGCCATTGAAATTGATCATTCATATTGTACTAAAACACATATTTTTTATAGACTCGAGCCTGTAGGGGTAGGCAGAGATGTAACATTACACCCACATTTCGCCATGAATTTTCATAATCCCACGTTATAGGGGGCGAGCCTATTGCCGCTACTGGGTATATATAACCAGACTCCATGCTGTTACTGAGACGTCGAAAAAGCTCTGTAACACTTGCCCGACCCGGGAATTGAACCCGAGACCTCCGATCAGCAGACGCATAGGCTATCCACTAGACCACGGCGGAGGCAGTAATTTTATTATATTTTTTTTTATTAAGGTTAACGAACAGTTGCCACAGATTTCTTCTAATTACCAGATAGATTTATTCACATTTTGTACAAAAATTCAGTGACTTTTATTCATCATGACAGCCTAGAGACGTCCATGCTGGACATAGGTCTCCCCCAAGGTTCTCCACACAGACTGATTTTGAGCAGCCTGCATCCAACCGCTTCCTGGTTACGAACCAGATCGTCCGTCCATCTTGCGGGAGGCCTACCCCGCTGCGTCGTCCAGTACGTGGTCGCCACTCACGGCATAATTTAATTTATTTTAATTTTATTATTTATTATATTTGACATAAGCTCTATACATGCGTATTATATTTGACATAAGCTCTATACATGCTCTATGGATGCGGGCGGCTCAAGACCGGTCTGTGTGGAGAACCTTGGGGGAGGCCTATGTCCAGCAGTGGACGTCGTTTGGCTGATATGATGAAGCTCTATACAAATAATTATAAGTCTCTTGCTTGCATAGAACAATCAATGAACAGCTGCGCTTTTTCAAAGGCTTTTTGTTTAGCTTCCTATACACTTATCCTGGCAACATTACTGCGTATTTTATATATAAACCTTATATCAAATTATTTGAATCATTTACGGACCGAAAAATTAAGTTTAGCGAACCCACAACACTCGGCGCAGTTATAAAATTATTATAATAATTTATGCCAACCATACTGTGTACATACTCTACCCTACGCTTAAACATCAATAGCGAAACGGCATAAACACATAATGTATTTTGACTAAGCTGTAAAATGTGTGTAATATGAAAGTTCGAACAAATTTTATGACAGTGCGAGCCATGTGCGAGCCATAAGGTCACCTAGCACCTGTAGAATAATATTTTTACATATTAACTCTTTTCTTAATTATATGGTTTATTAATTGGTTATTCTAAATCGTTTTTATAAATAAAGCAGCAAGAAGATACCACTGATGTGGGCGGCTTGATGTGTCGAGCGGTACGGCACCGTGCTCTTGTGACAAGACCCAGAGTAGGTTTCCCCGTAGTTACGCTCTTGACAATGACACATCCATTACCGAGAAAATAGCTCTTGCATTTATCCTGCGTCCGACCGACTACGGTGAGCCAACGTTTAGACTCTAAACGTGAGAGCCCATAGTGCTCGCTTGGCTCAAAACTTTAGATTCAAGCGAGCACCTTCAGCTCTCATAGAAAATATGTAATTTTGCAGGTCATAATCGCGTGAAATTAACTTATTCAAGGTATAAATACTTATTTGTTACCGACGTTTCGATCGTCTTGCACCGATCGTGGTCGCGGAGAGTCAGTCTCCCCGTTAAAAAACGTTTACTCTGCGCTCTGTTAGTCACATGATGATATACCGGCTGCCCCAGAGGCATTATTACTACATTTGATATTCGAAGATCGTGTGATCGTGTTGTGAAATATTATTATCATAATGAGCATTCTATCCAATGTTACATAATCCATCGAGCATTCTGGCTAGCGTTTCAGCGAATAGCCGGTTAATTTGCTTTGAATTTTTGCTAGAACGATTGTGACAAAATTCGTAGCAATGTTCAGCTCTGTTTGTTGTTCAGTTTGACAAAACAAAGAACGGCTAATATTCGTTGTTCTGTTACACGAGAATGCTCAGGTGTATCAGCTATCAGCGACATGATGTTTCTATGCTATTTTCGGGGATGAAAAAGTGATAGTGGTATTTGGTTAAGTAAAGATAAAAGGAATGTAAAGATAAAAGGTATATTATGTGGATACCTCTCCAACGGAACTCCTCATGGGCGAGTCCAACTCGCATTTGATTTAATAATTAATACTTCACTAAATTGTAAATAAATAAAAGGCTAAACTTAAACCTAAATACAAAAGTAGTTTGGAAGATACACAAAACACACAAGTTATATAGACACGAAGATTAAATGAGATGAAACTATCTTCGGTGATGACGATGCTGGTTCATTTCTTGTTTTTCTTGTAGCGGAGCATCCAACGTTGACATCAACTAAGACTAGTCATTGCCTGCGCCTCATGCCAGTAGTCATCAAACTGGTGATGAGGGGTAGACTAAAAACTGAGTTAGTAGTAATGTAGAAGTTAGTATATTCTGTATCTTCTCACTGTAAGGGAACATACATATTGTATTGTGCAATAACAACATTCATATTATTGAATTATAAAATTATTATTCGACAATCACTTAAGTTAGTCACAAACGCTTAAAATAGATTTTGGTTTTATAAAATATTGCAAAAAGTATAAGCATTCCGAAGATCGTTGACAGCAAAAAGAAAGTTTCAGAGAAAAGCTAGAACTTAAACCTGAAAATTAAAGTAAGTCAAAGGTACATAAAATACACTAGTAATATAGATTGGGATACAAATAGCAATGGAAATATCTGTTTAGTGTTGACGATGCTGGTCATTTTCTTGATGTTTTGTTCCTGAGGAGAATTCAACGCCGACATCAACTTAGTCAGGTCAGACAAGGTGCACACGAAGAGAATAACTGTACACTATTCTTTCGGGCCTAACCTTCGGTGATGACGATACCTCATCGTCATCACCGAAGGTGATGACGATGAGGTATATTTCGGCTGTAGCGTGTCTGTCAGTCAGTCAGTAACGCAAGGATTTTATATATTAAGATTATTTTATTTTCTTAAGGTTCACTAACAGTTGCTTTGGATTTATTCTAGGTAGCAGATATATTCATATTCATTCATATACCCATGCAGTATATAAAAACATCTGCTAGCGTTATTTACTTACTATATAATAATAAATAAAGCCTTTGTAAAAGCTGGTAAAAGGTAATGCTTAGAACATTAAACACACAAGTAATAAAGATAGGTACGAAAATTAATTGAGATGATAATATCTTCGATGATGACGATGAAGTGCATTTCTTGTTGTTCTTCAGAGTTGAGCATCCAACGTTGACATTTACTAAGTCAGATTCGAGCAGTACTCACAGGGAAGTAACAGCTGTTCTAAACTCCTTTGTAAGCATCGCTCAAACTGACTCAGTCATCAAAAGCATTGTACTTATCGTCATCATCGTCCTTATCGTCATCAGCATTATTTACTTTAAAAATTTGACGTTCATAAGCGTCACGTTGTGACCTAGATGAATAAATGATTTTTGACTTTAACTTTGACTTTGTCATTGAAATTGATCATTCATATTGTACTAAAACACATATTTTTTTATAGACTCGCGTCTGTTTCCCCGAAGGGGTAGGCAGAGATGTAATATTACACCCACATTTCGCCATGAATTTTTATAATCCCATGGGCGAGCCTATTGCTGCTACCGGGCATATAACCAGACTCCATATATATAATATATATATATATATAAGACACAAGCTCTATACAAATAATTATAAGTATCTTGCTGCCAAATCTACGGATAAAAAAATAAAGTATTTATGAATAAACTAATACAAACTGCCTCGTTGGTCTCGCGGCATAAATGGGATTGGGAGGTCTCGGGTTCGATTCCCGGGTCGGGCAAAGTGTTATTGGGTTTTGCCGTTAGGAAATTGTCAGTAGCAGCACGAAGTCTGGTATTGTGCCCGTTACGACAATAGGCTCGCCCCCTGTTACGTGGGGCCTAAAAAATCATGGCGAAATGTGGGTGTAATATTACACCTCTGCCTACGCCTTCTGGGATACATATATAAAAAAAAGAAATAAAATCCCACAAACACTGACGGTAATAACTTGACAAAGATTTATCAATATTAATAGATCATACAATTAGATTAGATTTGGTCGACGTAAGTGACTAAAACCAACGTAAGTCGTGGCGTGTATTATCGTTGGACAGTCAACGGTCTATGGCATAGGGCCTTACTATTTCTATAATAGGATGTTTGCTGTAATGAAAAGATGCAATTGACGTGGTTTTATAGCTGAACAGAACTGTATTTTGTAATAAGACCTGACACTACATTTACGAGAATTTCGTTTATTCGTTTCTTTTGTTCCAGTATGCTCCGACTTTCGCTACCTCGGTTTACTCCTACAACACGACGGCGAAATTGATCGAGATGTTCGGCAAAGGATTACCTCAGGATGGATGAAATGACGACAGGTCTCGGGCACAATATGCGATCCTAAAATGCCTTTGAAATTCAAAGGACGCATATATAAGGCGGTTATAAGGCCTGTCGTATTGTATGGAGCTGAGCGTTGGGCTACTAAGAAGATGGATGAAAATCGGTTACATGTGGCAAAGATGAGAATGTTGCCATGGATGTGTGGAGTTACGAGAATGGATAAGACCAGGAATGAATACGTGAGAGGAAGTCTGAAAGTGGCGCCTATAGACGAAAAAGTGAAAGGAAGTCGTTTGGCTTGGTATGGACATATTATGCAAAGAGATGAAATGTATGTAGGTAAGCAAGTGATGAATATGAAGGGAGAGGGATGGAAAGGGAGAGGGAGGCCAAGGAAAAGATGGATGGACTGTGTGAGGAGGGATATGAAAGAGAAAGGGGTAAATGATCAGATGACGGGCGACAGAAAAGAATGGAAGCGAAGGACGTACTACGCCAACCCCAATTAGATTGGGACCAGGGCAAGAAGATGAGTTTCTTTTGTTAAAAAGAAATTCCATACTCTTGGTTTTGCTCGTCTTGGCGAGAACGTGACACTACACATAGTTCATTATTACAATATAATAAATAAAGCCTAACTGAAACCTGGAAAAGGGTATGCTTAGAACATAAATATATTGAGATGTAAACATATTCGGTGATGACGATGCTGGAGTATTTCTTGTTGTTCTTCAGAGCTGAGCCTCCAACGTTGACATCAACTAAGTCAGGTTCGAGCATAACTCATAATGGAGTGGTAACTGTTCTCAACTCCTATTTTAAGCTTTCCTAAAACTGACTTAGTCATCAAATAAAAAGCTACGGACAAGGATAAAGCTACGGATAAGGAAAATTCCTTACCTTCACTGCAATTGAACATCTATGTTGTACGAATTACATATTTTCATCGAAATAAAACTACAGTTTACGGATTCTATCGTCGTCATGGCAGACAAAACAAACACGGTTCCTGTAAAAACGTCGGCTAGTTATAATAAAAAATGTTGTTTCCAGATCATTCCGTTTAAATGTAATATCTCTAAAACCAATATATTGTGGTAGAATCCGAAAACCTCAGAAAATAACAGTTGCTACGAATTAATTCTGGATATATTTATTAATTTTTTACATCATCATAGTCATCATCATCAGCCTGCCATAGTCCACTGCTATAGATAGAATGGATATAGACGTCATCAATGGCACCAAAAAATTTTTACGATAAAGACAAACGTAAGCCTGAAAATTTATGTTAGTCAAAGGTACATTATATACACAAGTAATAAAGATTAAAATAGAAATGGAAATATCTTAAGTGTATCAGTATCGAAAACGATCCAAAAAAATATTGTTTATTTATTCCTTTACAATTATCCAATAATTATTTAAATGATTAACAATATAATTAAATTAAGTCTTAAAATAATAAAAAAAAACTAATTAATATATACAAGGGAAAATCCAAAAAAAGGTAGTAACTGTTCCACACTTTCTTTTGGATCGTCTTATACACTGACTCAGTTAGCGAGAAGTGAACTTTTTTCCTCCTGAAATTGATCATCGAAATTGTACTAACACACATTTTTTATGAATATTCAATGAATTGACACGTATTCAGTTAATAGGTGAACGTACGAGTTAATTTTTTACCATTCTGTTCCATGTATGGCGAGCTCCCCTAAATTTTTTTATTTTCTTATAAGCATCGTAAAGTTCACAGAATACGTCGTCATCTACTTACCTAGCAAGTTTCAAATGTGTAGTCTATAGTTTCGGAATAAAGTGGCTGTTACATACAGACAGAAAAACTGACACACAGATAGACAGATAGACAGCCAGACACGGTGAATCTGTAAGCGTTCCGATTTTTGCTATTTTTGGCTACGGAACCCTAAATCAACGGCTTCAGTAACTAAAACTGATTGCACTAGAACCTTAAAATGACAGTTAACCGCTAGGTACATACAAATACACAAGTAACAGAGATTAAAATGTAAATGAAAATAGATATATCTTCAGTTAGATTTCGCTGGTAGATTTCTTGATGTTTTTCGTTCAGAACAGAATCCAAGGTCGATATAAACAAAGTCATAGCCGGGCGCGACTCATAAAGAATTAGTAACTGTTCCACACTTTCTTAATGAGCCGCTCCAAACTGACTTAATTGCCGAAAAGTGTAGTTGAAGTCTTTTCGCTGAGACTAAATATCGACATAACCTTCGATAAAATCTAGTTTCGTATATTTAAGTTTACAATCCCAGCCACAAAACAATACTTACATTGGGGTCAATGACCGCAGATGCCAATATTTTTCAAGCAACAGCAGTAAAACTTATTATATCTGTGCCAAGAATAATTGCAGCTGTTAAATATAACGCACAGCTCAATATTACTTCAGCTTCTTAGCGCTAAGTGCGCAGCCGCAGCAGCTAAAAATAAAATGAACATTTCTATGACTGAAAGTATTACAAATACAAATATAATTTTATATTGACAAATATATACACACATTATAGTAGTAAACAGACGGTGGAGGTCAGACCGCAGTCGTTCTGTGGCAAAGGTAATATTCTGTCACAACTGTTTAGACTACTAAGTGGACCCCAGGCTTTAAGGTGTGTAAGTTTTGGATGCAACTGCTAGGACGATGATGATGATGATTAGGTCATCATCATCATCAGCCTTTAACAGTCCACTGCTGGAGTAGGCCTCTCCTTTGAAAAGAGGAATTGGCCTACTATACCACGCTGGCCAAACGGGTTGGTATAGGATTTGTAACAAGTTTTCCTTCTCTTACAGTGCTGTTCTCTGCATAATATGCTCCTTTTGTTGGCTCTTAAGACACCCATGGGATGATATGGGGTGGTGACATTTCGTATTCTTAATCCGTCACCACACGGACGAGATAAAAGTAGTTGACACATTATAATGTCTTTGTAACGGTCATTTAATTTTTGTAAAACTAGGGCAAAGACAACTTGCCAGGATATCTGAGGCTCAAGCACGAAATATTTACAAATTTGATAAGTAAATGTATCGAGTCCTCGATGACAGAATTAAAGCAGCCAGCACCAACCAATGTTGACATCTATCGTTTACTCCATGACTTTACATTAGTAAAGTACATAGAGATGTAGCCATGTGAGCTTAATGGCCGTCTTATTGAATGAATGGTACATTCCAAACTAGGTGAAATTGTTAATATAATATATACAATAGGGAAAGCTTGACGCAGATGGCAGCACAAGCAACTACAGTAAACAAACTTTCGTAGCGCGCTTTTCAAATATTGTCATCAACAAGACAACAATATATCTATACTTATTTATAAAGACAAAACAGTTCTCATATATGTAATTATCAATAACAATAAAAACCTATAATTCTTTATTGTTTCAATAATCATGTCCTACATTCAAAAAGAACACATAAAATATGAAACTACATAAATATTCATCATAAAAAGGCTTAAAACTTATAAATACGATACATTCATATGTTTCGAATCTTTTCTCACCAACAAATTCTAGGTGAAAATTGTTTCGACAAAATGACATTAGATTGACATTTACTTTACTTTGCTTATGTCAAATCAGATTTCGTGCTGCCGTTTTTTGCTTATTTGTTAGAAAGCTCGATACATTTGCATGCCATTTACCGCATAGACTAATATATTATACCTGGAAAATTTACCGCAAGATTGTCGTCGAAAGTCAATCGAAAGTAGTTTGTGCTGCCAATATTAGTTGCATCTTACGCACGATAGGGGCGCTGTACAATTGTCATACAAATTTTGACATTTACGATACGAATACTTTCTCGAGATTTTTTGTGCTCGGGCCTCTGGGCTATTCGGCACACGTATCGAACATTAAATGTCAGAGCATGACAGTTATAAGAATTGGATGCTTTGAGACGTCCGTCGTCGACGACATCGTGGTTGTTTGGTGAGTACCGTGATTACGTGTGCCCTTCGTAATAGGTCAAAAAAGTTAAGCAATTCTCGCATAGGTTGCCACTTGCATGGGTGACCACGTGTGGCATTTATATCAGAGCGCTACCCTGATTCGAAGGGCACGTTAAGCTGTCAGTCACGGTATTCGCCTCAGGACATGAATCTTTAGGCCATGTTGAAGGCTTTAGGACGGTCTGGAAACTCCGACACTAGAGAAAAGAAAGAGGTCTCACACGTCCCGTTCGCCAGCTCTAAACTCGATGCATAGAGTGTTGGAAGGCACAAATAACCATACATAGGAATTGCAAGGAAATAAAACGACTTACAAGTAATTCACAATATCAATAAAATAGCTTTTTCCAATCGCACTGGCATTTCCGTCAATACCGATTCGAAGAAAATACCAAAATATAAAACTTAGGTATTGGCTATTGCAGTGGGGAATTGGGCGTGATATTTCTTTCAATCTTTGACAGGCTACATTCCTTTCTTTTTTTTTTTTCTTTTTTTTTTTTATTTAGCCTATACTGTCCCACTGCAGGGCAAAGGCCTCCCCTAAGTCTTTCCACATTTTGTGGTCATGCGCAACCTCTAGCCAGCTCTCGTGGTAGGCATCCAGCTCGTCTCACCACCTTTTTCTGGGCCGGCCTCTGCGGCGTTGTCCATCCGTCGGCACCCATAGTGTAGTAACTTTTGCCCAGCGGTCCTTCTGCATGCGGCTGACGTGACCCGCCCAATTCCATTTAAGGCTGGCAACCTTTTGACCCACGTCTTTTAGCCCTGTTTTAGAGCGCAGTATACTGTTCCGTATCTTATCTTTTAGTGTGACACCCAGGATGCTGCGCTCCATCGCTCTTTGGCAGACACCAAGGCGAGTCCTTTGCGAGTCGGTAAGTGACCAGGTCTGAGCACCGTAGGTGAGAATGGGCAGGATACACATATCGATGAGTTTTCGCTTCAGGGCGATTGGCAGATCTCCCTTCATTAGCGTCTTCATGGACCAGTAGCTTTTCCAGGCGTTTTCGATACGACGATCGATTTCCTTTTCCTGCCTGTTTTCGAAAGAAACTAACTGGCCCAAATAGATGTACTCATCGACGTATTGTATTGCCTGCCCCTCCACCTCGACTCTGTAAGCGGCACTGTTGGTCATGATCTTAGTTTTTGACCGGTTCATCGCAAGTCCCACCCTAAAGCCCGCTGTGCTCAGTTCTTGGAGCATGGTTTGGAGTTCTAGAGCTGTGTTAGCGAAAAGGACAATATCGTCGGCAAAGCGGAGGTTTGTAAGCCTCTTATTGCCGACCACAATGCCCTTGGTCTCCCATGAGGCTGCCAATGCTTTGAATATCTCCTCAAGTGTGCTAGTGAATAGTTTGGGGGAGAGTGGGTCGCCCTGCTTGACACCCTTTTGTATTTTAAAAGATTGTCCAGTTGAGTCAAGCTTGATGTTAGCAGAGCTATTTTGGTAAATGTTTTTTATTAATTGGATGTACTGTGTTTCAAGTCCCTGATTTTCTAGTGCCCTGAATATATCTATATGTTTAACGCTATCGTATGCTTTTGTATAATCTAAGAAAGCTAAATACAGTGGTTTGTTAAATTCTGTGTATTTTTCCAAGAGTTGGTTTAGCCTCTGGAGGTGGTCGGTTGTTGAAAAGCTAGGACGAAATCCGGCTTGTTCTGGAGGCTGATTTTTATCCAACTTACCGTCGATGCGATTGTGCAATACTTTTATAAAAGTCTTGTATATGTGCGATGTCAAGCTAATAGGACGGTAGTTGTTAATGTCAGTTTTTTCGCCTTTTTTATGCAGAAGGATTATGTTTGCGTGACACATCGTACAAGGAACTTTGCCTGAACGTAAAATGGTGTTAAATAAGTTTGTGAGGTGAGGCAGCAAAGACGTGGCGCCGATTTTGAGAGCTTCGGTGGTAACTCCATCCTCTCCTGGGCTTTTGTCATAGTGCATAGTGTTTAGTGCTCTTTGCACTTCGGTGCTGTCAATAACCGGAATGGAGTCTGGCAGGTGGTATTCTGTACTTGCTTCATCTGGTAAGCTGTCAGAGTATAGTGTTTTATAGAATTTAGTTGCTATGTCCATGATTTTATTTCTATTATTGTGTTTTATTCCTTCACTATCGACTAAACTATTAATCCAGGTCTTTCCCCTTGAAACTCCTTGTTTCATAACCCTTAGAGACTTATGTTTTTCTAGAGCCGTTTTAACTAAGTATGTGTTTTCCTTTCTTACTTTGTCAAATTTAATACTAAATGGTTTAAATCTAGAGTATTCAAAAGCAGTTATATATTGCTGTCAGATTGTTTAAAATTTGCTTTAATTAACTTGGCTGAATATAAAGCCAATTTATAGGCCTGTCTATTAAAAACAAATTTCCCTCACTGCTAAATCCCAAATATGAACATTTATTTTGTCTTGTAACTGATATATCATCCTATAAGTCAGCCCTCCCTTTTTAAGAGGAGTATGCGGTCCATCCCCGTGCACAACTGTAGGTCTCATCCCTTACTGCACATCCTTCCACGTCACATAAAAGTATATAATTATTACAACAGGTAAAGTTTAAAAGACATGTGAAATCAGTTAAACCAAACTTGTGCAGAATTATCGACAACGAGAAGACTACTCTGTAAGTCAGCCCTCCCTTTATCGAAAGGGTTACGCTTCCTATCCCCGCGCATACCTATAGAGCCCACCTTTATTGTTGGATACCCTTCCACTGACAGTGTTTGTCTATTTTGTATATAAATAATAACATGGATGAATTATTAAGACCTTTAAACAGACGATTTAATAAAACAATGTCTCTGCACACTCATATAAATATTCTCAGCTTGAGCACAAAGCTCACATTTTTTTATATTGCATTGCGATCATAATAATAAATCTTTGATCTAGCCTTTTTAAGACCATCACAATAATTCATAATCTAAATATTCTACCCCTATTTAAAACCAAATTTTAAAGGCGCTCATTCGCAGTACATAACCTGCTTGGTTATTTTAATAAAAAATATTAAAAACGCGTTCGCAAAAGCAATCGTATGGATTATCATCTCGTAATCCGAGTATTTAATATTGTAGGCATAAGTTAGTTTTTACGCTCTAGATTGATGCAAAAATTTTGACGTTTGACAGTTGACACTGTCAAACGGGTAAATAGAGTATAAAATGTGAACAGACTCTGTGCATTTCCGCCCCGGCAACGGTTAACTAAGGTACTATATAATTCTGCCCTTTATATTATTGTTTCTATATTGTGATTTTACTAATAATGTGTTTCACAATTCTTTATTGCTATTGTGGTGTTATTTTGAGTATTATTGTCAATAAAGACAATCTAAAGTTAATGTAATAATATAGTTAAGCAATTGTATAATTGATATTGTGGGTGGTTCCGTCAGTAGTGAGATGTTAAAGTTCAGAACATGGGGTATCATATAGTATAAAGTCGAATTATATGCTGAGAAACGAGTCGTGTCTATTATATACATCGTGTAGTGAATATTTCAGTGGTAAATATTAAATACACCTTTAGTAAATATATCTCTGATGAATATTACTAAACGAATTATGTTAATCTATTGCATTAAAGTAATGTTTACTTTTGAAATATTGAACTACCCACAAACTTGCTGTCCGATATAATAATATGTATTGATTGTACCGCTTTTATATACGACAATTATAACTATTAAAAGAATGGCCAAGAGTTTTCTTTGCACGTTCTTTCTTTTGGTTCTATGCCTTTGCTTTGCGAACGTGGCGCTAAATGTAAATGTAGAATCAGAACTTTAGATTTTAAAATATACTCTTGAGACAACCTGAATAAATGAAAGTAAGAATTGATAGTAGTATCTTTTATTTTCCAAACACCTGACAAATAGAACTATAATAATACATATAGGCCGTCTACCTTGTATCTATACATATTTATAATAGCCCCGCTATTACACGCGTGTCGCAAGCTTGACGGATTAAGTATGTATGAAAGAATTGCGGACGAAACGATTCAACAAAGAATTTACATACGTAAGTCCGATTCGCTGTAATTCCATTAAATAACTTAAACACACCTATATTATACCTATTATGTTAAACAATGAACATTTAACAACGTTAATAGGAGTCATTGAAAGTGTTGTTGTTCTACACTTCAAGTATTGAAGATTTTATTTTTATAGAATTCCACTTTTTACGTCATCTCATACTTTATCTGTCAAAATCTCGAGGTCAATTTAGTTCAACTCGCAAACACGCTCGCAAGAGTAGCGCTAGTGTAGATTCGAATTATCAACCGAGTTTTTCGAATGCCAATCAAGAAACTCACAGCGGATTCAGCGTCAAAGTTTAAAATGAAGTCACAGAATCACATTGCTGTAGGCTAAGCGAGTTCATCCGCGTTTGGTTAGAAAAAAGGATAGTAATTTACACAATAAGTACAGACATAGGAAATTAAATCCTTAAATATCGTCTTTACTTATAAGAATGCAATATTTGTAGTAAATGTTTAAATTTTAAGGAATAAGGTCGACGAACAGTCCAGGGCATAAGGAGACTAAAACGCTATTAGTAGGAAGCTGCATTTCAATTCGCGAAGCAATGATGTTTAATGACATTATTGAGACTACGATGTTTTATTTTGTAGACAAATTGTGTGATTCTATTCTAATATCATCCTTCCAAATAAGGGAGGGATGATGCGCTCCAACCCCGTGCATACCTGTAGGCCTCCTTCTGTATTGGACACACTACCGCTGAAGATATTGTATAGCTGAAGATCTAAGAGAACATTTGCTTACTGAATCGAAAATATAGTGCCGAAAAGCTTAGTTTAAGAGTAGGAGGGAAGGCCAGGCAAAAAGTTTGTTGGTAGATGGAAATAACTTTCAGATTAATGAAGAACCATACGACACTATTTTAAAATAGGAGTGTAAATTCGCACAGCATGAGACAAAAATTATTGCAAATATCTATATTATGGGCTTTTGTCCATGACATGGTTTAACCACAGTATGGCGACTGCGCATACAAGCTGCGCAGTAGTAGAACCAAGTGAGGCTATCCATGATACATACTACACAAGGTAAACCTTCGATCAAAACCACAGTCAGCTGCAGCTTACTTATAATACTATGTCTTAGACATTTAGTGAATCCACAATCCACTTGACCACAGAATATGGAAATGAGCCCTAATTACAGAATAAAACAGGTACCCCAATTATTCTTAGGTCGCCTGTTTCATTATGATTTTAGCCCTCAACTATGCAGGGGGTATGCACCCCCTCCCGCGCATACCAACCTGACTGGACACCCTTCCACTAAAGATATTCGCAGAAAAAATATATCAACGTGAAGAGGCATTCAGATGAACAGTCAAATAATGAACACGAAAGGTCAAAATAAATTATATTATCAGAGGTTTATAGAATTAAAGGAGAACGTTTTACAAAGCAACTTAACCAAAATGACTATGTTTCATGCAGGGAATTTGAACAACACTGATACTACTGAGACTAAGATACGACAGAGGTGTGAGCCGAACATAACAAACTGTAGGGTCGACGTGTCCATCCAGATATAGTCTGCAAAAAATTCGTTGTGATAAGGCTCCCATTGATAAATTCTTATTAAGACTTTGTATTTGTACAAGTAAGGTAGTATATAAGTATGTTTATCAATTATTTTGCCGTATCCATTATGTCAGTGGAATTTTTAGAATCTATCAGTGCTCCTGGATTGCCATCTCGAAAAACTTTAAAAGATGCCGTACCGATTATAGTTCTTGGAAAGCCCACAAAAGCTTTGTAATAATGCCAGATTAAAAGTGACCAGAGCAGGTAACAGTGTTAACACCCCAGATTTGATTCTTCTAATTGATTGATTGTGATTATTCTATCTAAGGCAAAACGTTAAAAGTGCGCACGGCCAGATTTATCTGGCTCTGTCACGTTTTAGCGAAATCTTTTCCTTTTATTTGAAATTTTGATGTTTTCTGATTTTGATCGCTTCACGCACAACTCTTGCGTAAAAGTGGCGTTCCATGGAGAGGACTTGGGGACGATGAATTTCAATCTAGTGATTGGTGCCCGATTTAAGTAAGTGTTCCGCGATCGCCGATTTGTTCGTTTGACGGTTCTTTACAGCTGCGATGTGCTCCTTTAGACGTTCATCGAAATCAGAAAACATAAAAATTTCAATCGGGAAGAGGGCTTCAAATTGTCATCGGCGTGGAATCCGGTGATTCGGTTAACAACACCCCACTTTCATGCGCAGTCGGCGAATGTTCAATACACAGATACGGTTAGTGTGTTTTGCGCCGGTACTTCGAATATCGTCGACCCGGGGGTAGAAATAGAATCTTCTACCTCGCACTCGGAGACGTGACATCGCTACACTAGTCAGCCTGCGACCACGGGACGTGCAACCGTCTCGAAACGTCAAGCAAAATAAGGTATGTAAATACCTAATGCATGTTCGCGTTAATTCCCGTATATATATACTTGGTCTGGGTGTTTCTATGTATGTATAGTATGTATGTATTTACAAACAAAAGTATATATGTATGTTTATCCATTATCTAGTACCCATAGTACAAGTTTCTGCTTAGTTTGGGACTAGATGGTGTTGTGTGAATGTGGTAGAATATTATTATTATTCGCGCGGTAGCTTTCTGACTTGAATCGCGTCAAAATGTCTCGATGAACGAAAATTCTCTTAAAATCATGTGTTAAAAATGTAATTTTGCCGGAATTATTAAATTTTGCTGGAAGACGAACGATAGCATGCGCGAGTGACCCGCGCGCGCCGCAGAGCATGCGAATTAGTTGCGCGGGTGGCTCGCTTTCGTACATGCTCGAGTCGCTTGACCCGCACATTTTTTTAAACGATATGTTTACGGTGCATATAACCCGCGCACTTGCCTCAACATGCTCAAGGTACATGCACCGTGTACAAACACCCTTATATTACGTTTCATTTGACACGCAGACAGATTGTCTACACCACGTTAATGTTCAGCCGCCTACATTTGCCTACGGCGTAGCAGCGCTACGCCAGCACCGTATCTACCTAATTCTTGGAACTAATTACAATCACTGGAAATAATTCTTGTGCATAGGGAAACTTTGTATAAGTACAACCAATGGACACAAGGGACCTCCAGACTCCGAAACAACAATTTGTGGACGACACAAATTGTGGGGATGGAAAACAAAATACATGGCGAAACAGGAGCAAAGCGGCCGTTTTAACTACTACGGCATACGTGTAGTCAGTAGTATCTTGCGTGTTTGACCATAAACTCACATCACATCAGTCACAAATATGGGACAGGAGGCAATATTTTAGGATGGATCCAATTTCATCCTAGTCACAAATTAAGTTATATTTTGTGACCCCAGATATTCATTTATTTTTTGGCAGTATGTTAATATTTAAAAGCTTTTCGTTTAATTATGCCTTTAAGTTCTATCAAATCATCAGCGTGTAATGGTGCAAAATCATACATGCTGGATGGACTAATACAATTCACTTCATTGTTTGTTTGTTTTGTTTGTTTTTCGTGTGAGTGTGTGGCCAACTCTAGTGTCGGAGTTTTCAGACCGCCCGAAGGCCTCAGACATGGCCTAACGATTCTTATCCTGAGACAATAACCAGGACCGACAACTTTACGTGCCCTCCGAAGCACGGTAGCGCTTAGATGTGAATGCCACACACGGTCACCCATCCAAGTGACGACCTATGAAAGTGTTGCTTAACTTTGCCGATCTGTTACAAACGGCAAGCCAAGTCTCGCTATACTTCATTAATGGAGCTCATTTGATTTACGAAAACGAAAGTAAATAGTAGATCAGTATTCATCATCGTCATCATCCTAAGCCATTCCGGGATTTTTTAGGCAGCTTTCAAGTCTAGGCTTTTTCATTAATATATGTATATAGCTTTTTATCATATTCGCAAGGAGATACGCTAAAAATCCTGTTCAGTAAAAATTCAATTCGTTTTTTTATTCAGATAATAAAATTTACGTAAAGAAGTTCGTATCGTTTGAGAGGCAGGAGAAGCGTGAGGCTACATGGAAACACGTCCGGCTCGCGCGGAGAGCGGCCGCAGACTGAGACAGAAACAGCACAATGTCAAGGTCTCGAGATCGCACGCAACAGGGACGGGAACACGGGGCTGTGAGTTGCGGCAGGTTGATTTGCTTTGCTGTACTGTACCGCGTTGTGTAGCGCTACTGCGATACGTGGTGTGTATTGTAATGCGTAGTGTTTGATCTCGCCGTATAGGATTGCTTCATCCTAACGTAGCTACACTCAGTGGAGTTTCAACTTTATTAAATTAAGTAACAATCTATGCTGGTGTCATAAAGCTGAAAAGTTTGTTTGTTTGTTTGATTAAACGTGCTGATTTTAGGCAAAATTTTGTAAATTTGTCTGTTGAACAGTAATTAGTAAAGGTATATAATAATGTGCTATGGGAGCAGAGCAGTAGCCCTAAATAATGCGAGTGTAACTACGTTCTGATCTAGTTAAATACAAAGTATAACGATGTCCTTGCTATGTATAATAAAGTCAATTTCACCAACCTTTGTTGCTTTGCCAATGACAAACTAAAAAGAATGTCAAAGTACTTTGTATAATACAAACATAAATAATTAAAATATATTATAATAAATGACATACTGGTGAATAGTTATATTTTGAGCTGAAAGTGTTTTATTATATGTTTCTGTGTATTTATATCATAATTATAATACTCAGAACCGTTTAAAATAAAGTAGAATTACATACAACCGTGTAACAACACAAGAAAGAGAATTTGTGCAACACTAATTAAACATTTGTGTTGCACAAATTCTCTTGGCTTAGTAACGTTACCGTAAATTATTTGTAACAGATCAATTATTGACCGTAACGTTACTAAGCCGGATCACACAATACCTGTAGTGGGGAATGTGTGTAAATGCATCAAATTAATTGAATAGTGTACATCCCTGTGAAGGCAGCTAATTTAATTGCATGATTAAATCGAATGTGACGTGCGTTGGATAGACTAGAATAATTGATTTGACGGTACTCGTACATTTGTAATGCTGTTTCAGGCCCTCTCACGCTTATACGATTTCAGATAGTTTTTTGTGAGACAGGACGCAAATGGACAGATGAATCGCTGTACCTATGCGACGCGATTACTTCAGCTTATGGCACATGCGTCAATAGAAAGAGGAGTAAGGAGCCACAAAGAATTTACTAAATAAGATGAAGAAAGGAACATGAGGAGTAGCAGGATGAGGGAGTAGGGAAAAGGGACGAAGCCCGACACTCTCACTCACTGAATGAAAGGCTACAGTCTAGATACTGTAACATGTTCACGTGCATATTCAGTGTCTATCTGGTATATAATTAATTTTGAGAGACGCCCTGCAGTGTCGCATATTAGATGTAATGGCTTGGCTGTGTTTGACACGTAACACGTTGATGTTCTCATTGTTATATCCCGACCAAGTAATTTGCTTGGTTGACGTAATAATCAATGTGTCATTCACATTATTATCGCATCAAGTAAACCTGTGGGCAATGCAAACGTGCTTGTGAATTAGTCCATGCTTTGAACTCTAACACTCTCTGAATACCTACGCCTAAACAAACAGTATTCAAAAGCACTATTAAGATAGTGCTTTTGAATACTGTGTGTGTAATAGAAATATCAAACCAGCACAATGCATCGCTTCACTGAATTGCAGATAAGATAAATGAATTTCTTGCGCTACTTCAGACGAGATGAGATGTACGTATCTACTCATCTTATTTTATGTCGTCCACCCCTCGTGACCACTGAATACTTATTTACAAATCGAATAAATCATATCCCATTTGACTAAATCCCGCCGAGATTAAGGATTATCCGTACGATACTACTTTCAATGATCTTTTATGATTTTTATTTTGTATTTGAATTCTCTTGATAATCTGTCTCCGCGGTCTAGTTGATAGCGTACTGTTATACCCTTAGAATGTATAAGAAATCGCTGAAAATGACACACTCCTATTTTTAGCTGCTGCGTCAGCAAATCGACTAACTCAGCTAGGACTGGACGGTTAGAAGCCAGTCAGTCGCTCTTAAAACTCGGTTCGGGTCGGACCACTTCTAGCTCCTAAAATTATATCTCTGTATCCTAATCTACCAGTTCAGTATTATAGTGATCTTCAGTGTATTAAATAGTTTTTTTTTAAAAACCTAAATACGATATCCCGTATAACATTTGGTGGCAGCGGTGGGATACGAAAAACGATATCCCGAATACGTCTTCGAAAAATTCTGTGCTTGTTTGGTGAATTAATGAAGAACGGTTCATCGTCCTGGTGATCGTGACACGGAGGCCCGTGTCCACTGCTGAGCCTTGCCTGGGCCCTTACCGTTGGCCTAACGGTACTTACGTCATGCTGCGACTGATCCTGAGACTGATCCCGATCCTGGCTGTACTACAGTGAGTGCCAAACTTTCTAAAAGTCCACAGACATCGCTTCAGAACACAGAACTCAGAGTTTACGCAATTTATTAACGCATTTTGTAGAACTCGTGTACTATATTCTTAATTCTTTCGTCATCCTGAAAACAACACCACTATTCATAGTGACATTTATGTGTGGTACTACTAATTCGGAACAACGGAATCTGTTATTGTTACACGCTTCTAGATAAACTCGCTGCTCCACATCGAACTTGTACGAGCAAATCTATAGTGGAGACGGCTTCTTTCCTGTATACAATATTCTATTCGATTTTATGTTATTAGTTGATATTTTAAAACTATAATAATGACTAGCAAAGCTGACCTTAAAGAGGAGGCTCCCAGTGGTTCTAAGGGCACAGCGCCCCGCTCCGAATCAGAAGAGAAAGTAGAACTTAATGTTCTACTCAAATTTATCAAACCTTTCGATGGCTCTCGAGAAACATTAAATGCTTTTATTTCCAACTGTCAAAGCGCTTATAACATCGCCAATAAATCACAAAAACCTACTCTATTCAAGTACATTCTCAGTCAACTCACCGGTAGAGCCGAAACGACATGTAGCATTAAAGAATTCGACAATTTCGAACAATTTCTAGATTTTCTCAAACAACAATTCGGAGAAAAGAAACATTATACACACCTTCTCTCCGAACTGCAAGATTGCAAACAAACCCCTAACGAGTCCGTTAACCAGTACGCATTAAAAATAGAAACGTGTCTAGCTAAATTACTCACGGAAATCAAAATATCCATCCCATCAAAAAGGAAAACGGAAGTAGCAGGCAGGGTAGCAGCTATGGAAGACCTAGCTCTCCATACATTTATGGTTAACCTTCAACCACGACTTTCACAAATAGTGAGATGTCGCGACCCCGATTCCCTCAATGCGGCGGTGAATTTCGCTGTCGCAGAAGAAAAAATACTCTCCGGCACCTCGAGCAGGAAACCATTCCAACCCTATTATAACTCGGATAAACCTAGATTTCTACCGCGACGCGAACCCCAGAGCCAGACCTCACGCTTTCCAGCCGCGCAAAACACTCGTACAGTAGATACGCCTAAGAAAATTAATACTGGTGACCTCATATGCCGATACTGCAAAAATATAGGGCATACCATAGACAACTGCCGCAAACGCCAATACAACAATAGCCGCAACCAGTATAACGCGCAACCTTCTACTTCCGGTCGCCAGAATATTACTGCACAAGATCCGTCTCGTAGGACCTACCACATTAGTCAGTCACAAGACGACGGATACGATGAAGTAGATAATTTAAACGAATAAAATTTCCCGATACGTATCGCGCGGGAAATTACCACCACAGAATCAAAGTCGATACCTTAAACACTGTATCCTCTGAATCGAATAGTCAACCTAAATCTCTGAATCATTTTACTAATCCTCTGAATCCTCTGAATCCTCTGAATCCTCTGAATCCTCTGAATCCTCTGAATCCTTTGAAATCACCGAATCCTCTGAATCCACTGAGTCCTCAGAAGCCAACACATCCTCTGAACTCACTGAACCACAGTACCAAGTCACTTACCAAATCTGATAAATCCCTGAATCCAATGATTACCAAATCCGCTGTAGCCGAGGAAAACCCTGAATCCCTAATACTTACCAATCCGCCTATATATTCTAGATCCAGAACAAAAACATATTCTGAATGTGTTAAAACCGTACCAAATCCGCAGCCTGTATCTCCAAAAATCGTGTCCCTGAAGCAAAACCTGAAACATACACAAAATATTAGAGTTTATAAAATCAATAGAAACACAGAAAAGCGATACTTACCTCATATCACGATCCAAACTCCTGTCGCAGACCGTCCTCTTTCCTTTCTAGTTGACACTGGTTCTTGTATTAGTCTGTTAAAATTAGATTCTATGTCTCGAGTACCGCGCTTAAGCGATGTGATAATAACGTTAAAAGGAATTGACCCTAATGACGATGTCACACCAACGGCAGGTAGCTTTAAAATGCATATATTTCAAAATTCTTTAAAATATTATATGCACGAATTCCATGTCGTAAAAGACATTAGCCTAAGTCATGATGGCATTATAGGCAATGACCTCATGAAAGAACTAGGATGCCAAGTCGATTATTCCAAAGGTGTATTACGCATAGGTAAAGAATCGATAAAACTCAATTTCTCTGAACCCTTGTATACTATTCCCCCTCGCACTGAAGCCGTTATCGAATGCACAGTCAGTAACCCATATATTCAAGAGGGTACTATTCTAGACCAACACATCTCTGAATCCCTACTAATCGCAAACTGCATTGTCAAAGTCAAAGAAAACAACCGTGTTAATATAACGATTGTTAACACATCCGAAGAACCAGCAACAGTCCACCCTAACCTCAACCTTACCTTAGAAATATTACCCGAACCACCTGAAATTACTTGCACTGCTTCGCATTACCAATCCAATGCTTCAGATAGGACTAATCAAGTTCTGAAACAATTGAGGATTTCCCATCTAAACGAAGAAGAAAAACATGCCCTCCTACAAGTATGCACTGACTTCTCAGACATCTTTCACCTCCCAGGTGATCAACTTACTTATACTACAGCCACAGAACATAAAATCAGAACTAATTCCGAAGTCCCGATCCAAACAAAATCCTATAGGTTTCCAGAATGTCACAAGAAAGAGGTCGAAAATCAGATGAATAAAATGTTAGAACAAAACATAATTGAACCCTCCAATTCTCCTTGGTCTTCACCCATCTGGGTTGTACCTAAGAAGCTTGATGCTTCGGGACAACGCAAATGGAGAGTCGTTATCGACTATAGAAAACTCAATGACATAACCATAGGAGAAACCTACCCCATACCACAAATCACTGAAATTTTAGACCAATTGGGTAAAAGCCAATATTTCACCACATTAGATTTAGCCTCAGGGTTTCACCAGATCCCGGTTTCAGCCTCTGACGCACCTAAAACAGCATTTTCCGTCCCACAAGGACATTTTCAATTTTCAAGAATGCCGTTTGGACTTAAAAACGCACCTTCAACGTTCCAAAAACTTATGAATACCTGCCTATCAGGGCTTCAAGGTTCACGCTGTTTTGTGTACCTAGATGATATCGTTGTGTACTCGCCAGACCTCCCAATTCACCTCCAGAACCTATCAGCCGTCTTCGAAAGACTCCGTAACTATAACCTTAAACTCCAGCCAGATAAATGCGAGTTTCTTTGTAAAGAGGTCGCTTATCTCGGACATCTTATCAATAGCGACGGAGTAAAACCTAACCCCGATAAAATAAAAGCAATCACAGAATTCCCCATACCTAAATGCCCAAAAGACATAAAATCATTTCTAGGTCTTGTATCATATTACAGACGTTTCATCCCGGACTTTTCGAAACTCGCTAAACCTCTGACATCTCTTCTGAAAAAGGATACACCATTCAAATGGAATAATGAGCAACAGCTCTCATTCGAAAATCTACAAAACAGACTTATTACATCACCTGTCCTTGCCTAACCCGATTTCTCTAAACCCTTTTTACTCACGTGTGACGCCTCAAACTTTGCTGTATCCGCAATTCTATCTCAAGGCCAAATCGGCAAGGACCGTCCCATAGCTTTTGCATCTCGCACTCTTAATAAGGCAGAATGTAATTACAGCGTCACCGAAAAGGAATGCCTCGCCATAGTCTTCGGTACCAAAGCCTTCCGACCATATCTCTATGGTCGAAAATTCACGATCGTCACTGATCACAAACCACTACAGTGGTTTCAATTGTAAAGACCCTGGCTCAAGGTTAGTTAGATGGCGATTAAAATTAGAAGAATTTGATTATGATATCGTCCATAAGAAAGGAAAAATCAATACAAACGCCGACGCACTGTCTCGATTCCCCGTCAATCCAATTGATTTACCAAACCCCGACTCCCTATTTCCGAATGTTAATGACACATACGACAATCCTTTAGAAGATCCCTTACTAGAACTACCATCCCATATTCCATTTGCGTTTGACAACAACGAAATGATTAACCAAGAGCCCATTCAAAACCCTGTCCTAGATTCCACACTAAATCCTTACATAAATCCCACTCCTGGACCTAGTACCGTTCCAGATTTTCCCTTAACTCAAAACGAAGAACCTTTGCCAGAACTAATTGAATTAGGCCCATTAGATCTAAGTCCTAAAAGTACTGACATTAACCCCGACTTCGACAATATCGAAATTCCTTCACCCATCGATTCCCATAACTCACCTGTCCCTGATGTAAACGACGATGACTACTCGAAATTCCTGAAATCCGTAGCCAACAAAGAATTCAGTCCCAACACCCTACTGAAAGAACACAACGAAAGTTTACTGAAATGTCCCTACAAGATAATCCTTATTCCTACCTCGATAGACTTAGATGAATCCAACCCCTACGTTTCAGAAATCTTATCCAACAGTACTAACGAAGATGAAATCCTCGAAGCCGAAAAGGAACTACACTCTTTCTTGAAAGTAAAATTTGAAGAAAAGGATATCTACTTAATCTTTACGAAAGTAAACCACTTCGACGAAGCTTCTTACCCTGCGATCTATAATACCCTGAAAAGAGTAAGAACCGATATCTTGCAACTAACCCCGATAACAGATATTGCTATTTCTGATTTTAAGAACCCCTTCGACCAACACTCTTATACTAAAATCTACAATATCCTAACCTACATATTCCACAACACTAAAATCTGTTTACACGTTTACCTAAACAAAATAGTATATCCAACTCTAAGCGAAAGACCCAAGATCTTGAGAGAAAACCACGATATCCCGGTAGCCGGACACCTAGGCTCAACACGAATGTACAGTAGAATTAAAGAACAATTTTACTGGAAAGGAATGAGAAGTGATATAGAAGACTATGTCAAGAAGTGTAAGTCATGTCAGGAAAATAAAGCATTAAGAAAACTCAATCGAGCCCCTATGGAAATTACAACAACATCTACTGCCCCCTTCCAAAGAGTCGCGTTAGATATAGTAGGCCCTTTGCCTGAATCCGGCACCGCCAAACTCAAGTGTATATTAACCCTTCAGGACGACCTATCCAAATATTCTATTGCCTATCCCTTACGAAGTACCACGGCCGAAGAGACAGCCGATTGCCTAATTCATTTTATTTCGCTCTTTGGCATTCCCAAATCAATACTGAGCGACCAAGGAACAAACTTTACTTCCGAACTATTCAAAACCACATGTCAGTTCCTAAAAATAAAACAACTATGGGCTTCTCCCTATCACCCACAGACACAAGGCGCTTTAGAACGTAGCCATTCAACGCTCAAAGAATATCTTAAATCCTTTATTAATGATAATCAAGATAACTGGCCCACCTATGTATACACAGCCATACTCACTTACAACACAACCATACACTCTACCACAAAATTCACACCATACGAACTAGTTTTCGGTCATAAACCATTCATCCCAAACTCTTTATATGAAAGCGGCCCTAACGCCACGTACTCAGACTATATAAAGATGCTGCAACATAAATTTAAATTTACTAGAGAAAAGGCCCTTGAAAATATTATAAAATCAAAAGAATCCTCAAAAACGTATTACGATATTCGCACTAAGCCACCTCCAAAATATAAAATCGGTGACTTAGTCTACTTAAAAAACCATTTAAGACTGAGAAAGGCCTTGTCTCCCTTGTGGAAGGGACCCTACAAAATCATACAAGTTCATAACAATAATACCGTCACGCTCCTTATTAACAGACGTCACGTCACGCACCATTTCGACGAAATCAAACCCGCAGAAATCCCTACCAGTTCATAAAAACTAACGCTATCCTATTTATTTCTTTCAGCGCCTCGATCTATACTCAAGCGGACTTTATCAAGCCGTATCCGTCGAATTCTGGCATCTACTTTGACAATCTAGGCAAACTTAAGATAATTAAAGGCAACCTAAATATAGTTAGTTATGTAGATATCTCGTTCATACAACCTCACATTACTAATTTAAATGAAGCTATGAGTTCCCTAAGATTTTCTTGCCAACAATTCGAGCACTCACAATGTGAAGACATACTATCACCCTTATCAGTGCGATTTAAAGACATCCAACGCGAATACGAATCTATGTCCCACCTTATTTCTAAGCGCAATAAACGCTCTCCGTGGTTTGGCGGTATAGGTACAGTATTCAAGCATATTTTCGGCACTCTCGACGAAGACGATGCCCTAAAATACGACTCCGCCATAGAATCACTTCAAAATAATCAGAAGAAATTAGCGACCCTAATAAAAGAAAATATCTTGGTCACCACCTCCACCCTGGAACAATTCAAACAAACAATGATTAAATTAACTAATAATGAAGAAATTATTAACAGATCATTAACTTCAATACTAAGCCAAATAAATAATATTACAGACATTTCTAATAATTTAATCATTGAAACAAAAGTCCACTCCATACTTACCAACATCGAAAGCTCCTTACTTACATTGTCGTTCCAGCTCGAAGATTTAACAAACGCCATTGTTCTCACTAGTCAAAATATCCTACACCCAAATATTCTGGCGCCGGCGCAACTATACAAAGAACTCACTGATAACGACAGGCACATGCCTCGGGACACTGGGATACCGATTTCTTTAAGTTTAGACAACATACATTTAATTTTAAGTATTTCTAGTGTATCGTGTTACTATTTTAATCATAAACTTGTATTCGTTTTACAAATACCTTTAGTCACTAACGATGAATTCGTTTTGTAACATAATTTAGCGTTACCTACCCCTCATGTTACGGAAAACCTAACTACTTTTAGCCTAATTTCACCCTCTAGTTTGTATACTGCTATTTCTAAGGATAAACTTACTTTCTGTAATCTAGATAGTTTAGATAAGTGTAAGATAATTAACTCTGAGTTCTACCTATGCGATATACCTATGGTTCTGTTGTCAAGCGGTAACCCGACATGTGAAAGTGAACTGTTGACGAAAACTATCAGTGCTATTCCCGAACAGTGCGTTACTAAAACTATAGTCGGCGAATTAGACATTTGGAAACCCTTGACAAACAATAAGTGGATTTTCGTGCAATCTCGTCCGAGCAAGATATCAATCGAGTGCGGTGTTTCGGAAATACGTGAAATAATAGTGTTCGGCACAGGTGTATTAAACACTCCTAATCAGTGTATAGTGTATACGAAAAGTGCTCGGTTATTATCGTCAAATAACCCCGTTAATATAAGTGCACCTAGCGTTATTTTAGATTTTAATATTATACACGACTCATGTTGTAAACTAGATCATAAGAATTTAAATAAGATACCCCATACAACATTACAAAATATCGACCTAGATGATTTAGTAGTCAATAATGAAAATAACAAAATATTTACTGATTTAAATGAAATAATCGAAGAAAAACCTATTTTGACTAAATATGGGACATCTTATTTGACACTTACCGTTATCATATCAATTATTGTAATCTCCTATATATCTTTTAAAATTGTTAAGTTAATTCTAAAGTATAAGAAAATATTTAGCCTCTCTAATTTAAGACAGACCCGTTCCGAAAATGACAACAGTCCGCATATCACCGAATCCCCTGTTCCATTACCCAGATTGAGAGAAGTAGTATAATTCTTAGATTCTGAATTTCGGTTGTTTTCCCCGAATTTCAGTTTTATGCGGGGGGTTGTTATACCCTTAGAATGTATAAGAAATTGCTGAAAATGACACACTCCTATTTTTAGCTGCTGCGTCAGCAAATCGACTAACTCAGCTAGGACTGGACGGTTAGAAGCCAGTCAGTCGCTCTTAAAACTCGGTTCGGGTCGGACCACTTCTAGCTCCTAAAATTATATCTCTGTATCCTAATCTACCAGTTCAGTATTATAGTGATCTTCAGTGTATTAAATAGTTTTTTTTTTAAACCTAAATACGATATCCCGTATAACAGTACGCGTCTGCTGATCTGTTCAGGTACTGGGTTCGATTCCCGGGTCAGGCAAAAGTGTTATTAAGTTTTTATTCTCAGTAGCAGCACGGAGTCTGGCAATGTTCCTGGTAATGCCATTAAGCTCGGTGGGATCTTGAAATCATAACGAGGCGAAATATGGGTGTAATATTACGCCTCTACCTGCCTTGGGAGAAACAGGCAGGTCTATAAAAATATATTTATATGATTTGCATCTATCTTTGTAGTCGTATTCATAGCCAATAAACTATGGCTTATTAAGTGAACTGCCTTTCAGAGTATTAATAATCATAACAACAGGCTTTATAGGAAAACATCTATGCCAAGCCACCGACAATGCTGTTGCCCTGGCCACATACTGGGCTGGTGCCATTTGATATCAGTTCTATACTAACGAGTCGAGAAGAAGAAAAAGTAATTAGCCTCACAATGCCGCAGTCTGCAGCACTCGCAATTAGTTTATTTTCTGCTAAAGCTATTAGTAAATCAAATAACAGCAATATTTGAATAGTTTCATAAATATACGCCAATTATTATTGTAATGTGAACTTTATCATTATAACAATTTTCTCAGTGTGCAGTTGCTTACCTATTTATATAATCATCTTCATTTAACTTCGTTTCTAACAATAAGAGTATATTTACTCGTATACATATTTTTATCACGTCATGGTGTAAATGTTATTGAAAGTTACAAACGAATATTTGTACATATATAAGAGAAGATAGATTTTTTTTTTAATTTTAGACCAAATACCTAAAAGTAAAGAATTTTCTATCGTTCTACTTTGTGTATATTGTTATACTTATAAAATTGTAATGATTTGATTATAAGAGTTATGTAGTAGTTGTGCATAGCTTCTACTATATTATCATGGAAATTATTTCACCCACGACGAATAAAAAACTCAGTAAAGAATGAATATTTGTTTTCCCCTCGCATTTTCTAAGTTATCCACGGTAACCCTTCTACGTGACGTAGCTAGCGATTTGAGTATCCATTATTTATAGGCTGCCTACAGCAGTTTAGACAATTGAAGTAAGGACTCTTTAGAAGCCTATATAAAGTTTGGTATAGAATGTAAAGCTTGTTTACGGATTATAATTTTATTCTAATACAAGCTTTTGCCGGCCGCTTCGCGCGCGTCAAATTCAGAGTAACACAAAACTACTTTCAGTCTCAAGTTGTGTGAAGGCACTCCTGATTATTCTAAAGATTTCAGATACTCTATAGGGTACAAAGTAACTCGGTCAGTATATATGACATTATCTACCGAAAGGTACATAGGTGATGTTATCACCTTCAAATGCCAAAGCCATTTTCTAATACATGTCCATATATAATTATGCATAAACATTTACGCATTAATAATATTAGTAGGGCAAATGGTTTCATGTGTTTAAGCGCAATATATAATTTATCAGTTTATTTAAACGAACAATTTAATTAACGTGCACAATATGACATTATGTATGATGTGACAGTAATGACAGATATGCGAAAGCACATGCGCAGCACTCTATTATTAGCGCTTGCATTCTTACTTCCCAGAGGTAAATTTGTGCCGTACAAACTTCTACCCTCCCTACAATACCTGCCAGATTATTTTTTGCAACTCATAGTAGCTTATGTCCGTCTCCATAGTCCAATATATCTCTATATTTAATTTCATCAAAATCGGTTCAGCCGTTTTTGCGTGAAAACGGAACAAACATACACACTTTTGAATTTATAATATTAGTAGGGAAGTAGGGATAGTAGGGATATCATTAAAGACTTTCTTTATACACAACATTATCTAACTGTTTTACCACCTTCATAGAGAAGATGTAAATTATTTTTACCGCTTACTCGTGAACATGCCACATATAACTGACCATGTGCAAAACACAATGTTAGGGGTCGATTCTAGCTGTTTCAAGTCTGTCCCTGCGATTTATTTAGAAAATACACACAGCGCTACGGATATCCAGCCCTGCCGAAAGTAAGATAGTGCCGTTGAGTTATTCAAGAGGTATCTGAATTCAGGCCTCAGTATCCCACCCACGGATTCCCACGTACGTAAGGTGGGGGGATTTGGAAATAATGAGACACCTGTTTAAGTACAGAACACGAACGAACGAAAGAAATCAAAGACCCACATCCACATTCATTATTTAAAAGAAACGACTAAGACACCAATCCGATTAAAACGAAAGAAAATTAACCGAGAACCTCATCAATCCACGGAGAATCTTAACACCGCCATTCACAAAACGCCATCTATGTTTAGGTACATATACAAACCCACCGAGATAGAAAATAATATAGACTAATCGACAATTTATTGAAAAAAGGATCTATAGTTACTGTTTTTATCATTTAAAATAAAATGAAATGATTATATAACTATTATATAAACATAATAATTTGAAACAAGTAAAATTGACCGTTTAAATTAAGTGGACATTGTAATAAATTTTGACACAGACTTTTTGTTTATGAAAGTGCCGAATATTATACTCTATTATTTTTTTAATAACTGAAAGATATTAAACACATAATTATTGTCTTTTTTGCAAGAAACATTTATTTAAAACCACTCAACAGATTGTGATGTAACATATACTATTTTATAGGTTTGAGTATCCTTTGTACATGAGTGTAAGTTTTATTGAAAACAATTTCGCCATTTTAGAGATCTTGAGCAACATAGGTAAAGACGTTGGACAGACAGACAGACAGACAGACAAATTCTTAAAGTTATCAAGTATTAGCTTTTTAGCATTTTCCTAGATATTTTAGCAAATTTTCGTCAAAATATCTTTAATGTACAGACTTTTTCACGTCTACAGTTTTAGTATAGTAATAGATACCATTATAAAAAGAACGAAACGAAAATACCTTAAAATTTAAAAATGCCATTTAACGTCGGAGGAAATATCATTGATAATTCTTCTTTATTTTCAAATAATTACGTGATGTTGACCCATCGCATATTTCTATATGAACAAGTCACGATAGTGCATTAAAAGTATTCACAAAGAATCACTAGCCTCATTTTATACTACCTAGCTCTAAAATTTCACAAGGAATATAATTTTCAGTTTTAAATTAATTTTACATTTCTATTTCATTCTAAGTCAGGTACTTTGTAAAAGAAAAGAGGCGCCGATCGGTAATGAGGTAATGAATAATAGTAACTTAGGCTGGTTTTAGTCTTACGCTGACGGCACGCGCACCGTCAGCGCTGATGGCCGAGATATATGAACTTCTAGGAAGCGTTTTTGAATGACGCGTAGCTATCAGCGCGCACGGTGGTCAGCGCTGATAGCTACGCAGACGTACGCGTCGCGCGTCGGCCCCGCGTAACTGTCAGCGCTGACGATCGCTCGAGCGCCTCTGCTTTCAGTGAGCGTTTTAGTGTCGAGCAGAGCGGATGTCATCAGCGCGTACAGTTATGGCGAATCGCGAAGTGGATACAGGTCGAATTATCGATGAGTCGTTCAATCGGTGGTATAGGCACGATTCGTTGGCTGCAATGGACCAGTTTATCTTGTATCTTTACCAGTAATTCGTTAAAAGTTCTACTTGACATTCGAATTAATTAAAGAATTTACTTTTGTCAGCCCACAAAGTGCCATATAACAAGACAAAGTCTCCTGCAACGGCTCTCTGCTCAATCAATGGATGAACATGGAATCTTCGTCGTCGCCGATTTTTATTTTTTTGGGATAGATAGTACAAAGCAGCAATAATTAATACACTCCGCATTTTGATCATCGACTGTACAGTAAGGCGGTCAGTACGATATTAAAACGAGCCACGCTGAGCCTCAGCGCTGACAAACTACGCGCTGAGCTATGAGCGCTGACGGTGAGCGTGAGACTAAAATCAGCCTTACATAAAAGCCTCTCTCAAAGGCTTCTCGGACACACTTCATCAGTACGTTATGGACGTCTTCCGGAATAACACAGGACGAAAATTTTAAATTACGTCGATAATTCCCCCGTAAGATAAAATTAATAAATATATCGAGAATAAAGGTTTTTTTACATACAGGACAATTTTAAAACAAGCCTAAAAGTATTTGCAACTGAGGTACCTGGAAAAAGATAGTAATCTTTTTCCAGGTTCCGTACCACGAAATAAAAAAACGGAACCCTTATAGGATCACTTTGTTGTCCGTCTGTCTGTCAAGACCCTTTTTCTCAGAAACCCGTGGAGGTATCAAAATGAAATTTATATCAAAAAGTCAAGTCTACTGTCCCTTGAAGCCGTGAATCAAACTTCTAAGCCAACGCAATCAAAAGAAACAGCCGTTTATGCTGCAAATTTCTACAAATTTACGAAACTCTCAAGGAAATCAACACAGAAGTACAGGGTACTTCCTGTGAACTCAGAATCTTGAAATTTGGTAACAAGCAATGTCTTATAGCACGGATCAAGGAAAAATTGCGAAAACAGTAAATTTTTTGTTACATTAAAAATATACATGTTTTACTAATTTTAAAGTTACTATCTTTTTCCTCATGAACGCGTTAAGTTACTAAATTGAAATTCATATCAAATACTCTATCTATAACACCCTTAAACTGTAACACAATAAAACTTCTCTGTCAACGCCACCAAAGGAAACAGCAATATAAGTCGCATATTTTCAAACTCGCAACTACTCGGAAGGGAATCAAAACCTACAGGGTACTTCCCGTGAACTCAGAATCTTGAAAGGACAATGGCAGATCTCCATACATCAAAATGTCTGAAATTAAATTGAAGCGAACAGTAATAAAAAATATATCAAAAAAATTGGCGTAGGTAACAGAGTCTATAAATGATTCTATTTTCACTCAAGAAAGGTGGAAAAAGAAGATATCGGTGTTTGAATTGTTAGTTAAGAAGGAACAATGTAGGTAAAAGGAAAGTTATAGTATGAAAGTTAAACAATGTAGGTAGGTACGTTTGAATTATCAATTGACATACGTCAGATTGACATCAAAACGCGGAAGTATTTTGTAGCATCTAACTGTCACAGCCAAAGACAAAAGCAGAGCTGCACATTTTAAATCGATTTTATGTGAAATCGATACAACATTAATACGATACTGTGACGTTTTTATTTGATTTAAACGTTGTTTTGCTTCAAAAATATTAGCTTATTGATATAATGTTGATTAAATATTAAATAACTGCATTTTAAACCAAACCAACTCTATAAAGGTCGATCGTATCGATTACTTATTTAATAATCGATACGGATATAGCACTCACGTCTATTCCTGTCACACCATTGTCTATGGCAACAATCAAATAACAAAGTATTCGTAATCAATTGGAATGCTTTTTATCATCATAAAATACTCCAGCTTTAACGAGACAAAGTGAAAATATTAAAATTCGTAGAAAAAAAAACAATTTGTTTTGTTCATATGAAGTTTAAGGTCGCCACAACAAACCCAGACCAAATTCTGCCATTGTTCTTTGGTACGAAGCAACGTTTTATAGTACAGATAAAGGAAAATTTGCAAAAACCGTTTAGTTATATCATAAAAATGATAAAAAAAAATTTTATTATTTAAAAGTTACTATGTCTTTCCTCATGAACCCGTAGAGGTAGAAAACTTAATTTCATGTCAAATGCTCAAGTCAAAGCTAAAAGGTTATTCCAGATGATCTAGAATCTTGAAATTTTGCATAAAGCAACGTTTTATAGCACATAAGAAAAAGTTCGAAAACCTAGTTAACCTTTAAGTACCGGCGCGCTATTTTAGTTGCATAAGTAACGACGTGAAGTCTGGCAGACTACCAGAGCTTTTATAACTAAAAACATTATGTTGTTTCATAATTATCTTAAAAAAGCCATTCACAATTAAGTATTATTTTTATATCTAGTGTAATTAAAGGAAAATATAAAATATCTATATATATAAAAATGAATTGCTGTGCGTTAGTCTCGCTAAAACTCGAGAACGGCTGAACAGATTTATCTTATCTTGATTTTGAAATGTTTCAGGAGGAATATTTCCTATACAAACGTTTCCTAAATAAAATGGAGAGTCAATTTGTAATTTTTCGGAGTCTGGTGATGTGCCCGACAACGGCAATAGCTCGCCCCCTATTACGTGGGACCTACAAATTCATGGCGAAATGTGGGTGTAATATTTACACCTCTGCCTACCCCTTCGGGGATACAGGCGTGAGACTATAAAAAAATAAAATTTGTAATTTATTACCGCTGCATAAAGTTCAAATTCGCGTGCGCGTTTATATACTTCTTTGTTTGATGGCAGTTTTGACTGGTTTCCGGACTTGAAGTCTCAGTGCTGCCGCCCAGCGGGCTTCATGTCAGAAGAAACCCATTGATAATCCCTACTTAATATTATAAATTCGATTATTCGAAATTATGTATGTATGTATGTTCCGTTTTCACGCTAAAACGGCTGAACCAATTTTGTTGAATTTTAATATAGAGGTACGGTCGCGGTCTAAAAATGTTTACCACTTTTCAAATTACATTCTTTGTCAGGCTGCTGGGTTCAGCAAGGTCTAAAATGCTATATCTGAGTACTTATTACTTTTCAATCATTGGCAAGGCATCGATTCAAACAAAAAGAGTATGAATATTTTTAGGTCGATGAAAATATTTGACATAATGACAGAATTGTATTTATTTTGCTAAATGTTCTGTATTTTAATATTATTATTAAAACACTTACTTATTGTAATAAAATGGTACTATCTAAACAAAAGCTCCCTTATGTGATCATGCGCTTTAACGTGACTAGCATACCATCCACTATCATTATAGCTCACAGTCTGACCACGCCCTGATTTTCGCTAGACGATATCATCATCATCACCCTAGTATTTTCTTAGTTGCATCCCAAGCTTGCGCTTCGGGGCCCAGGGCCTGCTATTACTGGTCTACCGAGATTTGCCTGAATATCAGTTTTTACACGGAGCGTCTGCCATCTAACATCATTCTAAGGTTAGACCAGTAGTCAGTAGGTATATTTGAGGGCACTGACTTCCCACTAATGACTGCCATAGATCATGACAGCCGGGACTGCTTAACCGCTTGTTTGCTCCGCGCCGCAACCCGCGCCGGCCCCTCTGCCCGGCCACTTGAAAGCGATAACGATCAAACGCCCGCGCGTTTTTATCGCCTCGGCGCGCGGGTCGGGTTTCACACAATCGGTCTTTGTGACACAATTTGTTTTGAAAGGTTGTCAAGTGTTATATTATTTATGTTTGTTATGAAACTAACTATACAATGTTATCTTTGTTTATTTAGATTACGACTCTGGTGTCGAGTGATGCTCGTTTGAAATTGAGATAGCGCGTTTTAGAGCTCGCTTTGTATTTATAAGTTCTTACCTTAAAACTTAAAGCGGTGACATATCGTTTTTAATATTTAATTACGTTACTTATATAAAAGATAATAAGATAAGAAATAAAAAAGTACACTTGTTCATACATATTTATGAATTACAGGCCTCTGATTCTAAACCATTATCTGGCGCTGCGCGGCGTAATTTATGTTAAATTTGATAAGGCCATATAATGCACAAATGACATTTTTAAGCATAAAATTAATTAAATACTAAATAAGTAGTCTTATATTCTTTTAAAACAAAAAGAAATCATAGGGATAGCATTCACCACTTCTGAGTAATATGAACATTTCTGAAACAGTTCCCGTGCTCTCAGTAAAATCACTGTTGCGCGCCAAAATCTACTTAAGGTCTCGAAAAAAGTCAAATCTTATATTTCATGCTGCAATTTTTATATATACGTGTTAGTTATTTACATACCTTGAGAAACACAATAGATCTTAAAGAATAAAACTAAATATAACAGAAAAAAATAGCAGAAATACACTCACACATTCCGCACATTCCGCACCGACTCAACACTCGATGACAACATTGACAACGAACGTTTTTTTTTAATTTCTCATTGGAGTCGAAACTCAACTGGGATTAGTATGACGGTAAATTTAACGTAGAAACGAGATACATAATACAAACTAAGCCCTAGAGCGACAGAGACGAGTATATTTCACCCGGGAGCCATGTCATATACAGTAGTACTATTAATTATTCTGTGATACAGTATGACACGGGCAAAGTAGACTGAGATGCGATGTCATATGCCATATAACACGGGCAATTAGTGTTTGAATTTTGTTATATGCCATATAACACGGGCAAACAAGCGGTTAACAGCTTTCTGCTGCACGGGGGTGAAACACCGCCAACTTCGGGCTAATTATTAAGAATTTCTTGACAGAAATTCCTAATAATTTGTCACTAAGAAATTCTTAACAGAAATGCTTAGCAATATTTTCCGAGCCCGACCCGCGAATCGAACCCGAGACCTCATGATCAGCTGTCGTATGCACTACCGCTAGACCAACGAGGCAGTCTTACGCTAGACGACATAAATATTGTATTCTTTTCAAAAAGGTTTTATATTCAGAATGTCGTATTTTCGCCATCCCTTTCATTATAATCTGTCAATGTAAAAGTCATTTGATAAACTTATTAATTACAAATACCAAAATCGTAAATAGCAAGTTGAAAATAACATTATTTGAAGATTAAAAATATTTAAGTTTCAGTGTAAATATCACGCTTGTAATTAAATGGACGTATATTATAAATGTGGAATAATAAATCGTTATTGACACCAGTTGCTACGCAACGCATGTTCTCAAAGATTGGTTGCCTAGTACAATATCGTCGTCCTTGTGTCATTGATGTGTTCATGCAATTATAAGCCTTAAGGTGGTAAACACTTTCAGACCGCGACTGTACATATATTGGACCATAGAGACGGACATAGGCTACCACAAGTTGTAAAAATTAAACTGGGAGGGATTGTAGGGAGGGTAGAAGTTTGTACGGCACAAATTTACCTCTTGGAAGTAAGAACGCATGGGTTGATAATTGAGTGATGCGCATGTGCTTTCGCATATCTGTCAGTAGTGTCACGTCATACATAATGTCATATTGTGCACGTTGATTAAATTGTTCGCATATCTATCTATACTTAATATAATAAAGCGGAAGAGTTTGTTTGTTTGTTTGAACGCGCTAATCTCAGGAACTACCGGTCGGATCTGAAAAATTATTTTTGTAGTGGAGTGTGGATTCCCAAATAGATGTCATTTTCGTAACCAGAATCCATAAAAACCCCGAAAATGATACCCATATTAATTTTATTAAAAATGACCCGTCCACCATATTGGATGCCCAAATAGATGTCATTTTCATGACTAGAATCCATAAAAACCCCGAAAATGATACCCATATTAATTTTATTAAAAATGTCCCGTCCGCCATCTTGGATTCCCAAATAGATGTCATTATTGTGACCAGAACCCATAAAACCCCGAAAATAATACCCATAATACTTTCGCAACGCGCGATAAGGAACTTCGTTCCCAAATGCCAAATATGACTTTGATTTATATACTGCATAACAAACGTACTAAAAACGGACAATAATGCTTTTTCAAAGATTTCCACTCTGGAATACCACCTAAACTTCAAAATGAATCAAAACATATCGAGAGGATCTGCTCTCACAAAGATGACCCTTGAAAATATGGCCCTTCTAACGTGCTTCTAGCAATGTATATCTACTCAAATATTTACTCCTTGTGGAGTACAAGTTGCAATGTCTAAGGTCAGATTACCAAATTAATGTCAATAAGACCAAATTACGAAACTATGCCGTATTTTCTCAATAATCTATACTAATATAATAAAGTGGAAGAGTTTGTTTGTTTGTTTGTTTGAACGAGCTAATCTCAGGAACTACCGGTCGGATCTGAAAAAATATTTTTGTATACGATAGCCAAGTTATTCCGGAAAGCTGTAGGCTATATAATATAACGCTTTGACCCTTTGGGGCCGGGCAAAAGGCTAAAAAGGCTAAAAGATAATGTCGGCTAATCTCAGGAACTAGCAATCGGATTTAAAAATTGTCATTGCCTATGATAGCCCAATTATGCTGAAAGGCTAAGGCTATATGAAATTACGCCACAACTTTTAGGGGCAAGAAAAATAATAAAATGGTCAAACGAGAAGGGCCTCCCCCTTCTCGTTTGACCATTTTATTATTTTTTCTTGGGTCAAAGGCAAAAAAAGGCTAATCGAATAGGATACAATCTATATGGCTATCGTTTTCGAGATTTTCGGGACGCTGATTAATAATATGAAATTTATTTAGTGATCCAAGACGGCGGACGGGCAATCAAAGATGGCGGATGAGAAAATTTTAAAAATCAATATGGGTATCGCCTTCGATATTTTGAGGGGTGGGGAATCGAAATACAACATCTAAATCGTGATCAAAAATGGCGGATGGGAAATCAAAGATGGCGGATGGCAAAAAATTAAAATATCTATTTGGGTATCGTCTCATGGAGAATCCAAATACAACATCTATTTCGTGATCAAAGATGGCGGATAGGAAATCAAAGATGGCGGACGGGATATTTTTTAAAGGCGACATGTGTATCGTCTCCGATATTTTAAGGAATGAGGAATTCAAAAACACCATCTATTTCGTGATCAAAGATGGCGGATGGGATATTTTTAAAATCAATATGGGTATTGGCTCCAATATTTAAAGGGATGGGGAATCCAAATCCAACATCTATTTCGTGATCAAAGATGGCGGATGGGAAATCAAAGATGGCGGATGGGAAATCAAAGATGGCGGAATGGAAAGTTTAAAAAAATCAATATGGTTATCATCTCCGATGTTTTAAGGGATGGCGAATCCAAATACAACATCTATTTCGTGATCAAAGATGGCGGGAAATCGAAGATGGCGGATGGAAAATCAAAGATGGCGGATGGAAAAATTCTAAATATTATATTATATAAAAATTAATGTTCGTTTGTTTTTATCCCTTTATAAACTCTGAAATATTAGATTAAGCTGACGGCTTTCATAACTTTGTTAAGAATTTCCTGGAAAAGTAGTTAGAAAGAAAAGGAACTAGAAAAAAAAAACCTGAAAAAGGCGATACGGAGTTCGCTGAAATATTTATCACTAAGCCATGTTTTTCTTAACAAAGTTTTTTTAGGTAAACCATAAAATATACAATTTAGCACATAATTAACCGTTTTTTTTCGAAAATCACAAGGCATCAATTAAGGCAATGAAATTTGTGTTGATATCGTTACAGTCTGACTCTTTGCACCTATTTAGCCATACTTTAAAAAAATTCATGGTCCTTATTTGAAAGTCTTGTTTGATATTTTTATACAGGCATTTTTGTTGGTGGTTATCCATTTTATTCCCGAAGTTAAGCTTATTCATTTTTATAACTAACTGAAACCTAGAATAATTCGTATTGAATAAAAGATACATAAGTACCGACAAGTGGTCCGCCAGACCACCCGCGATGTCATAAAAATCAAAATTCACCGGAATCTCACGCGCCAACATAGCCACTTCACACAAACGTTTTTGGGCAATTGCTCTAGGGTTAGAGAGAAGCGCAAGGAGTTATGTTTTCTGTAACATATGAGATTCAAACTGCCGAACTCTGAAAGTGTCTGTCAGACCGCACGTCGGTAATTAAAGGTTCACAACTTTTTTTAATAATTATATATACCTGCAGGTTTGTACGGCACCCTCGGTGCTCGAGTCCGACTCGCACTTGACCGGTTTATTTAAGTGTCATTATAATGACATTAGCATAAATCTTTGTTAGTTATGATAAATTTTGGTCACTCATAATATTAAGTTATAATTATAAGTTTGTTTATTATGCCAAAGTGTAAGTCACACAGTGATAATAAATGTTAAAAAAATATTTATATTGTTTTTTACGTTTTAGAGTAAAATATATCCAGCTTCGTAGAACACCCTTTATTTATTATTGTACAACCACAATGCACGTTACCTCTGCAAAAGATATAAAATTATACAATTTTATTGAATCGGGTTTTACTCGCTATATTTATTTAATTTAAGGTATAAATACCTCTATTTACTGACGGTTCATACAAAATATATAAAATTTACGGCACATTATTTACACCAACAATTTTCCGAAACGGAAAAGGAATTTATTGATTTTGTATCGCAAATTTTTAGTTCAACCGCAGACAGGGCATGGAACGTTTTCACTATTGATGGTATACTAAATATTTGCCTCAATGGCAATGAAAGCCGCTGTCACATCGTCGGCGATCAGCGACTAACGAGCGGTGAGACCACTGCTAAAGCGTTTTCATTATTTGGCGATGCACTCAAAAGTCGCAAAATTGTAAAGTTGTATTCATCATACTGCCTTATGCAGATCACTGCTAGATATAGTTCACTCGTAATTTGCGGCAGTCAATAGATGAGTTAACAGGAGGATTTGGCCCTCTAGACTACTAATATGATTTAAGAACTGTCAAAATAAATAACCGAAAATCGGCTGTTAAGTGGCTAATTTCATTTAAGAACTGTCACTCTGACGTTGGCAACTTGTCATTAGCGACGAGAATTAGGGTAAGTAGAAACTGGCTTAGGGTGCCAATCATCATACTGATTGGCACCCAAAGCCAGTTTCTACTACTAAGTAACAAATTCTCAGGAAAATACAAATTCAATAATGTCAAAGTCAAAGTCAAAATCCTTTATTTATATAAATCACAAAGTGACACTTATGAACGTCAATTTAAAAAAATAATTACTTAAAGCTTCTACATTTACATTTACTGCCACGTTCGCAAAGCAAGGGCGTAGAACCATGAGAAAGAACGGGCAATAAAACTCAAGGTCACTCTTTTTCATCGCCAGGTTTTGCATAATACATAAAAATTTAAATTTTGTAAGGAGCTGCAACTGTTACACCTTCTATGTCATTTGTATATATTTACTCTACTTAATACTCAAGCATAATGTAGAAAAATTTTGATGTTCATTTAATTAGCCTCCTGAAAATTGACATGGTGAAACAGGAGCATCCACTTACATTAAGTACCTAATAATGCAGGCAATCCGCGCAAATGTTCAGAACCATGATAGAAATGATACAGTTTAATATTAAAAATGTAATACCAGCCCGTAAGACCGACATCGACGAGTCATCGCAAGAAGCACCCGTTCACGAGTATGACGCATGGGCCAGCCATCATCCCTCTCGCCATATCAGAGGGACAGGGATGACCCGACACACGACGCCACCACAAGAAATGACATTTTAGTGAGCATGACGACAACGGTACACGAACCGGCAGTAATTAACAATCTGTTGGTATACTGACCATAAACACGAATTACCTAAATTTTCCAGATCGTTAATATTATCATAAATATGTGAAACGCGTGCAAAATGCAAATGTAGTACCTATATTTGATTGACATGATAGTTTTTGAAATATAACCACCGATCAAACTGATTGGCTACACGATTATAATACATTATAAAAAAAATAACAAATAAAAAGTATCTAACGAGATGAGTGACATTTAGTAATGTGGTGGCGATTCCAAAAACTATCACTTACATGATTTTAATTGGAATGGAATAATATTTAATTACATGTCAAGAAAGTTATCATCTACCTATTTACTATATAATATATGAATTATGAAACATTATTTCCAAGCGCATTTGTCATTCAGATATTCAATTAAATTATAATATGCCTTTTGCATTAGGTCATTTTTAATCTTTATCTGAAATGCGTTAAAAGGCAAGTCCAAAATACTTATCGGCATCTTGTTGTAGATACGTATACTAAGTCCTATAAAAGAACTATGAGTTTTGCACAAACGAAAATACGGAACACATAATTTATGTCTATTTCTTGTATTTATAGAGTGTATATCACTATTCTTTGAATATGATTTTATATTTTTACGTACATGCATAACACTAGCATAAATATACTGAGACGCTACTGTTAGAATACCGATTTCCTTGAATCTTTCTTTGAGCGAAACTCTTGTTCGTAATTGGTAAATGGCCCGAACTGCCCTTTTTTGCAATATAAAAATACTTTCGATATCAGCAGCTCTACCCCAAAGTAATATGCTATAAGACATAACACTATGAAAATAGCCAAAATATACCAATCTAGCCGTATCGACATCTGTTAAATTGCGCACCTTCTTAATGGCATAAACAGCCGAACTAAGTTTCGCTGACAGATATGTAATGTGTGCGCCCCATTGTAACTTCGAATCAAGTGCTATTCCTAGAAACAATGTAGATTCAGTTGTTTCCAGTACATCACCATTTAAAACTATTTTAGGACCAAGGTTTCTGACGTTGGGCAAAGCAAACTTAACACATTTGGTTTTTCTGGCGTTCAGTACTAAGTTGTTTACAGTAAACCATTTAGTCACCTGAATAAGAGCACTGTTTATTTCGGTAAAGTTTTCCTTATTTCTATCTACTTTAAATATCAATGAAGTATCGTCAGCAAACAATACCACGTCACAAATATTTCTCAGATAAAATAGCAAATCATTGATGTAAACTAGAAGCAGGAAAGGCCCTAGGATACTACCCTGCGGCACTCCCAATTGTACTGGTACGCCACTGGATTTTGAGCCATTTATTTCTACACATTGGATTCTGTTATTTAAATATGCCTTAATAACATCCAATGCTTTAGTCTGGACGCCGTAATGTTTAAGTTTGCATAAGAGCGAATTATGGCAGACACAATCGAATGCTTTCGAAAGGTCGCAAAACACACCAATAGCATTCTGAGAGTTCTCCCATGCATTGTAGATGTGTTTGAGTAAAGCTACTCCTGCATCCGTCGTCGAGTGACCCTTAGTAAAACCATATTGCTCAGTATGAAGGAGGCTGTTTAAATTAAAGTGCTTCAGAAGTTGCTTGAGTATTATCTTTTCAAAGATTTTACTAAAAGTAGGTAGGATTGAGATTGGCCTATAATTACTAGGATCAGTCTTACTACCGGATTTGAACAGAGGTATTATCCTACTATGTTTCATTTAATCTGGAAAATCGCCTGATTCTATACACTTATTGAACAAGTTACTTAGATAAGGTGCTACTATATCTATTATACTTTTCAGAATCTTCACAGATATTCCCCAGAGATCACCGGTATTCTTAGATTCTAGAGATTGGAAAGTGTTTATAATGTCAGTAGAACTAATAGGACTGAATTTAAATAATACATTACATTTTTCTACACTAGATTCTAATAAATTTACTGCGACTGAAGCTGATGAGTTTAGACCTATAGTAGTAGCAATAGGTATGCTAGCAAAAAAATTATTGAATGCGAGTGCGACTTCCTCGTCATTATTAATCATTTTATTATTATCTAGCAAGTTAAAATTGGTATTCCTAAAGGTTGCCTTGCCCGTTGCTTCGTTAATAGCTTGCCATGTGGCCTTAACTTTATTAGAAGAGTTTCTAATTTTATCACTTACAAAACTTGCCTTAGCTATATTTCATACCATTTTAAATATTTTTGAATAATTTCTGACATACTCATTGAAGCTCGCATCAAAATTGTATTTCTTTATACCATACAACTCATACATCCTTGCTCTGCTTTTATAAATGCCTACAGTAGCCCACTCACTAAATGCTCTAGACTCCTTGATTACTTTTTCCTTGGTTTTAAAAGTACTTCTAAATTCGTTGTGAACTAAATTAAACATAGTTTCATAAATCTTATTTGGTGACTTAAGCTCCATCATATCAGGATTCAAACCTATTAAAATTTTGTTCCTAAACTCATTAAATTTATACCTAGGTAATGGCCTAACTGTCACCTTACGTACTGCATTATCATTTATATATGAAAATCCTGCCAATTGACCACAGTGATCCGAAGTTAAGTCAGTAGTAACTAATTTATGTGATACTGTATGATTACTAAATATATTGTCAAGACAAGTGGAAGATGATGCAGTTATTCTAGTAGGTTCAAGAAATAAATTAGTCAAATTAAAGATTTAAAAAGATTTAAAAGCCTACTAGTCATTGGTGAACTATCCAGTATATTAATATTGAAATCTCCTCAAACTATGATCCCTTTTTTATTGGTCCTAATTTTACCAATTGCATCTTCCATAATAGATTCGAACATATTAAAGTTACTTAAAGGAGGGCGATACACACATATAACAACATTCTGTTCCAGTTCAATACAGGAAATTTCTACAGTGCGTTCTACAGACAAGGTGCTTATGTCCTTTCGTTCCTTACACAGTATGGTATTTGAAACTAGTATCAAGGATCCACCATGGATGGCTTGACTCCTAGCGAAAGCACTTTGCACAGTATAATGCATGTTATTTAAAAAAGATATTTGATAATCCTTCAACCAGTGCTCCGTTATGCACATAACTTTTATATTATGACTTTCTAAATATAAAATTAATTCTAAATGTTTGCCAGATAGACCCTGTATATTTTGATGTCCTATATTTAATTGACAATGTCTATCCTTTGTCCAATTCTTAAGTTTAAAGAACTCGTGTCAGTATTTAAAATAGAAGATATGGTAAAGACAGAATTATTTACAGAAATCATTTCATTGGATACCCTACATGTACCTGTGTCACTTTGTATATTATATGCTAATAATTTAGCAATTTGTCGTTTATAAGATAGCGAAAGATACATAGTATCTTTGGTCATTGTGAAGTTATATTTATTAATAAATTTGTTTATGCCAAATATAAAATAATATCTTTATATTGCCATGTCATATTGTAAAAACATAAATTGAGGTCATAGATATGTTGATTCACCTTTCCATCTAGTGTACCTGAATAAGGTAACGCACAAGTAATAAATTGACATCCAAATTTTTTATGAAGTGATAAAATTACTTCTGTTAAATTATAAATATCTTTTTTGGTCACCATTTGACTGTCACCATACACAATTACTATTGTTGACTGTCTATCAAATGTGGTTATTTTTAATATATCTATTAAGTCTGTAAAAGATGACCCTGGATAACAATAATTAATGATATTGTGTTGTTTTAAATGACTATTAATTAAGCTACCTAAACCTACACCTAACCTATCTGAAAACATGTAAACTTTTTTTGTGCCAGAGTTGTCAACTAAGGGTGTCCTATCCTTTGTACTACTGGTTGTACTGGAACTAGAACTTGAACAGAGACCGGAATCACTATCACCAGACTCGTTAGCTAAGAAGGTAGATTTTAAACAATTTGAGTAACTATTTGTGTTTGTCAACGCCTTTACATATTCCAAATTACTCTTTCCAATTCGTGCAATCTCATCATATTTATTTATATATACCTGAACCTCTTTCTCATACTGGGTATTCATCCTATTTAGTTGAGATTCTAAAGCGCTAATTTGTGATTTAAGGTCCCTTGTATGCTGATCATACAACATCCTACCATTAATTAATTCAATATTATAATTTTCTAGGTCCTGTAACAATTCTGTATGTTCAGAAACTAATGTTTTGTATTGCTTTGTTGTCATTTTCATTTTATTATATTGTTTTAAGTTCAGTACCAGTTAACTAATATTTTTATTTATTTTATATAACTTCCTTTGTTGTTTAAGCTTTTTGATACTACTTTTTAGTTGTATCCTATGTTTATTTGGCCCTACGCATAATTTATCACCTATAACCTCTGAATAAAGGTTCTGTATTGCATCACTGTTAAGTACCTGCACAGTTTGCTCTAAAGATTTTATCATTAATAATGCCTGTTCTAGATCGCTTTCAAGTTCAGTAATACGACTTACAGACCAGGAATATGTGTCATTACAAGTTGTTAATGTATTGATTTCTTCCTGCAACCTGTCTCGCTGGGCAAGAGTGTCCATATACTCAATATGAAGTTCAGCGAGTTGTGCTTTCAAGTTTGAAACCCTGTCATTAACAAGCTTGATATCTTCCTCACAATCAGAACGCTCTTTCAGTAGGTTGGTATTTTCTTCCTGGCACTTTCTTAATTCCATTAAGGCTATTTTGAGCTTATTTTCCACATCCTTTGCTGTGGCCTTACGGGTCATCATATAAGTGCTCATTGTTACAGCAAAGTGTAAACCAAACACCTAAGGACAGAAAGAAACAAGATGACAGGAGACAGACTGTTCAGTAATGTATAAAAGTACCTATACAATAGGAGCAAGAATGAAGAGAAACAGTAGAGGAAAACTGAAAATAAGTAATTTAAAGGTGTTATTACAGTTAATATTCTAGAATAATGTACAATTATATTTTAAAATGAACTATTCAGTAATGTAGGTAGGTAAACAATATAAAAATAAATTAAGTATTTTAAAACCACTTTAAAACAATTAGTTATTTGTTTCTAAATTATTGTTAAGTATCACAAAAAAAATATCTTATTTCGTGTATTGTGCTAAGTGATGGTTTGTGATTCCTTATAAAATCACTTCAAGAATAAAATTTAATATTAGGGACTAAGCAGGTAGGTAAGTGCACATGAATGTTATGAGAATTGTGTTTATGCTATGTGGATTAGTAAAATAAAGATAATTCTATGTTGTGCTTTATGAAAAGTGTGAAATGTTAGTAGGTCTTATATAAATGAATATACTCCCTGGATTTTATCTAGGTTTGTAAAGTTCTTCAAACGGCCCTTGTAACTGTCAAACAGCTGTTTTGGTTGTAAAACGTCGTTTTTAACGCTGTTTGTAATTTTTATATGCTGCGAACATTTGTTATCACTATTCTTGTTATTTAACTATAACTTTGTACATTTATCATTGATTATTTTCAATTAAATTAATTAAAATTACGGACAGTAACAAATTTGAAAGTTGCTTGGCCGATGTTGCCAGGGCAAAAAAAAAAAAATTTTCTATGTGACAGTTTTGAAATGAAATTAGCCACTAAACAGCCGATTTTCGGTAATTCATTTTTACAGTTCTTAAATCATATTAGTCGACAAATTTTTCGTTGTGCAAGACGCTAGTGGAGTTTAATATTTATTTTCTCGTTAAAATCATCTTAATTCAATTTAAGAATCATTGTGCAAGTGGGCCTTAAACCGTGTCCTCAACCAGGTCGTGATGAATATTGCATTGCGCTTGGTCGCTTATAGAATCACCGGCGCACTGGCGGTGAGTCACTTGCAGTACTTGTTTCATTATTGTCTTAGTGACAACTCACTTTTCCCTTTTGTCACTAGGTTATGCAATTATATGCTCTTTTCTCCAATGGATTTACTCTAACGATATTATACTGAAATTTATTGAAGCGAATTTACTTTAGCAATTTATTCATTCAAAGTATATTGCGTAATTTTATAAACAACTTCAGTACTTTTTCTTGTAAATAAATCAAGTACTTTTGTATAACACTTGCTCTTCCATTTATCGTTTAATGCCTACGAAAATGATTATTCATCGTAAATTACACTTCCCGGTACAACTCTCTCTAAAATCGAAATGAGGCTCTCAAATAGTTAATCTGAACCCCGATTTACGTATTATTGTATAATTTTATTGGTAAATATTAATGAAATCATATATTAAGGTAAAGTCTCCTAATACCGAGGTAGTCGAAATCGGCTCCTAATTCCGAGGTATTTTTGTTTTCGTTCTTATCTTTTGAATATTATTACGTAACTACTTAATAACAGGATTCACGCATTCCATGTTTCAAACTTGCTTACATACGTGAAGTTAGTAAGTGTAACCCCGGAGCAACTAGCTAAAATCAATAAGTCTCTGCCACGGCGTCGACGCGATTGGTTATTTCATATAAACACGGATCCTGTTAGGTAAGTGAGCTCATTTTTTTAACGTAAGTTTTTGCTGTGATTTTAACATAAGGTGTTGAAAGTAAGCAATTTGTCATTATTTTGTGTTATTTTACTTGCCATAATTATCAAGATAATTTATGTTTTAAATTGATTTAGTATATAAAAATATAAAACAAAATACCACTGAGGTAGGATACGTTATTTAAGCGTAGCTCCTAATTCGGAGGTACCATCGGTAATAGGAGAAAACTACATCGTATTCACTTGCTTTTACTACAATGCTGCACACATTACTTTTAATACAATATTTTTTTTTATGAGACGTTTGTTCATTTTAAATTATTACTATTCTTTGGAAGTGAAAACCTAATTCCGTGGTATGTTTTATTGGATAGAAATGTTGTCAAACATGATCCAGAAAACAACATTTTCTTTGTCTAGTGAAATGCAATTATTTTGTACAGATTTTGACTGATATTAACATTTTTCAATAACAGAAACGTTGGTACCAGTAAGAATTGAATAAGTTATTTGTTCGGCCGAATTTTTATGGGTCGGAATTAGGATTACAAATTACAGGAATTCCTCCTAATTCCGAGGTAGGATTTTTTTATACCTCGGTGTTAGGCTCTGGGAGCTCCTAATACCAAGGGCATGCCTCCGTATAAGGATCTTCATAGAGCTTTATACCGAGGTATATGGCAACCACAAATAGTATTTGGGTTCCTTGAACCAAAACTTTCGCGTCATATCGGAATCCTTTATACACGCGCCGGCCGCCCCGCTACAATTTAGCGTTTGCGCTTAGCCGAATTTTGGATTATCTTGATACCTACCTACTAAGATATATTCAAATTTTATATGAATGAATATGTGTGTTATTAATAATAAAGAATAACTAAACTATCTACTTGAAATTTAATAAAACTTTTTAAACATTTATTATTTTATTTATAAACTCTTTTGTGACTAGAGTAGAAGCATATTTTATATTTTACAAGAAATAGCACTACTATTTTACTATTATTATTTAACTTATATATCTATACTGAGGGAGTTACTCTGACGAGTAGATACTCGTCATAGTATCTCCCCCAGCGCAAGCAGTCAACCGAAAGATGGCGGTCAAACCATCCGAACCTGGCGGAGGTAAATCCCAAGATGCTGGATGGGCAGCAGCGTCCAGCACTAAAAACTTCCGCCACTGCGATCGCCAATACGCCTGCCAATCGTGGCAATTACAGCAAATCCCCCCATAAATGAACCAGACCAACAAAATCCGGCCACTAGTCCCCGGCGGCCCCGCTAGTCCTGGTTATGGTAGCGGCCATGGTAACGGCGGGGCCAGGGGTGCGAAGAATCTCCGGAAGAGATCGGGCTACCACCACCAACGACAATTGGCCCTGGCAACACTGAACACGCGCACACTGCGGACTGACGAGAAGATTGTCGAGCTGGAAGAAGAATTGAGCAAGTTGCGATGGGATATCATAGGCCTATCTGAAGTCCGAAGACAGGGGGAGGACTCCGGCAACTTGCTCTTCTACCGGGAGGGCGACCAACAGTTCCAAGGTGGTGTCGGGTTCATCGTCCACAAATCTCTCGTGACCAACGTGGTAAATATTGGGAGTGTGTCGAGCAGGGTAGCGTACCTTATACTCAGAATATCCAAGCGGTATTCGCTGAAGGTCATACAGGTATACGCTCCAACCTCGACGCACCCCGATGAGGAGGTGGAAGCCATGTACGAGGACATATCTCGGGCAAAACCCATTACACCGTGGTCATGGGAGATTTTAACGCGAAACTGGGCAAACGCGACGGTGATGAGCTGAGAGTGGGGCAATTTGGTTATGGGCATTGGAATTCCCGGGGTCACTTGCTGGCTAGCTTTATGGAGAAGGAAGGCCTCTATATGATGAATTCCTTCTTCAAGAAGCGAGAATGCCGCAAGTGGACCTGGGTAAGTCCAGACGGTGCCACCAAAAATGAGATCGACTTTATCATGTCGACGAAGAGGCAGATATTCAATGATGGCTCCGTGATCAATTCACTTAAAGTGGGGAGCGATCACCGAATGGTAAGAGGCACATTGAATATCTGTACAAGCCTCGAACGGTCGAGGTGGATAAAGTCCACGCTCCGACCGCCACCGGTTCATATCCAAAACCCCGAGAGCTTTCAGCTCGAACTCAAGAACCGTTTCGAATGCCTGGGCGAATGCGTAGATGTGGACGAGTACAGTAACGGGTTCGTGGATGCTGTCCATACAACAGGGGCTAAATTCTTTAAGCCCCAGAAAAGCAAGACAACCAGCAAGATCTCGGGTCCGACCCTCGAGCTGTTAGAGGAAAGGCGCAAGATGGTTCTGCTATCCTCCGACGACATGCCGAAATATCGGCACCTCAACAGACAGATCTCTAAGTCTCTGACTCGCGATCTCCGCCAATACAACACAAAATGTGTTCGTGAGGCGATTGAGCAGAATAAGGGATCCAAAGTGTTCCAGAGGGATCTGTCTGTTGGGCAGAGTCAGCTGACAAAGCTGAAGACGGAAGATGGCAGAATCGTATCGTCCAAGCCTGAGCTCTTGGAGGAGATCGAAAGGTTCTATGGACAGCTGTACACGACAACGCAACAACCCGCAAGTACTCCAGCGTCAGACCTTAGAGCTGGATTGACCCGACACTATACCAAAGATATCCCGGACGTCAGCATGCACGAGATTAGTATGGCTCTCAAACAGCTCAAAAACAACAAGGCGCCGACTTCTGATGGCTGGCGGTGCACCCGCTAGAGAAGCCCTTCGGAAGCTATTTAATTCCGTAATTCTCGAGGGTAAAACACCACAGGCGTGGCACAGAGGAGTGGTGGTGCTTTTCTTTAAGAAAGGAGATAAAACACTCTTGAAGAACTACAGACCCCTCACACTTCTGAGCCACGTCTACAAGCTGTTTTCGAGGGTCATCACGAATCGTCTCGAGAGCAAGCTAGACGACTTCCAGCCTCCCGAACAAGCCGGTTTCCGTAAAGGCTATAGTACCATCACAGTCAAATAATCCATACAGTCGTTCGACGAACGCGTCTAGACGGGTCAATCGTGCGGGGGGCAAGAGGTGAGACGCGGGAAGAGCGGTACCTACTTACGTATGTCGCCTTAGTTCCCAACTAGGTACATATTTTTGGGGGATGGCGCGTGCTTGTTTTTTGTTCGTTACTTATTTATTTGCTTATGAATATTAATTTAGATGCTGCATACGACTTGTACTGTGAGACATTGCAATGCTTTATGCTGCTTAAAGATTTAAAGAAAAAAGGATTTAAAAAATCTGCGATTTCATCAATTTACTTACACCAAAAAATAAAATTTCATTAATTATAATTAAGTATTTAAATTATTTTGAAATGTATTTACCTATAACCACTTATAATAATATGCACGCACCTACTAATCTACTGACATTTTACGATATCTCATGTTTGGCCCAGTCACAGAATAAAGTAGTAATTACTGTGCGTAAACAACAAGGCAGACGTAAGAAAATATGCGTTTTAAGGAAATATTCGATTCAAGTGTGATCTTAATTTCTTGCAATAAGTACCTAGTATTTTCGTATTAGGTAAGTACCTATCACATATTATTATGTATCTTGGTAACGGCGTGGCTTAGCTCAAAAATAACCATATTTTTGGCCCCCTTTTATAAACCCCACACATGTTCTCCGTAACCTCATAGCCCGGAGACCCATCCAGTAAATGACCGTGGTATCTATTGCTTTACCTTGACGTAGTTTGCACGAAAATAAATCTGCAAAATACTTCATATCGATATAGGCTCTGCAAGCTGATCCCACGGTTACCCATCCATTAAACGACCGCTATGTTAATCGCTTTATTTTAACTTGGTTTGTATGATAAAGACCAAATGAAAAATGCTTCATATTCTTAACCGCCTCCCACGACACCTGTGGGATGAAATAGGTGCTGACTGTGTATGCAAAGCTGTCACAGCACGAAAAAATGCTAACTGTTTTATAATAATTATTTATCGTTAATTATTGTAATATAATAAATAAGTAAGGTGCATAGGGTTCCCACCAAGATCTTAGGGTCCCAAGTCAACCTCACCTGCAAGTGGTGCACCTGCCGATTAACGGACGAGGCTTTGGCAAACAAAATATCCCGATAAGTGGCAATAGGCTCGCCACCTATTACGTGGGAAACACTGGCGAAAAGTGGGCGTTTTATATGCCTCTGCCTACCCCTTCGGGGAAACAGGCGTGAGTCTATGTATGTATGTATGTAATAAATAAGTGATTTATAGTATAATATTCATGTTACGTAGCAATTGTTTTATTTTTCTATAATAAATAGACGGTATTTGAATAAGTAGGTATTGTTTACATGTGGCAGTCCTAGCCTCCTTACCCTTGTCTAGACGTTGTCGGCTTTTTCTTCGAGATCAAAGGCGTCAAACTACTGTATGCTCTTTATACTGTGGTACCATAGACCACATACATACGCTGCGGCAGGTTATACAGAAGTCCGAGGAGTATAACCAGCCCCTATGCTTGGCGTTTGTGGACTATGAGAAAGCCTTCGATTCGATCGAAACCTGGGCGGTGCTACAGTCTCTCCAACGGTGCCGGATTGACTACCGATATATCGAAGTGCTGAAGTGTTTGTATGAAAACGCCACTATGTCAGTCCGCCTCCAGGACCAGAGTTCGAAACCTATTCAACTCCAGCGAGGAGTGAGACAGGGGGATGTCATATCCCCGAAACTGTTTACCACTGCGCTGGAGGATGTTTTCAAGCTTCTGGACTGGAATGGACTCGGCATTAACTTTTTTCGACTTTTTTTGGGCGGTAGGTGTAAAAAAGTCAACACATATTTGAAATTTTAAAAGTTTAAATTTAATTATTTCAAGGAGTAATTTCCTGCTATATTTGTTTACACTGAGTGATATTGTTCATAATTGCACTGTACTCACGTCTGTAGAACTGATACGTAGTTCTATGTAATCTTACATCTACAAGTTTCACCACCTGCCAGCACTGCACACTCATACCATATAAAACACCATTAAGAAGCACACAGGTACTGAACAGCGACTCACAACAGAATGTCTGAGCTATCTGATATTAAGGCAGCACAGAACAGCCTAGAGGAAATGTTTTCGAAGAGGATGGCGGAGCTCGAAGCGCAGCTACAGGGAGGCACAGCAAAAGACACTGTTGCGAAGGTGGCAGAGGAGTTCCGCACCTTTAGGGAACTCATGTTCACTATGCTCAGCCTTCTTCGGAAGCAGATCAGTGTGTGCTGTCAAAGTATTGACAACATTGAGTCGAGGCACAGGCGGAATGCACTCATATTTCTTGGAGTACCGGAGGTAGACAAGGAGGACTGCAGGGGCACCATGTTGAAGATTCTTGACAGAATGAAGCTTCCTTCAATCACTGGAGATAGTATCAACGTGTGCCACTGAATCGGCACCTCCAGTAGTGGTCATCACCGTCCAATCCTGGTCTGGTTCTCTGGGGTGGACCAAAGGTCTGCTGTCTGGCGTGCTAAGACCAGACTCAAAGGTACATCTACGTCCGTGAAGGAGTTCTTAACAAAATGCAGACAGACGATCTTCGGTAAGGCCCGGCTACACTTCGGCATGCGGGCTTGCTGGACCCAGGACGGTGTCATCATGGTGAAGACGGCGGATGGCACTCGTCACAAAATAATCACCACCGAAGATCTCAATAGCTTGCTGCAACAATATCCCAAGCGAAGTGATTCCGCATCCGCGGAAAGGAGTGGCGCCGGGTCTGCTGGGATGTCAAACGCGAACTCCAAACCGCGTAAATAGCAACTTTTTACTATTAACAGATAAACTTTTACCCTAATTTTTAATATTGACCTAGTTTTGTTATGTTTACCGCGTGTTGTTAATTGTATTTTTTGTACTATTTACCTATGTCAAGAACGCAACTGTCAGTTTGACAGCTCTGAGTCAGAGTGACATTTATTGATCTGCGTTCGGAAACTGTCACTACAATCAAGGAGGAAAATTATTACTATTGCTACAACTGATTGATTCTCTCCGATTTTTATGTTTCTTTGTGCTTTATTTTGTTCAAGAGGATGCCACTTGATTTTGTATGTCTTCTATTAATTTTTTTTTTGTTTGTTTGTGTTAGCTGGCGGGTGGTGCAGAGAGGACTGCGTTTCCAACAGCATAGACGTATATTTTGTTTATAGATAGTTTATCTTATTTATTTGTATTTTTATATATATATATTATTTTATTATAGAACTTATGAATACAGATAATATTGATACATATTTGTCGGCTAATGAGTCTTTTACCTCCTCAAACAATGAGAGTTTTTGTTCAGTGGACGGTACGTTAAGCGAATGTTTACAAAACTCACTTGCGCTCCGTTCTGGGTTTCTTAACGTGTGTCACATAAACGCTCAGAGTATACCTAGTCACTACAGTGATTTACTGGATACATTTTCTGACTCGAATGTGCATGCCGTCCTGGTTTCGGAGAGTTGGCTAAAACCAACCCTTCTTTCCACTTCCTACTCTCTGCCTGGCTTCATACTCATTCGAAACGATAGAATGGTTAAGAGGGGTGGTGGAGTTGCTATCTACCTCCGCAGTGCTTTTTCTTTTAAAATATTAGCTGCCTCTTCACCCATCTCTTCGCCTGCGGAGTACTTATTTATTGAGATTGACGTCAAGGGAGCTAAAGCTGTCCTGGGCGTCGTCTATTGTCCCCCCTGTGCTGACTATTTCTCCAGTCTCGAGCCGATTCTGGAATCTTTAGGGTCTCAGTATGCGCATCATATCGTCATGGGCGATTTTAATACCGACCTCCTCTCCCGATCTTCCAATCGTTCCCATAAGCTCCTCGACATCATTGAGTCAACCAGCCTCCATGAATTACCCTTGCAAGCTACACACCACAACGATAATGGGGAGGATACCTGGCTTGACTTAATGATTACCTCTGCTCCTTCCCTTGTAACCTCCCACGGCCAACTTCCTGCACCCGGATTCTCCCGTCATGACCTTATTTACCTTACATACCGTCTGAAACCTCCCAAATCCCCGCCCAAAGTTGTGCGCATGCGTTGTTTTGGTCGAATGGATGTGGATAAGCTAAATCAGGATGCCGCATCGATAAACTGGGACAATTTGGTATCTGCCTCCACGGTGGATGAAAAAGTGGATATTTTTAATGCTGTTGTCGGTGAACTGTATGATGTGCATGCCCCCATTAGGCAGGTGAAGCTGAAGCGTCCACCGGCACCCTGGATTACAGCGGGTGTGCGATGGCTATGCGCCGTAGAGACCGGGCGTTTAGGCGGTACAAGAGGGATCGGTGTGAGGATAATTGGTCGCTTTTCAAATCTGCAAGAAATCGATGCAATCAGATGGTGCGCAACGCTAAACGCCGACATATGCTAAGTAATATCACTTGTTCTTCGCCTGCCAGTATCTGGAAGTTCCTTGGAACATTAGGTATTGGTAAGCAAAGGAGTGTTGATTTTCGTAGGACTCATGATTTGGATGATATCAATCGTTTTTTCACCACTACTGCCTCGCTTGATCACCAGGTCATGAGTCACACGATTCAATATTTAGATGGGTTACCTCAACCCAACATAGACTTTTTTTATTTTTCTCCTGAGTCTCCGGGTGTTATCAAAAAGGTCATCCTCTCCATAAAATCTAATGCTGTGGGATGCGACAACATTAGCCGTCGTATGATTACGACGATCCTGGATCATCTCCTGCCGGCAATATCCTACATCATTAATTTTTCCCTAGAGTCTGGTACCTTCCCTTCCTTGTGGCGCAAAGCCTATATAATCCCACTGCCCAAAATCCAAAATCCTACGCTCCCTGAAAACTTCCGACCTATTTCTATCTTACCATTCCTTTCCAAAGTGCTAGAGGCCTGTGTGCACAAGCAGCTATCTTTGTTTGTCCATCACAACAACTTGTTGAGTCCCTTACAATCGGGCTTCAGACCAGGTCATAGCACAACGACTGCCCTCCTTAAAGTGACTGGCGATATTCGTGAAGGTATGGAGGATACCAAACTAACTGTGTTAGTGTTGATTGATTTTTCCAATGCCTTCAATACCGTCAGTCACTATATCCTATTACATATCCTATCCCACCTCAAGGTCTCGCCTGGAGCTCGGGATTGGTTTTCAAATTATCTTCGAGGTCGCCAGCAGTCCGTCCGCATCGACGAGTCCTCCTCAAGATGGCTTGACACTACCTCTGGCGTTCCTCAAGGCGGCATTCTTTCACCTCTTTTATTTTCTATATTTATAAACCTCTTAACACAAAATCTTCAGTGCGCCTACCATCTGTACGCAGATGGCTTGCAGATTTACTCACAAGTAAATGCGGACTGCATTTCTGAGGCCATCGGTAAGATCAACGACGATTTGGCAGCTATATTGACCTGGTCGGATAACTTCGGTCTAACTGTCAATCCTAAAAAGACTCAAGCGATCATTGTGGGTAGTCAGTGGATTTTAAATAGACTTGACTTCTCATCTCTGCCTGACATAACATTTAATGGGACCACCATCAGTCTGTACCCTACAGTCAAAAACCTCGGGCTACATTTAGATAACGCGCTGAATTGGCAAGCTCAGATAACCCAGGTGAGTCAGAAGGTCACTGGTTCTCTGCGTGCCCTCTACCGCCTAAGGAACTTTTTACCATCCGAGACCAAGACAATGCTTGTGCAAACTTTAATTTTCCCACTGATCGACTATGGCGATGTATGTTACTTTGACCTGAATGCAGATCTCCTTAATAAACTTGACCGTCTTCTTAATAACTGCATTCGATTCATTTTCAATCTTCGCAAGTATGACCATGTGTCTACTTATCGCTCCCAACTAAAGTGGCTTCCTATTCGTCATCGCCGTAGATTGCGTGCTCTCACTACCCTTTATACCATCCTTACGTCCCCCACCTCTCCGCAGTATTTAGCCCCCTATTTTCAACTTTTGTGCACTAACCATAAACGAAACCTCCGTTCTGCTAACAACCTTCTTCTTACGGTCCCTTCTCACAACTCCAATTTTCTTCACTCTTCTTTCACTGTCCAATCAATCCTTCTTTGGAATGCCCTCCCTCTTGAAATCAGGATGGCCAAGACTAGGTATACATTCAAGACTAAGGTGAAGGAACTTTTATTGGCTGAGTCGGCAATTGTATCATAAAACATATAAATTTCAAATTAATTTAATATATTTATGTATATTTATTTATCTAAATGTATATATATATATATATTTATATATAATATTATGTACTAGTCATGTATATTTGTATGTAGGTTTATAATTTGGATATATATATTTGTGTATAATTTGTAATTATGTGTTATTTGTTAAGTATCTATATAAAATATGTTTATTTGTTTGCATGTATTAACCTAAAAATTTATGTAATTTTGTTAGTTTAAATTCTTTTTCTTTAGTCATACATTACACCTACTTCATTTCTCTCTGCACCACTTTAAGGTGGACTGGGAGAAAATGCCTATGGCATTAAGTCCGCCTGTATACATTGTGTATGTATATGAAGTTTAAATAAATAAATAAATCAACATCAACGGCGAGTACATCACTCACCTTCGATTCGCAGACGATATCGTAGTCATGGCTGAGACCATGGAAGACCTAGGCACAATGCTCGATGGCCTCTGTAGAGTCTCCCAACAAGTAGGTCTTAAGATGAACATGGACAAGACGAAAATCATGTCGAATGTCCATGTTGTACCTGCTCCTATTCAGGTTGGGAACTCTACGCTCGAAGTTGTCGACAAGTATATCTACCTGGGACAAGTAGTCCAATTAGGTAGGTCCAACTTCGAGAAGGAGGTCAATCGTCGAATCCAACTCGGTTGGGCAGCGTTCGGGAAGCTAAGACCCCCATGCCTTGGAGAGCACGTTAAGCCGTCGGCCCCGGCTGTCATGAAAATCATCGACAGTCGTTATAGGGCGTCAGTAACATAACATAACTTCACGCCTTTTATCCCCGAAGGCGTAGGCAGAGGTGCATTACACACCCACACTTCGCCAGTTATGTTTCGGTCCCAATGTTAGGGGGCGAGCCTATTGCTATCTACCGGGCACATCATTAAGCGATCGTTAGTACCTTCTAAATAAACTAACTCTAGTCTAAACCATGGAATATCGCTATCCCTTTGAGTTGCGGTGGTCAGACAGGCAGTCGCTCTGTGGAAAAGCTAATATTCAGCCAAATCCGGTAAGATTTTTAAGCGGACCCCAAATTGAAACTGGGATAACGTTAGGAGGATGATGATGAAACGTTGCAATAGCTCGCTCTTGCAAGGTGGTACATTGCTAGCGTCAAAATGGATTCGAACCCGATACCCTCTGCATGGCAGTCTATTGGTATCTCCACTAGGCTATGGGCTGTTTACGTGTACGTGTTTTATTTAAATATGCATAAGACGATCATGCCATCGATTCGAAGGGTAGGGCTGAAATGAATAAATAAAAATGTTGACGACACTAATTTTATGAACAGTAAAATATTTTTTTACATGTTGTAATACTCTTTTTAGATTTTTATAATATTAAAATAACATTTTTACTTTATTTAACATGGCTATGGGTGAAATAATTTTTATTTTATTGGATATCTTAAAAGATCGCAATCGGCTAAGCTCTCGCGCTCGTACCTACAGCGGACTTTCAAAGTGTCTGGCAAGATGTTAAAACCATTGAAACTGTCCGGCTGTAAGGCTAACATCTTTTTATAGGTCTACAAGTAACATATATAAAATTTAGCTTTTATACTATAACGAGTTTTAGGTACCATTTTATCCACCTTTACTATCTGATAACTGCCAAAGTAACCACAACCCAAACTCTATAATCGGTGGTCGTTCTTACCTTTGTAGGGGACATGCACAGGCAAACTTTCAGCTTTTATAAAATAACGAAGGTCTGGCAGTCGTGGGCTCTTGCTCTAATAGGGTCACACGTACTTTGCAATCAAGTTGTTTAGCTGTGATATAGTTATATCTCTAGTTATATAGCTAACATACAAACTGCATCGCTTTTGTACGAATTGATCAGTAAATACCATATAAATACCACTGGAGGTCACAGCTCAATTTGACGTACATATGTATAACCATAGTGCAGGTGTGGTGCATAGTGCATAGTGCATAGGGTGCATAGGGTTCCCACCAAGAACTTAGGGTCCCAAGCCAACCTCACCTGCAAGTGTTGCACCTGCCGATCAACGGACGAGGCTCTGGCAAACAAAATATCCTGATAAGCGGCAATAGGCTCGCCACCTATTAAGTGGGATCAAAACACTGGCGAAAAGTGGGCGTTTAATATGCCTCTGCCTACCCCTTCGGGGAAACAGGCGTGAGACTATATATGTATGTATGTATAACCATAGTGAGATAACTATATTACAGAACGAATATTTAACTGACATCTAACATTTGGCAAATACATAACGTGAAGTTTCGATGCTATAATAGTAACTGTTAAAGTTAGCACTTACGTCGTTCAGGCGAGTGTGGTCGTTGGTTAGGCTCTCCGCGCGACGTGGACGGTTGCTGTCCGTCCTGGCAGCCGCGTGATGCTGATGCTGACCTCACCGCTGCCTCTGACGCCAGCGCTCTCCCCGAACCTGATGCTGACGTCGACGTCATCGCAGATGCCGACGTAGTTGCTCTCTCCTTGTACCCTATCAGAGGAGTGAGATCGTACTTTTGAGGGCTTATTGACGTCTTAGAGATAGCTGAGCTAAAGCTACGAGCTGCTAGACTCTGAGGACTCTGTATCTGAGTCTTCTTGGACTTCTGCCTTCTTAACCTGTGAGTTGTTATTCAAGACATGATTTTACTTACACTTTTTTGTAGTAATCAGAATCCTCTGTTGTTCAATTTAATACAGTGGATGTATACATATGAACAGCATAGGCTGATTTGAACTATAAACTAGATATTTAACGCATTGTCGAATTATGTTCTGCTTTATTTTGATAGAATATGATGCTTATAAGTTTTGGAAGAAGTGACGCAGTATTAAAGCTAAATTTCGAGAGGTTCTTAAAATCGGTACCATATTTAGAACCTCTCTTAGAGTTATTTAGAAATACAAGGTTTTCAAGCAATTGGGTGGTTCTGTCATTTGCCTTATTCAATTAATAACTTATTAGAGTCCTCATTTTCCTAGTTGAAACCAAGACTTACGCCTTGGCACCCAAACTCCGCTTACAGGTTTAACCAGATAAAAATAAAAGCCAATTTAAGTATATGAATAAAAGTGCAGTGTTAAAGCAATTAGTTTTATAATAGCAGCAGCTGGAGATTCAACAGAGCGTTACACTTAACAAAAGCTATTTAATTTTAGTTTTATACTTTGAAAAATCTCGTTTTAGTTGCGATGTAAGAAGGGCCATTCGAAGAGAATAAAACTGCATCATTTAAGATCAGTGTTGGCAAAAAGTTAATCTGATTAACGATTAAAAATTAATCGTGGCTTTTCCGATTAAACTTAAAAATAAATCATAATCAAAATTTTGCTGATTAGGATTATTAATCGTAATTATTAATCGACAATCACGATTAAAAGTGATTGTCGATTAATAATTACGATTAATAATTATAGTATAATTAATATAGTAGTAACAAGTTTGATAATAAAAAAGTAGATAACCAGATTTTTTTATTTGAGTATTTATTAAAATCACAGCAATCGAATAGTCATTATAATAGGTACATAAATTTAGTAATTAAAGTATTGAAAAAAGTATTTAGTTCGGTAAATGATTTAATTTATATTTCATAATCACTCTTTTCTCAAATAATTCGTCTGATTTCTAAATACTTTAGTTTGTAGTTTGTTTGTCTGTTAAGTAGCGCCATCTAGCATCTACTTTAGCTCAAAACATATAGGCTAAGTATTTTTTTTTGCTTGTTATTAAAATACTTTAATCTGCTTAATCAAATTAACGATTAAAGACTAATGTTTAATTTTGTTAATCGCGATTACGATTATTATTTTAATTGAGATTAATTTAGTCACGATTAAGTTTAATCTGATTAAAATTAATCAAATTTAATAATCCATGGAAAAAAAATCGATTAATGCCAACACTGTTTAAGATTCACCGATGATGTTGCAGTACTTGAATAAAGCCTTGAAATCTTTCAACATAATATGATAAACCGTTTAAACGAAGAAAGTTCATATTCAACAATTGTTAAATGCATTGGGATTAGCATTTTGGCACTGAATGAAGTGCCTTGGATTAATTACCATTTTTAAATGACTTAACATAAAAATGATAGCAAAGTGTTAGTAGTGCCCAATGATATTAGAAAAGTCGTAGATACGTTACCTACGTAGTAATCAATCCGTAGAAACGGTACACTTACGGACACATCGATAACTCCATATTTTATTAAGTATTTTATTTTAATTTCGGTTGACAAGATGTGTCAGTTTCACTTTGACGCCGGCCGCCGCGCAACGTCACACACACATATGTCAGACTTGCCTATTGGCTTATGTTTGGCGTCCTGCTTTTGGTACGCCTATAACGTATCGTAGTGCCTATTTTAGGAGGTAGATCAATAACATTTCTTTTTAAAATACGCTGTTCTACAGAGAATTCTAGTAACTTCATTAGTTTGATGCTTGTTTAAATTATAGTGTATACCTTGATATGAGACGGTTTACTTTAACAGTAGTCAAATGCTTGCAATTTTAGAAAATGACATGGAAACTGCAAGGTTGTATACAGGTGCTGAATTTCCTGGGTAAAGCTACGATTTATTCATTCTGCGCGCACTATACAAGCTTGAATCCAGAGATCTTAGAGTGTATGTGTGGAGAAAATAAGTATGATGTATGATATAGGCATTTGAACTTGCGTCGCTGTTTACATATCGTGTTCTTATCTGGTATGAGTGTTTCTATGTATAATGCTATGGATATTAAAAAAAAAATTAATTGTATATATCGGAATGATCATTAGTACGGGACGTATACGACTACGAAACGCAAGAGTGAAGATGGCGCGCTTCGACAGAGTCTAGTGTGACGTTCGCTACAGTTGAAGAGGGGGGATGACGGTTGACGTTCAACGGAACAACGACAACTATCACTTCTCTTGGAGACCCCGGGCGGGCAACAAGTACCTAGAAACTGTCACTCGTTTCGTGTTCAGTAATACAAAATAGTTATAGTCAGTTTTGTTAAATTTGATTTGGTGTGAACTTATAACAAACTGTGATGTGAAGTGTTGATACCGGCCAAGAATCAAGCAACCCGCCGACATATATATTATTATGTTTATTTATTATCTAATACTCAAAGAACAAGCTTTGCTTAGTATGAAACTAGGTAGTGTGTATGTGGTAAAATATTTACTTAATATGTATATATCCACGCTTGCAGAAGTGACATAATATCGGCCACTTGAAACAAAGGTGCTATACACCTACCTCGGAAGACAATTTAAAATTACTGTGTATGACACGAAAATCATGATAACATTCTTTAATCATTTTATTTTCTGTCAAATCTGGTTAGACTAGTAAGCGGACTCCGGGCTCCAAGGTAAGAGTGTTGGATGTTACTTGAGTATCGCTAAGACGACGATGATCATTTACGATTATTTTCTTCCTTTCTTTGAAGTTTATATGTCAAACTGTTATGCCGGTTAATATAAACTACCTGAAAGCCATGGGCATGGCTTTACAATGCTCGACCTGAGACTAGAAATGCGACCGACAGCTTGACGTCCCAAAGCACGTTAATATCCTTGACGTGTGCCAATATTGCTTTACTTTGTTGATGTGTTAGGAACCACTAGACACGCTATGTGTGGTACAAAACTTTGTAAGCGCTGAAATGGCTTGATTTGAACGTGGCTAGTTAAGCATAGGGGGCTGGCGTTAATATTTGAATATTATTTATTTAATTGCTTCTATAAGATATAAATTTTAGTAAATATGTACGTCCTGTATAGATTATATATCTCGAAAAATAAGCTACAAAATACAGTATTAAAGAGATTATAAGCTTTTGAAGTCAGTTATAAAAATCTGTGCCACAATTTTTTCGCAATATTTTGTACGGGGCAGTCTCCGATTAATGTACAGCTGCTAACGTGTTATGCCGATCTAGTCATCTCAGTCAAATCACTTATATTAAAATGGTTGAAACTTGTTCACTATGAAAGTAAATAACATGGTAGTTCCACGATCCGATATTTATTTAAATCTATTTTTAATATTTATGTCTTTAAAATAATGTTGTCAGATACCCTGCGCTTTATAACATGTTATTTCAAATATTGAAATAAAGCGTTTCCAGGTAAGCAAGTCAATATTTAAACAACCCATGATCAACGCAGATACGCTTTGATCTGTATTTTCGTTGGAAAACTAGGCTGTCATTCAACAAGTACTTTTTAAATAAATACTGGGTTTCAACTGTGTACTGTGTAAACCACAAATATTGCAATTTGGATTTTCACTAACCACTATAAAATGTATAAAGGCATAGTTTTATTTAAGTATTGTATTTGGACCACAACTGTAGTTGTGCCTCTTTATAAAGGAAAAGGCTCGCAACAAGACTGCAAAAACTATAGAGGCATTAGCCTTCTCAGCATTGTTGGCAAATTGTATGCAAAGGTACTTATTGAAAGAGTTATGGAAGTAACCGACAAGAAAATATGGGATGTACAAGCGGGATTCCGAAAGGGTATGGGATGCACGGATCAGGTTTTTTCCTTGCGAAGCATAGCCGGAAAATTTTTGGCCAAAGGTCAAAAGGTCTATTGCGCATTCGTGGATTTGGAAAAGGCTTACGACAAAGTGGTGAGGAACGAAATGTGGTCGGTGCTGTCAATAAATGGGGTGGACAGCAGCCTCATTCGAGCTCTGAAATCCCTTTATGAGGATTCTAGAGCTTGTGTGAGGATAAACGGGGCATACACTGGCTGGTTTACCATCGAGAAAGGTGTTAGACAGGGATGTGTAGCGTCGCCGTGGCTGTTTAACCTCTTCATGGACAGTTGTTTGCAAGATTTAAAACATAGTGACTGCGGATTAAGGATGAATGGGTTACTCGTCAAATGCCTCCTTTATGCTGATGATCAGGTTATACTTGCAGGAGATGGTAACAATCATGCATAGTGCGTTAGAAAGGAAAGGAATGAAAGTGAATGTAAGTAAAACGAAAGTTATGGTTTTTGAAAAGGAGGAATGCGTTACGGCTTGTAATGTTTTGATCGATGGACAGCGAGTGGAACAAGTGAATGAGTTTGTTTACTTAGGTACGTTGTTTACAAGAGATGGTAAGAATGAAGCAGATATTGAAAGGAGAGTTAATGCAGGTAATTGTGTGAATGGAGCTCTGAAGGCATTTATGAACAGTCAAAACGTGTCCAAAAAGGCACGTTTGGCTGTACATAGAGGTGTGTTAGTGCCTACCCTTATGTATGGTAGTGAAAGTTGGGTATGGCAGAAGAGATTTGAAAGTAGAATAAATGCTGTAGAAATGAGAGCACTGAGAAGTATGTGTGGTGTGTCTTTGACCGACAGAGTAAAGAATTGTGTGATACGAGAGTGGTGTGGGGTAAAAGAAGATGTAGGGACAAGCATTGAGAAAGGCATGTTAAGATGGTTTGGGCACATGGAGAGGATGGATGACGATAGGCTGACAAAGAATATATATCAGGCTAGTGTGAATGGGACAGGACAAAGGGGAAGACCTAGGAGAACGTTCTCTGACCAGATTGGAGACATCCTGAAAAAAGGACAAGTCAGAAGTACCCTTAACAGAAGAGCATGCATGAGAAACTTGATGGGAGTGAGTGAAGCAAGTGAGGTATGTCAGGACCGTTGCAAATGGCGTTCCGTAGTCTCTGCCTACCCCTCCGGGAAACAGGCGTGAGTCTATGTATGTATGTATGTGTATGTATGTATGTATTTTGATATTTTCAACGGTAAGTGGTAAGGTTTCACAGTAAGTGGTAGAAAATCTATTAAAATACGTACAGACAGACAGGCAACAAAGTTATTCTGTAAGGGTATGTTTTTTCTTTTTGGATACGGTACCCTAAAAATGCAAAATATATTATCTATCCTGTATTTCCTTCAGCATCTCTGTGCGTATAAAATTACTCGCAGCTTCCAACAAAACATTTTGTTATAATCGATTGCAGCTAAATCCTTAGTATCTCAATTTAATAATCAGTATTATTTGTTATTGAACTATCATTGTGGTGAAATGTAATTTCATATTCAATCAGTAACGTCCGACTCATGAAATTGTTGCTATCCGCAAAATTTATAATTATGCTTCATCAAAATATCTCGATGAATTTTCGTTAATATTGTTTGTAACATAATCCGGTATAAATTTTTCTTCGCGATAATACTTTTACGTAATTAGCGTCTGCTTAGATGGCGGGACATAATGGGCTCAAATTACTGTATCAAAACGTTATAACCTATGTATATTATATTATTATCTTCATTCGACTGCTGGTCAGAACCCTCTCCTAATATTGTAAGTCAATATCTCGAAGGCTTTGGCCTACTATACCGCACTGGTCAGACGGGACGGTATATGAATTCATGTTGAGTTTTGCGACTCTTCACAACCTTCTGTGTTTTACTATTACCTATGTATTATTTTTATTTATTTATAGTCTCACGCCTGTATCCCCGAAGGGGTTGGCAGAGGTGTAAATATTACACCCAAATTTTGCCCTGAATTTTTCAGGTACCACGTTGTAGGGGGCGAGCCTATTGCCATTACCGGACACATCACCAGACTCCGTGCTGCTACTGAGAATTCGGGAAAACCCAGTAACACTTTTGCCCGACCCGGTTATCGAACCCGGGACCTCCGATTAGCAGTCGCATACGCTATCCATTGAACCACATATGTGTATGTTACTAATTTACCTCTTACAACATCGACGGAACGTAATGAGGTAATGGTTATTTTTAGTTTTTATCCGTTACCACAAGAATAGGTATAATTATCCTATGTATATTATGTTATAAGAATATAATAATATACTATGCTATGCTGTAAAGAACATTGATAAGATTTATAAAAAGTAAAGTTTTTTCTATATTATGAAATTGCTCCCACTCCACTCACTTATAAATTTAACTTCTTTGTTGAATATAGAGGCTTTGCTCTGCAAAGGGCCTCGAGTTCAAAACAACCAAGCGTTCCATTGAAATTTATAAATTAAATTGTAGATTATTAGCGCTTGTGACGAAACCTGCATTTCTTAAAGGTTATCATAATGCTAAGATATGGGAACAGGCTTCTGCCCAGCAGTTGGACCGATAATAAACAAGTTTGAATATGAGATTAGCGGCGTTAGCCCAGTGGTGTACGTAGCGGACTGCCGAGACGATGGTTTCGGGTTCGATTCCCAGTTACCTCGGGCACACACCTCAGACTTTTCAAATCTCTGATGTGTGTATTAAAAATGTTAATTATCGCTCGCTTAATAATGACTGCTTCCGTGGTCCAGTGGATATCGTATGCATCTGCTGATCGCAGGCCCCGGGTTCGATTCTCGGGTCGGGCAAAAGTGTTACTGGGTTTTTCCGAATTCTCAGTAGAAACATGGAGTCTGGTGATGTGCCCGGTAACGGCAATAGGCTTTAATGTGGGTGTAATATTACACCTCTGCCTACTCCTTCGGGGATACAGGCTTGAGTCTATTGTATTGTAATAATGTGTCCGGCTCTATTAGATTGGGACCGAAAAATTTCTGGCAAAGTGTGGGTGTACCTCTGCTTACCCCTTCGGGGATCAAGGCGTGAATTTATGCTAAGTTATGTGAATATGTTATTAAGATTTGACACCAGGTACTAGTGATGGATATATTAGCATTCCTATTAATTTTAGCATGTGAATTTTCATTTAGCATTTAGCATATGAAATATCGTTGCGAAATTTCGTGAATTGTGAATTCATCGTTTCGTGCGCGATTCGGTTCGTTTATATTTTTTTGCTAACGCGGGAAACGCGTTCTTTGTCTCGTCCACGGGAATACTCAATATATCCGTTTCACCTGACACGACAAGTGAAATTATTAGCAAATGGTGCGAATGCGAATGATGTTGTTAAGCAATTATTATATTATTATCTTTGATTTACTCGTATTTAAGGTCGTATATTGAGTGAATGGGTGTGAATGTTTGTTTAGGTAATAATCATGTGTTTACACGCGTTTGGCGCGCTTCGTGTTCGTATTATGTCAAAGTTTAGTACGAATTGGCACATAATAGTGAGTTTTGTTTACGTATTTGATAAACTTTCTTTCGTCTAATATTTATTGTTGTACTTATAATAGATAATAATATGAACAAATTATATAAGTACCTACTTACCTGTAAATAATATTGGTACCTACCTACTAAATAATACACCAGTTTCTATATTTTATTGTTAGTCCCAAATCTAGATAAAGTAGGTAATTATTAAGTATGGCAGAAGGTCTTTAAAGTTGTTAATGTTGTTATGTTTATATTATTTTTTATTTTAATTGTGATCATTACCTTACTGAGGTACATAAAATACCTGTGCAAGAGTATTTCTTAAGCGAACGCGCTTTTTAATTCGCATATTAATAAATTTCACACTTCACATACAACATTATTATTAATCACCGTTATAATTAGCAAATAGCATAGCAATAGCATTTAGCATGTTAAGAGTCACGAATTCGTATGCTAATGAAATTAATGCGAAATCGCATTAATTGCCATCACTACCAGGTACGTACAACTTAGCAGCGATAGCCGAGTGGAGAGTCCGACAGACTGCTACGCAGAGGGTCTCGGTTTCGAATCCACAGCACGCACCATGACTTTTCGAAGTTAAGTGAGTATTAAATTGTTAATTATCGCTTGCTTATCGGTGAAAGAAAACATCGTGAGGAAACCTGCATGTCTTTCTCCATAATGTTCTCGATAGACATTGTGAAGTCTGCCAACCCGCACTTGGCCAGCGTGGAGGCCTATAGCCTTACAGTTCTCATAGTGAGAAGAGGCCCGTGCCCAGCAGTTGGACAGTATAAAGGGCTGATGATGATGACGTACAACTTAGTTCATTCGGCAAATGGTCATCTAATTAGTGACCTCTGTACGCTTTCTATTACATTACAAACGACAAATTGAGTGGCTATGAGCGCTTCATTGAAGTGTGGCACAATTTAAGAGATAATTCATTTAGATCAGTGGCGTGACGTCATCAACTGCCGGATATGGTAATGATGATGATTTAGGGAAAAAGGGATTTCATTAATGAGTCCGTGTAGTGACATGCCGCACATATTGCCCGGATGATAAAGAAAGCAGTAATCGTCATTTTTGGGATTTCCACTTTTTGCCGGACCTGGCATCCCAAGGGGTTCATCTATATGAAAAAAAAAATTTCATAAAAAATATTCTAAAAGTATATTTTTTATCAAGCGATTAACGCAGTACTTGCATGAAAAATTTATAATTGATAAGAAGAAATACAGCCTAAATATGTGCTTAAGAAGAATACAGTACTCGCAAGAATACCATAGCCATTAAATTTACTGAATCGAAACGCATTACTCCATACGATGGAAAAATTGAAATGATACGTCTTTTTATTTTATTGATTGCGTACCGCTAGCGCATTCTACTTAATGTAAAACCCTATGAAAATTGCCGATTACAAATTGGTTTATAGATTACTCATCACAATGAAAATTACAAAATTATGAATATATAAAATACCTAATATTAAAATATATTGCTTATGTCGAGGTACATGGAAACGTTTTTGCACTGCGCTTATAATGAAAACTTCGCAATATGGCAACTCCTTTTAAAATAAATTTTATTAGCTAAATTGGCAGAGCCCTGGCTTCTCTGTCCTCCTTTTGTGGGTGCAGGTTGACAAGAAAAACTAACATGTAGAAACAATATTGAATCATAAAGTAGGAGCAATATGGGTTTTATCTACAAAACAAGCTGAGCTATCCTGATTATATAATATAAAGACATGAATTAGATTACCGTCAGTCTCATAGCCAACCCTTGAAACGGTGTTTAAAACTGTGTCAGACGATGTTTAAGTCTACTTCCACTTAGACCCGAGTATTAAAATGGTAATGACACAAAGGTAGACTGGCAGATAATGTCCAAAGCATTAAGTCAACCTGTACACAATTAAGTGTATTAATAAATAAATAAAAAATACTAACAAGCTACCCAGTGATTGTGATATGCACAAGTACTGCATTTTATCTAAGTATCCTGAAAATTATCATTTCAGCCTAGCATTTTGAAAATACAATAAATTTTATGTAATTTCAAAATACTTGCCTCAGTGGTTCTGAATATAAGGAGCAAGGAGTGAGATAATATGATACATTGTTGCCTTTTGTTTCTGACGGTAAAAATATTTGAGACGAGCTCTTTAATTTGACACGACACAAAATACAGTTTACCAAATAGTTTTTTAAGCTACTATTGTCATTTTTTAAAATATAATAAAAGGGTGCCGTGTTCTGCTAATTCATAACGAACCTGTAAATAATGTCATACATTAAGAAATTGCTTGCAATATAAAAATAAATTTAAAAAAACTTCATATTATATCAAGAAAACATGAAAGATTTAATAATTTTCTAAATAAGTTTCCTTAACCTATTACTATTGATTCGCAAACAGGTGAAATGATTTAAGTCTAATAATAAACGCTTAATTGAAATCGCCTACAAAAATCTTAACAATATCTACCCCCAAAAGAACAATAGTATTACCTAACTCCCAGTATTACAAGACTCATTCAATACTCTCAGACTAAAACGCAGTTGTAGTTTCAAAAACCTTTGCAGAATTTTAACTGTACTGTCTTACGATACTAAAAATGGTAACGTAACGTCAAGGCGAACATGTCAAATAAGAAACGAAGTGAAAAATAATAATAAATAATAATTAATTTGATAACTAGGATTCTACTCGTGCTTTCAATTTACCTTAAATATTTAACACAGTTTGCCTAACAAGCAGTAGACATATATCCATCATGATTCTATACAACCCAAGCACCTAAGAAACACCCGCTGTCAACGCTCTATAAAATATAACACATATTGCGTCGATGCATATTGCCTACAAATAAGGACTGTTTCTGCAAATAAAAACAGCAATCAATCCACGATGGATAGGTACTTCGTCAGGTCCACTGTCGCAGATGGCTGAGTGTGATTTGGCTCCGGTACCGGCCGAAGTGAGAACGTAGCAGACAATCCGGGTTAAAACTACAAAGAAGTTGTTGGATACATTATTATTGTTTATAGGACTTTAAAAAGAAATTCCACATTGTACATATAATTTATGATACTATGTTTGTGTATATTTTTATGGTGTTATTTTTGTAAATACTGTGTGTATGCAAGATTACAATGACACTGGCGACGTGGCAGTTGGTGACAGTCAACCTACCACATCGCTGACTGGTCTGTTCTCAGGACCGTTTTTTCAAAGGTAAGCCGGGCCTGAAAGTACATTAATACATTTTGGAAAAGTACATAAATCCCAAAATGTACTTTCTGGCCCTTCGATATCTTCACCTCCAATACCAGGAGACTACAACCAAATTTCTTTTTGACAAACTCTATCTAAATTAAAACATTCGGTTCCGATAGTTAAAAGAGTTCTGCGTGGGGCAAGACCATCAGTGTCAAAAAAATTAGCTGAATGCATTGGTCTTGTCGTAAGGGAGAACTCAAAAGTGGCCTGGCAGCAATTATTGGCTTTCCCTTATAGGATTCTACATGTTGATAAAAATCAGGCAGGTAAAAATTCTTTAACAACTCAAATTAAATATAATTGTCAAATTTGGGTTTACCTTATAGGATACTACATGTCGATAAAAATCAGGCAGGTAAAATTCTTTAACAACTCAAATTAAATATAATTGTCAAATTTGGGCCAACACTTTCGACCCTAAATTCAGTTCAAATTAACGTAATTCTCTGTTACAATATGTAGAATCCAAATTAAGAGAAGGCGACATATGGGGCGAGTCTAGACTTTTATTTAGCAGTGATGTGGTGGCGCCTTAATTGCTCTCCAGGTACGCTTGCGGGTCTGAAGAGCAAGCATCCAGCGCTCATTAATGATCTCTCATTTCCTGAAGCTCCCGACAGTGAATCAGAATATCTGATCACCACGGCCAAGGACGTGTTAGCAGCAGTTTGCTCCTTCCGAAGTGGCTCGGCAGGCGGTCTCGATGCCTTGACACCACAACATCTAAAAGATCTTGTGTGTGCAAGTGCTGGGGTGGCTGGCGATATACTTCTGAAGGAGTTGACTGCGCTAGTAAATATGATGCTCTCCGGTAATGTGGACGGTGCTATCATTGATATCTTGTATGGGGCGAACCTGTGCGCCCTTAACAAAAGAGATGGTGACATTCATCCCATTGCCGTGGGTTACACATATCGGCGTATAGCAGCTAAGATATGCTATAAATTTTACAGCAGCGAGCTATCTGATAAATTCCAACCTCTCCAACTAGCTTTTGGTTCCAAGGGAGGTTGTGAGGCTGCCATACTCTTGCTTGCTGCAATGCTCTTTCGACGTATCTTGGAAGTGGTAATGGCGAGGTCATTCTGAAGGTTGACTTGAAGATCGCCTTCAATTCAATGAATAGGGACACTTTGTTGGCACAGGCAAAATTAGAAACCCCTAAAATTTTCAAATTTCTTTGGCAATGTTACAGGTATCCCACAAAATTACTATATCAGGACTACCTTTTGGAATCTGCAGTTGGATGCCAACAAGGTGACCCTCTTGGACCAGTCATTTTTAGCTTAGCTATACAACCCATTATTCGGCAAATAAATTCTAAATTTAATGTATGGTTCTTAGACGACGGGACCCTGGGAGGAGAAACAGACATAGTATTGCAAGATTTGATCTTTCTTAAAAATAAATTCACATCTATTGGTTTGGAACTAATTTATAGTAAATGTGAGCTGTTTATAAATACAACAGACTCCTCAAAAAAACATTCGATAATATCTAAATTAAATCCTTTGGCTTCAGACATCAACATTGTTGATAAGAGTTCTCTTCGCCTCCTAGGTTCTCCAGTATTTGAAGAATGTTTCGATTCTTTCATAGAGGAAAAAACTCAACATTTTTGTGAAATTTCAGATCGCCTATTCAAAATTAATGTACATTCGGCCTATACTATTATTCGATATTGCCTTTTCGTCCCAAAATTTACTCATGCCTTAAGATCATCGCAGCTTTGGAAAAAAATAACACTATTAGAAAAAATTGATCAAATTATACAAATAACTTAAAAAAAAAAAATTAAATGTGGACTTGGACGACTGAGCCTGGCTACAAGCATCTTTACCCACACGTCTGGGTGGGCTCAGCGTTCGCCAAATGTCCAGTGTCAGTATACCGGCGTTCCTATCTTCGGTTCACAGCACGGAAGAGTTAAATAGGAAAATATTATTACCTACACTAGTTAGCTCAGAAGTGCTGTGCAAAACTGAAGCTAAAAACGCCTGGAAAATGGCTTGTCCAAACACTGATTTGCCCACCAACCTATTCTCACAAAGACAGTGGGACGCGCCGCTTTGTAACATTGTGAGAAAAAATCTTTTGGATACATCTTTTAATGTTTCAGAGCGAGCTCGCTTGCTGGCTATGGAGGAATGGGAATCCGGTCTATGGCTTCAGGCACTACCATCGTCCAACACAGGAACCATGTTGGACGATGAGACGTTCCGCATCGCCACTTGTCTTCGTTTAGGTGTTGTGTGTCTATCCGCATCGATGTCGTTGTGGAGAAGACGTCGATAGCCTCGGACACCATGGGCTGTCTTGCAGCAGAAGCGCTGGCAGAATACCTCGTCATGCTAACCTAAATGACATAATCCGTCGTGCTCTTGTCACGTCTGGCGTACCAGCTGTACTTGAATCAAATGGTTTGGTACGCGACGATGGGAAGAGACCTGACGGTATGTCATTATTGCCATGGAAAATGGGTAGGCCTTTGGTGTGGGACGCAACCTGCGTAGACACCCTCGCGCCATCCCATGTTCCAAGCACGGGAGGCTATGCTGGCGCTGCTGCTGCATCTGCGGAAACCCTCAAACGGCACAAATACAGTAATCTAGTAGCTAATTACGTATTTGAGCCGTTTGGGGTGGAAACGCTAGGCTCATGGGGTCCGAGCGCTCGCTCTTTATTCCGAGATATATCTAAACGGTTCATCGACGTCTCACGTGACCAGAGGGCTGGTTTATTCTTTGCTCAAAGAATCAGCATTGCCATCCAGCGTGGCAATGCTGCCAGCCTTCTGGGCACGTTACCCGATGATATTGATGCGGAGGCATTCTACGACGCCTAAACACATCTGTACATATTTTCACTTTTTATTTTTAGTTTTATGTACATATATATAATTTAGATATTATGATTATGTAAGATAGCAATGTATATAGTTAAAATTAATAACCTGGTATGTTATTGTGAAATTATTCAAAAAATGGTATAGTAGACTCACTAAAAAAATAAAATGGTAGAATCAAGCCATTAAGTTAAAACTACTCGTTAGATAAACATTTAAATTGTGGCCTTAGTTGGCTAAACGGAATATCTAAGTGTTGAATTATTGATTCAACTATACAAAGAAACAATACCGTACCAGTCATAACCGATACAAGGTACTTATCTAAACTTACAAAACTTGTGTTAAGCTATCGATGCTTTCAAGAAGATCGGTGATGTTTGCCGCTCTGAAGCCAAAATGGCTTGTCAGACTCAATATTCTGCTTAAATCCAAACGATTGTAGTCCATATCCCTATATCAATAATATTGATACATTGTCATGCGAGTGACATCAAGTCATCTGCGCGACTCCGCCTATATATGTACTAATTAATCATGAATGATCACAATATAATTATATCCATGCAGTGGTTATCAATTAATATCAAAGAGCGCGCCATGGGTATGTTTATCGTAATAATTAGGCTTATACTGTATACTTATGCATGTAAGAAGGCTTGTTTTGAATTTTTAAGCAAATCAGCGCCATTGCTGATAGATTTCTTTGATTAATTTTCGTTATTTTCCTTTGTTTTTATCTTTGTCTCTTTCTGACAATTTTATTCGATGTTGGAAAAAGTGAAAATTATAATTGACTTGTAATGTAATTCATTTCGTAATCGTAGTATTTTTATTTTAGATTGCTAAATATTTATTGAAAGAAACTCTTTAATTTTAGATATACGATACGAATATTCTTAGAAATCTATAACTAATTTCTAACTGTTTTAGAATTATTTTTGGTTATAAGAAATATTTAGGTTATCCATCATCTAAGAAATATTTTAAGAAAATATTATTTCTTATTAAAAATACTTCTATATTCTTTAGAAAATCATGTAAAATAAATCTTAAAAATAATATTCAACTTAATAAAATAGGTACTGTAAATAAGTAATACTATTTCTTAAAAAGTTAATTTACATAAATATAAATAGGTATCGAATTCAAAGCTTTAATTTTTAAAACGCATCAGTTCTAAAATGTGTGCAGTGACGCCTTTACAAAACTGCTAACAACAAGTCAGTTCACTTGAAAAGAAAAGTGGTGACCGAGCACGACGCGCGTAACTTTGAAAGTACTTACGTCACACTCAGAGGCATAATATTGTATGAATTATAAAATATTTACTCAAGTATTTAAAGTTCAAAATATTTTCCTTTCTATTGTTTTAAAATTGCACAAACCATTCAAATAAATTTATTAAGTGGCTTTATCTTGAAAACTTTTGGTATTACATGTTTTTTTTTATTTTATCAAGAATGCTTTGTGACGTAAGCAAATTTTGTGAGAAAATTGGTGTAAATATTTTTACGAATTTAGTGGAGGATATTTATTTTTGAAAGTTATTTTATTTAGTTTTCGTGAATTATAAATATAACGCCGCCAAAATCTATACTTACCGCTCCAAATGCAGACGAAACGAGAACGAGTTAAATTATTTCAATTCGTAAAAGTAAATCTTATATACAATATAAAATATTAATATGTACTAATTTCTTAAAGGAAGAATTTTGCAGCAATCGCGTATTCGACAATGTGTTAAGTTTCTTGATATTTTTAGAGAGTAACTAAACAAAATGGCTATTATAAAGTCCACTTAGCCGAGCAATAAATAGAAACACACACACACTGAACTTTTACTTGCACTTTTTATTTTGGGAGTTAAAGTTTTAAGATTGATTACTGCGCGACGGAGGTTTCCGTATAGTATTCGCGGTGGCCGCTGTACACTGAATGCCGCACATGAAGGCTCGCCCGGGCTTTTAGCTTGTCGAATTAACAGGTGTAACAGCACTGAAAAACGGGATCCAGCAGTGATTATTTTCGGAAGCCTTCACCAAATATGGATAAATCCAGGGTTTTTGATTCATTCACTTATTAATTCCTTTCTATGTAGTGCTTTGATATGAATTATAGATTTTGTTAAAGAATTAGGAATGTTTTGAAGATTGAATTGAAAATATGACTTATTTTACATAATAATTATGTACAACAATATAATTGTTGTGCGTTTATTTCTTTTTGTAATTAGAGCATTTGAGTTTTATAAGTTTAGTTAAAGAATAAGAATTTACTTTCAAATTGAAATTGCGAGCGGTTCATATGACATAGTTTAGTTGGAAGGGTTGGTAATAATAGCTGAAATCAATAGCGTCAAGCTATTAGTGTACTCAATTGGTTGATTTAGTGGTCGATGCAATTTTCTTAACTGATTGTACATACATGCTGTATAATATATGACTGTGCGGCAGTTCACATAGTTACATTTCTATAGTTTTTATTATTGAACAAAAATTTTAGCGCACGTAGTCGTTATAAAGAGAAAAGGATTAACAATTCCATGTAATAATTTGATAAGTCTGATTATTGTATTGCAGTTTTTCTGAGGGATAAAATTTAAAGCAAAGGATTGTTTTGTGATTTTATGGCTACTAACGAGGCTTCATATTTTCCCGTTGCGAGCCACAGATTTGTTTATTTGATTTTCGTGTGAGTGTGTGGTCAACTTTAGTGTCGGAGTTTTCAGACCGCCCGAAGGCCTCCGACATGGCGTAACGATTTTTATCCTGAGACAAGAACCGGGACCGACAGCTTTACGTGCACTCCGAAGCACGGTAGCGCTCAGATGTAAAGGCCTTACGCGGGTCACCCTTCTAATCCAAGTGGCGACCTGTGCAAGCGTAGCTTAACTTAAATTATTATTTATTGGTTTTACTTAACTTTGCCGATTTGTTACGAAAGGCAAGCCAAGTGGTTATATAGTTATGAGCGCTATAGATTAATAAAGCTATATATAAGCACATGAGATGTCACAACATTCTATTTAGTGGACAGTACGGATACCAAAAGTCAATAGGTACCAGCGATGCTATAGAAGCCCTAATTGATGAGGTTGTCTGTAAATTAAATGACAAATACAAAGTAGCAGGTATATTTTTGGACCTTAGTTCAGCGTTCGATACTGTAGACTATGATATTCTAGTTGCTAAGTTGGAACACTATGGCGTACGAGGTAATATTTTGAAGTTATTTAACTCCTACTTACGTAATAGACGACAATATACAGAAATCAGGTCGATAGTAGATGTAGAAGAAAAGATATATAAATCAGAGTTGGTCACAAAATCTGCAGGAGTTCCGCAGGGCTCTGTTTTGGGTCCAATCTTCTTTATGCTTTTCTTAAATGATCTTATTGGACATTTAAAAAACCCGTTCTCCAGATACGAAACTTTATTATCTTCGCAGATGACACAAACGCTGTAATATCAGCGGATAATATGTTAACATTAGAATCTAAAATTAATACAGTATTGAATATATTTGAAAAATGGTTTAGTATAAACAATTTAAAGCTTAACATAAATAAAACTAAATGTTTATTGTTTAAATCAACCGTTAGAAATAATGCCAACTTACAGGTGGTATCTTCTGGTAAGAGAGTAGAAGTGACTGACAACGTTAAATTTTTAGGAGTTAACATTGACGCATATTTGAATTGGAAAGAGGAGACAATGGACATAACCAACTCTATTGGTTCTGCATGTTATGCGATTAGAAGCCTAAGAGAAGAACTTAGTCTGGATCAATTAAAGATGGTGTACTTTGCCTTGGTAGAATCTAAGCTGAGATACAGCATTTTACTTTGGGGAAATAGCTACCAATATAATGTACAAAGGACATTTGTAATACAGAAAAGAGCTATCAGAACAATGCTCCGCCTGAAGCAAACTGAATCATGTAGAGAACACTTCGTGACTCTAAAAATCCTGACGGTTCCATGTCTTTATATTCTGGTCTTATTAGTCAATTTTGTTAAAAATCTGCATAAATTCGAAACCGATGACCAAAGACAGATTAGAGAAAGCACTCGAAGAAAAGATATTCCGTCAACAACTCTACCGAGACTTAATGTAGTAAAACATAGCTCTAGAGTCCAATCAGTCTTTCTGTATAATAAATTACCCGTGGAACTTAAAAGTATATACAGTACTAATTTATTTAAAAGCAAGTTAAAGTCATTGTTATTGAGGAAAGGCTATTATAGCGTTAATGAATTTATACATGACAAACAGCTGACATAATTAAATTACCTATGTACTTATAATATATTTAAGTTATGAATTAATGACCTAATTAGTTTTTTTTTTTAATGTTTTTTATCGTATAATAATAATATGATTATTTAATGTTCTGTGATTATTTATTATTTGAATGCAATATGATGTCTAAAATTGTATATTGTGGAATGTTTTAATTAAGTAGATTAGTGCACCAATTTTCAGACAATGTATATTGTTATGAAATAAATGACTTATGACTTATAAAATAACTGTTATTTCATGAAATTTATTTATGCAAAGGAAAGTTTTTCATATTGTGTTCAAGTGCGTCAAATAATTGAGGATGCTTCATGAAAGGGTCGTTTTTGTATAAAATGAATGGATACTGTGATATTTATACTGATATTTATATTTACATGTAGAATGTATTGTCATAAGTGGTGAGTGAGTACACTGATGTTTGTATTAACGCTGTTTTGGAGCTGGATTGTTTTGTATAAAATATTCGGCAAATTAAATATTCTTATAACACAATTCCAAAAGGACTTTGGAGAGTGACAGGCCAGAGATTTCAAAAAATATAATTGGGTTGAAAATAAATCGAATAATATTTTTTCACATTCACAGAAATTATTCTTTATAATATTGTTAACATTGAAAGGGTATGCCAGTAGGTGTGTAACTGGCAAATGGCTTGGTGGAAAAATAAGATATTTTAATTCAATTCAATTTATTTCTAAGTATAAATATAGAGACAATACATATAATACAGGTCAGGATCGGTCTCCTTCGGCAGCGTGATAATATCCTGCAGACATATTTTCGTCCCGTCACGCCTGTGGGACACCATCTGATTGCATTTGTTTGGCGACCTGTACCCAAACAACTTGGCAGCCGCTATTTCCTCCTCGCTGAAGTTTGTAGCACAGATCTGAATAGCCGATACTTCGTCCAAGACATCCAGCTTCTGTTGCAGGAACGCCAGCAGCTCGTTCGCCACAAGTTTGTCACTCATGGCGAAAAAATTACAAGCGTCGGCTTGCGCCGCGCTAAACAATGATGTTACTAAAGTAAAAATGTAGTAGACATGTTATAGGCTTACCAAAAGCAGGACGCTAAACATAAGCCAGTTGCCAAGTCTAACATTTGTGTGTGTGACGTCGCAAGCCGGCGTCAAAGTGAAACTGACACATCTTATCAATCGAAAATAAAATAAAATATGGAGTTATCGATGTTTGCGTTATATTAGTGTACCGTTTCTAAGGATTGATTACTACGTAGGTAACGTATTTACCTCTTTCTTGTAATATTATTGGCACTAAACAAAAAAATTGTTTCTAAGCTATACACATCCGCCTCAGAGCGCGGTACAAAGAGAAATGATAATATAATGAGTCAAGTGGTTTATTACACCCACGTGCGAATCAAGAAATATGGTTGCCTTTTTAAATGTCATTCACCGGAAAGTCTAAGGGACCAATATACTATTTCTATTCAGATGCGTCTGCATAAGGAATCAATAGTCGCAATCACTTAATAAATAAAAAAAATAAAAAAATAGTTTCTTTGAAATAAAATCGTCTTTCACCAGACATTTTCAGATGACATTTTTTATATTACTTTTTACTGTTCCTAAGGGATATATACCACGTACCTTTGTACACGGATGTACAGTACATCCGTGAACATGGCGCTTGCAACGGTGCCGAAATATCGGTAACTCAAAACAAAGGTACGTGGTATATATCCCGTAGGAACAGTAAAAAGTAATGATGGTGACCACGAAAGTTTAAATTCTGACATCTATACATATAATAAAATGGTAGAAAAGTCAAAACTGTACATTGAATATTTTTTTTAAAGAATACTTGGGGTGTGATCTACTATTGATACCGAGGCCAAAAATATAGTTTTTAGAATTTTTGTCTGTTTGTCTGTTTGTCTGTTAGTCTATTTGTCTGTTTGTCTGTTTATCTGTTTGTCCTTATATCCGGGATAAAGTAAAAAAATACTGCATGGATTTACTTCAAATTTGGCACAAATATTATTAAAAAGTCGGGTCACCACATAGGCTACATATTATTACGCTATGACCTACAGGAAACGAGCAGAGAACCTTTATTTCTTCAACGCATTCTGTAACAACGTGTAATGTAACAATGCATATTTGAATGTTGTTATTATGTTAACTATGCTATAAGCTAGCTTCACATTATAAAATTCACGCAATATAAGTAACTTAGGCTGATAAACATAATTAATTGAATATAGTAGAATCAAGACAATTGTAATGCAGCGCCATCTAAGAGAGTTTAAAAACATCAAGTCGAATTACATGTGTAAGCCCTTTTTGGATATAATTTAAATTTGAACATGTTGGCGACGTTAATAGTTGTTTTCAAAAGTCATAGATGGACTAATATATTTTCTTCTTAAAATTTTTATTTTTAATTCGTTTCAGATATGAGCAAGACTATTAGTTGAAGTTATTTAATTAATTAACTACACCATCGCCACACTTGATTGCTTAAATCATTTCTGTCAGAATAAATAGTAATGGAGTTAGTAGAAAATAAACATTTTGGTCACATTGGTGTAATTATTGCTTCTTAATTAATATATTTTCATGTCGCATGTAAACTTGCTAAAAATTGTCTTCCGGGATATACATATAGCACGTACCTTTGTTTGGATTAACTGTATATAAACATTAGTGAGATGTGGAACTAGCTAGATTATTTTTACTCACACAGAGCCATTTATTTATTGTTACGTCTGAAGCGGTTTGGCGGATACTGGTGTTCTCTATACATGAGAAGCATCCTACCGTAATGCATTTACACGACCACCTAGAGAACGGCCAGCGCATATATTTTGATCCCGACAGCGTTGCTGAGCACTTGGAAAATCCGCGTCAAACAACTCTCTTGGCATTTTTCAGGCTCTGTAAAATCGATCAGTTTGGGAGGTTCCTTACGTATGACGAGATGCCTTCATATTACACGTACGACAAGCAGAAGGGTGTATTTAACCGACGTTGACGAGGAGGTACTGTGGAAGGTTTTCCGGGAAGTATCAAGGACACCGCATTTTGTAGAGTTTATACCGTACACACAAATAATGTCGAATGCTATTTTCTGCGGTTGTTACTTCACACGGTCCGAAGCCCAACGTCTTGCGCCCTTCTGAGGACATTTGATGGCTTGGAGTATCCCACTTACCGCACAGCCTGCGTAGTACGTCACTTTCTCGACGGTGACCAATACTGGGATGACACCCTCGCGGAGGCGAGCGTCAGTGACAGCGGCTGGGACCCGCATGCGTCATCTGTTTGACGTCATCTTGGTGTTTTGTGGAGTCGCGAACGCAGTAGCTTTCTGGCAGAAGTATCACCATCATCTGTCTGAAGATTATCTACGAGCTTTGAGGCGTGTTACTAGAGACGAAGTTGAAGTAACTGATGACCGCGTGCTGAACACCTGTCTCAGTTCACTTCAAGACGTGGTCATTTCTATCAGCGGCAATCCACTGGTCAAATATTTATTACCAGCTTCCCAATCATCACCGCATCAAGACCGTGAAAATTGGGAGTATAACGCTGAGACAATTTGAAATTACCACCTTACGAATTTTACGACACCGTCCTTGAAAGCGTTGGGCAAAGCCAGGTTAAAATGTTTTTCTTGGATGCTCCTGGTGGAACAGGAAAAACATTTGATACTACTGGCATACTTGCAGAGGTCAGGAGGCAAGGAAAAATTGTCATTGCTGTAGCGTCGCCGGCAATCGCTGCCACACTGCTTCTGGGTGGCAAGACAGCACATACCATGTTTAAATTTCCCATCAATTTAGAGAGCGCCGTAAAACCCGTTTGTGGTGTGTCACGTAACAGTGATAAGGGACACGTGCTCAAGGATTGCTCTCTGATCGTATGGGATGAGCGTACGATGGCCAATAGGAAGGCAGTTCAGGCCATGGACAGAACCCTGCAGGACATCCGCAGGAACGAGCATTTAATGGGTGGTCACAGTTCTGTTCAGTGACGATTCCCGACAAACGCTTCCCGTGGTGACGCGGGGATCGAGGGCTGACGAGGTGAGTCATCATCATCATCATCATCAGCCTTTAACAGTCCATTGCTGGACTAGGCCTCTCTTTTGAAAGGAGGAATTGGCCTACTATACCACGCTGTCCAAACGGGTTGGTATAGGGTTTGTATCAAGTTTCCTTCTCTTACAGTGCTGTTCTTGCTCCCTCTGTCGGCTCTTACGACACCCATGGGATGATATGGGGTGGTGACATTCCGTATTCTTAATCCGTCACCACACGAAGGTGAGTGCTTCGTTGAAATTATCTTTGTTATGGTCACGAGTTCGTATGCTGCGCTTGACCATTAATATGAGAGCTCAACTTGGCGTCAATGCACGTGCTCAACAATTCTAAGATGTGTTTCTAAGTGTTGGCGAAGACACTCTACCAGAGGAGAGAGGTGGACAGGTGGTGCTTCCAGAGTCTCTCAGTAGAGTTGTATCCTATCTTAGAATTATACAGCTGTATACCGTAATAGCAGAATTCGTGAGTGTGTGAGTGGCCTATTTTGACGCCCAAAAATGATCAGGCTGTAGCAATTAACGAATGCATTCTCTCGGAAATTGAGAAGAATGAAGTGGTCTACACCTCTATAAACACTGTCGTCGAGCAGGAAAACGCCACACATTATCCCGTGGAATTTCTGAACTCCCAGTCAGCAAGTGAACTTCCAGCGCATAGCATGAAGCTGAAGGTCGGTGTCCCGATTATGCTTCTTCGGAACCTATCTCCTCCGAAGTTGTGTAACATGACCCGCCTGAAAGTCATCTCGCTCCACAGACACACAATTTAGGAAATTCTTACGGGTTGTGGCGTCAGCGAGGCAGTATTTATACCACGCATTCCTCTCATACCTCATAATTCAAGCGCATACAGTTCCCTGTGAGTGTTTGCTTCGCGAAGACCATCAATAAGTCGCAGAGGCAGACATTGAGGGCAGCGGGTGTCCTATATGTAGCTTGCTCCCGCGTAACCAGTCCTGACTCTCTTTACATTTTGGCTGCGGAGAGCCAAACCACTAATGTTGTATATCGAGAAGTCCTATAAGTATGTATTTTACCCTATTATGTATTCCTTATTTTCTCCATCTGCTTCAGTCACAACTTATGACTTAATTCAGCAGAATGACCCTAAAGTAATTTATTCAAAGCAGGCTGAAAATCAGCACTTTTTGAAGGTCAATTTTACAAAAGACAGTATCCCTCTGTTACTATACTTTATGCAGGTATGAAATATAAAGAAGAAACGGGTAAATGAATGTTATTTTAAAAGGTATATCTTCTCATGTCTTTACGCCTTTTATCCCCGAAGGGGTAGGCAGAGGTGTATTACACACCCACACTTCGCCAGATATGTTTCGGTCCCAATGTAATAGGGGGCGAGCCTATTGCCGTCTACCGGGCACATTGTTAAGCGAGCGATAATTAATTAATATTTTTTAATACATACATAACTTCGAAAAGTGGTAGGTGTGTGCCCGGGGTAGCTGGGGATCGAACCCAAGACCATCGTCTCGGCAGTCCGTTACATACACCACTGGGCTATCGCCGCCGCGTATTTTTTAAAAGGCATAATCGTAGGTATTTATTTAATAGTTAGGTGCTGTATAGCTTTCACGCAGACGACGTCGTGGGCAGCAGCTAGTTTTAAATAACTTTTGTTATGAATAGATTATTATTTAAAAAAAGGTTTTTTTTAATCATATCTCATAATTGCTTTGACGTTTTGACGTAGCTAACAGCAGCCGTGTGTACCATAGTAGCTTCGAGATGACCGATGTCTTGAGATGTGGTTTTCGTTCGTGGTTCGGCGCTTTTCCTCACTTGTAACAAGTATATGTAACTGTGACGACCAAGTATGCAAATATGTATAATATGATTATTATGATCTATATTATGATCTATAACAAAATAATGATTGGATTATTTGTCAAATAATATATTGTTTTGTTCGTAACTGTCGGAACTTGTAAACTAAGTGGGGTCAACTGTTACACCTTTATTTTTGAACCAATGTCTACTCTTTAATCAAGACGGCTATTCTGAATACTCTGATCAATTGCTGCGGAGTGTCAAGACTGACACGTAGCCTGTCACCCGCCCTCTAATAATGCATACGTGCATATGTTTAAATGTTTTTCCTGAAAATATCCCCGCACTTTCAAAGCTTTTTACAAGGCATGGCAATTATGGTATGTAAAATGAAATATAACTATTAATATTTCTTTGAAGGCATAACAAAGAAGGTTTAAGGCTTGCCGTGCACTTTGAAGTGCTATGAATAACTTCTTATAAAATGAGTTCGGTAAGAAATAAATTAATCGATCTTTAATGGCAATTAGATATTATTATATTGAAAAGATTTTAGCCGTGTGGTTGACGGCATAGAATACAAGTGTCACCACCCATCTTCCCGTGGGAGTCGTAAGAGGCAACTAAGGGATAACACGATGCAAATACCATCTTTGCGTAGAGACGGAAAACTCGACATCAAACCCTATACGACTGCCTCGTTGGTCTCGCGGCATAAATGTGCGCGTGGGATCAGGAGGTCCCGGGTTCGATTCCTGGGTCGGGCAGTGTTATTGGGTTTTTCTGTCACGAAATTCTCAGTAGCAGCACGGAGTCTGGAAATGTGCCCGGTACGGCAATAGGCTCGCCCCTTATTACGTGGGACTAAAGTATATCTGGCGAAAAGTGGGTGTAGAAATACACCTCTGCCTACCCCTTCGGGGATAAAAGGCGTGACGATATGTATGTATGTATGTTGAAAAGATTTTAGGCTTAAATGAAAGTGTGTTTTATCGTATTATTTAATTTAATTATATTATCATCTTAATAACAGCCTTTTAGAAATTGTTCGGTCTGTAAGTATTTAAACATTTTACAGGCAATAATTTTCCATGTATGTCTGCATCACAAGCCAGCTTTCATGGAGTTTCATATACCTGTAAAACGTTCTCGTCATATTCTTTTGCTATAATTCTACTTTGCTATTGATTTACCAATACATATGTAATGGTAAACACTTACACTTTTGGAGACCAAAAGCAAGCATACACCCATGGAAATATAAACTTTTATCGGACTAAATTCCAAATGTTACCTTTATTTTTTACGACAAGTCTAAATAGACGTATTACTCTGATATTTGCATGACAATGTCATCGCACTATTGTGTATCCCGGGCTCCGAGGCGATGCCCTTAGATTGCAACCGGGATGGCGCTAGAATGATGCTGATGAATGTCGTCGCCAATATACCGATAAGAAATGAAATCTATCGAGATATTTTGAACATGGGTCGAATAATTACGTAGCAACTTTTTTAGATTTAAAATTCAATGTGTAACAGTTACAGCTCCTTACAAAAATGGAATGTATAATTATTATATTGGCGATTGAAAAGAGTGGCCATGAGTTTTATAGGCCGTTCTTTCTCCTACCTATTTGCATTGCGAACGAGGCGGTTAATTTAAATGTAAAATCATTAACTAATTAACTTCAATGTTGGCATCCGTAAGCGTCATTTTGTGGCCGAGATTGACCTAGATTAACCTTAAAGTACTGACTTGGTATTTTAGTTACATATGTACCGACGTGAGATCTGGCAGACCACTATTGCTTAGATAACTAAAGGATTTCTTTTTTTCTAAAATAACCATTCATATGTATTGTTTATATATCTAGTCATTGTATAAACAAAGGAAAATATATATAGGTATAATATTTATTACTAATTATACAGTTTCCCATTACGGCCACTAATTTTTTTCAAATTCAAATTCAAAATCCTTTATTCATTTGGGTCACAATGTGACGCTTATGAACGTCAAAATAATAAATTTATAAAATAATTAATTATACTCAAATTTGGGAGAAAAGCTAACTTTCACTTTAATAATAATAATTTATCAACTGAGCAATATTTTCTTTGCAAAACTGTTTTTCTGAATGTTTAGTAATTACGTAAACCACAAAAAAAAAACAAATTAACACATAATCAACCGTTTTTAAGGTTCCGTACCTTGAAATGAAGAAACGAAAATCTTATAGGATCACTTTGTTGTCCGTCCGTCTATCAAGACCTATTTTCTCAGAAACGCGTGGAGGTATCAAACTGAAATTTATATCAAATAGTCAAGTCTATAAATTTTCTAAATGCGCCTCCTAGCGGTCTCTATCGATCGATACTCTCCGTTACAAAATGTATGGAAATTTTTCCCGTCGACTAGGCCATCGTCCACCGTGACGATCGAGTGCAAACTCGTACTAGACCCTCTGTCGAAATTGAATTTTCGAAACTCACGAGGGACTCAAAGTCTACATACTTTCCGTGAACTTAGAATCTTGAAATTTCGTACGAGGCAATTTCTTATAGCACAGATTAAGGAAAAATTTCCAAAAATGTTTATTTTTAGTTATATCATACTTATGATAAAAACGTTTTTTTAAAGTTAAGTTTTTTTTTTAATTTTAAAGTTACTACCATTAACTTAATTTGAAATCCATATCAAATACTAAGGTCTACAACACCGTGAAGCTGTTATAAAATAAAACTTCTATGTCAACGCAATCAACAGAAACAGCAATTTAAGCATATTTTCAAACTCGCAACTACTCGCAAGGGAATCAAGACCTTCAGGGTACTTCCCTTGAACTCAGAATCTTGAATTTGGCAGGAAGCTACGTCTTATAGCACAAATAAAGGAAAAATTGCAAAAAAACGGTAAATTTTTAGTTACATCATATAATTAAAATATTTTAAAAGTACTACCGTTCCTCATGAACAACAGTAGAGATATAAAATTGAAATTATCAAATGCTCAAGTCAAAACTAAAGGGTACTTCCAGTAGATCTAGAATCTTGAAATTTGGCATAAAGCAACGTTATATAGCACATAGGAAAAATTTCGAAAATCTTAAATTTTTAGTTACATCACGTATTTTTTTAAATCTATGTATATATATAAAAGAAAGTCGTGTTAGTTACACTATTTATAACTCAAGAACGGCTGAACCGATTTGGCTGAAAATTGGTGGGGAGGTAGCTCAGAACCAGGAAAAACACAAACGATACAATAAAATGCAAAAAATAATCTGGGAGAGATTTTAGAGAGGGTCGAAGTTTGTAGGGACAAACCTCCTACTTATTGACAGTAAGCACGCATGCGCTGTAATAATTGAGTGCTGCGCATGTTCTATCTGTCAGTACTGTTGTCATATGGTGCACTGTCATTACTTCGTTCGCGTACGTAACACCTAGGACGAAACATTATAAAAGCTATTGGCAATGAAGGGTTCCGTAGTGGAGGTATCCACTTACCATAACCATTATCTTCGACTAACTATTAATAGTATTTGTATAAACGACATAGCTATATTTGCGGTTTTTAAGATGTGTTTTATTTCAAAAACTGCTGACTACATATCGTTCAAACTAATTTTCGTTGGAATTTTTTATAACGATCTACAGCACGTATTTTTTTTAGATTTGTCACTCTCTTACTTTAAAAGTAAGAGGGACACACACACCCATTTTACCACTTTGGAACCGTATATTTTTCAAACTTTGAGAAACAATCTATACATCTATACATTTAAATAAAATGGTAGGAAAGTCAAAACTGTACATTGAATATTTTTTTTAAAGAATACTTGGGGTGTGATCTACAATCGATACCGAAGCCAAAAATATAGTTTTTAGAATTTTTGTCTGTTTGTCTGTTTGTCTGTTTGTCTGTTTGTCTGTTTGTCTGTTTGTCTGTTTATCTGTTTGTCCTTATGTCCGGGCTAAACTCAAAAATTACTACATGGATTTACTTCAAATTTGGCACAAACATTATTAAAAAGTCGGATCACCATATAGGCTACATATTATTACGCTATCACCTACTGGAAACGAGCAGAGAACCTTTATTTCTTGAACGTATTCTGTAACAACGTGTAATGTAACAATGCATATTTTAATGTTGTTATTATGTTAACTATGCTATAATCTAGCTTCACACTATAAAAATCACGCAATATAAGTAACTTAGGCTGATAAACATAATTAATTGAATTTAAGTAGTATTAAGACAATTTTAATGCAGCGCCATCTAAGAGAGTTCAAAAACATCAAGTCGAATTACATCTGTAAGCCCTTTTTGGATATAAATAATTTAATTTGAACATGTTGGCGACGTTAATAGTTGTTTTCAAAAGTCATAGATGGAGTTGTACATTTTCTTCTTAAAATTGTATTGTTAATTCGTTTCAGAGATGAGCAAGACTATAAGTTGAAGTTGTTTAATTAATTAACTACATAACTACACCATCGCCACACTTGATTGCTTACATCATTTCTGTCAGAATAAATAGTAATAGATTTAGTACAAAAAAAAATCATTTTGGTCACATTGGTGTAAATATGGCTTCTTAATTAATATATTTACATGTCGCATACAAACTTGCTTTAAATTGTCTTTCGGGATATACATACCTTATACCACGTACCTTTGTTTGGATTAACTATATATAAACATCAGTAAGATGTGGAACTAGCTAGGTCTTATTTACTTACACACAGCCATTTATTTATTGTTACGTCTGAAGCGGTTTGGCGGATACTGGTGTTCTCTATACATGAGAAGCATCCTACCGTCATGCATTTACACGTCCATCTAGAGAACGGTCAGCGCATATATTTTGATCCCGACAGCGTTGCTGAGCACTTGCAAAATCTGCGTCAAACAAGTCTGTTGGCGTTTTTCAGGCTCTGTAAAATCGACCAATTTGGGAGGTCCCTTACGTATGACGAGATGCCTTCATATAACACGTACGACAAGCAAAAGGGTGTATTTAACCGACGTTGACGAGGAGGTACTGTGGAAGGTTTTCCGGGAAGTTTCAAGGACACCGCATTTTATAGAGTTTATACCGTACACACAAATAATGTCGAATGCTATGTCCGAGGCCCAAAGTCTTTCGCCTTTCTGAGGACATTTGATGGCGTGGAGTATCCCACTTACCATTCATACCATCGCGGAGGCGAGCGTCAGTGACAGTCCCAGCCGCATGCGTCATCTGTTTGACGTCATCTTGGTGTTTTGTGGAGTCGCGAACCCGGTAGCTTTCTGGGAGAAGTATCGTTATTATCTGTCTGATGATTTTCTACGAGCTTTGAGGCGTGCTACTGGAGACGAAGTCGAAGTAACTGATGACCGCGTGCTGAACACCTGTCTCAGTTCACTTCAAGACGTGGTCATTTCTATCGGCAGCAATCCACTGGTCAAATATTTGTTACCAGCTTCCCAATCATCACCGCATCAAGATCGTGAAAATTGGGAGTATAATGCTGAGACAATTTGAAATGACCACCTTACGAATTTTATGACACCGTCCTTGAAAACGTTGGGCAAAGCCAGGCTAAAATATTTTCCTTGGATGCACCTGGTGGAACAGGAAAAACATTTGTTACTACTGGCATACTTGCAGAGGTCAGAAGGCAAGGCAAAATTGTCATTGCTGTAGCGTCGCCGGCAATCGCTGCCACACTGCTTCCGGGTGGTAAGACAGCACATACCATGTTTAAATTTCCCATCAATTTAGAGAGCGCCGTAAAACCCGTTTGTGGTGTGTCACGTAACAGTGATAAGGGACACGTGCTCAAGGATTGCTCTCTGATCGTATGGGATGAGCGTACGATGGCCAATGGAAGGCAGTTGAGGCCATGGACAGAACCTTGCGGGACATCCGCAGGAACGAGCATTTAATAGGTGGTCACAGTTCTGTTCAGTGACGATTCCCGACAAACGCTTCCCGTGGTGACGCGGGGATCGAGGGCTGACGAGGTGAGTTATCATCATCATCATCATCAGGCCTTAACAGTCCACTGCTGGACTAGGCCTCTCCTTTGAAAGGAAGAATCGGCCTACTATACCACGCTGGCCAAACGGGTTGGTATAGGGTTTGTATCAAGTTTTCCTTCTCTTACAGTGCTGTTCTCTGCATAATATGCTCCCTCTGTCGGCTCTTACGATACCCATGGGATGATATGGGGTGGTGACATTCCGTATTCTTAATCCGTCACCACACGGACAAGGTGAGTGCTTCGTTGAAATTATCTTTGTTGTGGTCACGAATTCGTATGATGCGCTTGACCATTAATATGAGAGCTCAGCTCGGCGTCAATGCACGTGCTCAACAATTCTAAGATGTCTTTCTAAGTCTTGACGAAGTCACTCTACCAGAGGAGAGAGGTGGACAGGTGGTGCTACCAGAGTCTCTCAGTAGAGTTGTATCCAGCTTAGAACCAGCCTATTTTGACGCCCAAAAATGATCTGGCTGTAGCAATTGACGAATGCATTCTCTCGAAAATTTAAGGGAATGAAGTGGTCTACACCCCTATAAACATTGCCGTTGTCGTCGTTGTCGTCGTTATTATCCCGTGGAATTTCTGAACTCCCTGTCAGCAATTGAACTTCCAGCGCATACCATCAAGCTGAAGGTCGGTGTCCCGATTATGCTTCTTCGGAACCTATCTCCTCCGAAGTTGTGTAACGTGACCCGCCTGAAAGTCATCTCGCTCCACAGACACACCATTTAGGCGGAAATTCTTACGGGTTGTGGCGTCGGCGACGCAGTATTTATACCACGCATTCCTCTCATACCTCATAACTTCCGGTTCCCGTTCAAGCACATACAGTTCCCCTTGAGTGTTTGCTTCGCGATGACCACCAAAAAGTCGCAGAGGCAGACACTGAGGGCAGCAGGTATCCTGTACGTCACTTTCTTCCGCGTCACCAGTCCTGACTCTCTTTACATTTTGGCTGCGGAGAGCCAAACCACTAATGTTGTGTATCGAGAATTCCTATAAGTATGTATTTTACCCTATTATGTATTCTTTATTTTCTCCATCTGCTTCAGTCACAACTTATGACTTAATTCAGCAGAATCACCATAAAGTAATTTATTCAAAGCATGCTGAAAATCAGCACTTTTTGAAGGTCAATTTTACAAAAGACAGTCTCCCTCTGTTATTACACTTTCTGCAGGTATGAAATATAAAGAAGAAACGGGTAAATAAATGTTATTTTAAAAGGTATAATGGTAGGTATTTATTTAATAGTTAGGTGCTGTATAGCGTTCACGCAGACGACGTCGCAGCAGCTAGTGGTTTTATGAACCTCAAAATAATTTTTTACAACCTATTTTACACATCAGTTCCATGTATGAAGATCTTAATATCTTAATATTCAATATATTTTTCTATAACGTCGTAAAGCGGTCTACAGAATACATCTACCTACCAATTTTCAAATGTGTAAACTGAATTGTTTCGGCATAAAGTGGCTGTGACATACGGATAGACTGACAGACATAGCGCGTCTATAAGGATTCCGTGTTAAGCCATTTTTACTACGGATCTCTGAAAATTCTGTTTACAGAAATGTTTTAAATACTTCTTGCGGTTCTATTTCTTATTGGTCCATATGAACAGAATTAAAACGAAAATTACTATCGAACGATTAAGGAGTTTTATGTTACTCCGAATTTAACGTGAGCGAAGCCGCGGGCAAATGCTAGTCTATATATGTATATAAAAGAAAGTCGTGTTAGTTACACTCACGTTACACTATTTATAACTCAAGAACGGCCGAACCGATTTGGCTGAAAATTGGTGGGGAGGTAGCTCAGAACCAGGAAAAACACGTAGGATACAATAAAATGCAAAAAATAATCTGGGAGGGATGTTAGAGAGGGTCGAAGTAGGGACAAACCTACTACCTATTGACAGTAATAACGCATGCGCTGTAGTAATTAAGTTGCTGCGCATGTGCTATATCTGTCAGTACTGTCACATTATACATTGAAATAATTATGATGCACTGTCATTACCTCGTTCGCTTTTAAGGTTCGCTTACTTAATTAAACTAACAAAAATGATTGTAACAGCATTGGCTAATCCCTAATAATATTAGGTACTAGCTATGCCCGCGGCTTCGCCCGCGTGGAAATCGGTATCCCTTAAATATCCCTTTCTGTGGCCTTGATAATCTAAAAAAACATAATGATCGGTTAATGAAACTCACACTCATATTTAAGTTTCTTGCTTACTGTATTAGAAAAGTAGTAACCTGTACCTGCCACCTAAATTCTTAGCTCTTTCTTTTAATAAATACTTTCGGCCGGATTACATAATTATTAGTTAATTTGAATCTTTGCACTCAAAAAGTTCCACTCGAATAGTAAGTCTACGATGCTCTACTATCTATAATAATATAATAAAGCGGAAAAGTTTGTTTGTTTGAACACGCTAATCTCAGGAACTACCGGTTGGATCTGAAAAAATTTTTATACGATAGCCCAGTTATTCCGGAAGGCTATATAACATAACGCTTCGACCCTTTGGGCCGGGCAAAAGGCTAAAACGGCTAGAAGATAATGTCGGCTAATCTCAGGAACTAGCAGTCGGATTTAAAAAATTGTTATTGCCTATGATTGCCCAAAATAATAAAATGGTCAAACGAGAAGGGGGAGGGTTGGGTCAAAGGCAAAAAAAGGCTAAACGAATAGGATAAAATCTATATGGGTATCGTCTCCGATATTTTAAGGAATGGGGAATTCAAAAACACCATCTATTTCGTGATCAAAGATGGCGGATGGGAAAGTTTAAAAAATCAATATGGTTATTGTCTCCGATGTTTTAAGGGATAGCGAATCCAAATACATCATCTATTTCGTGATCAAATATGGCAAATGGGAAATCGAAGAGTGCGGACGGTTTTTACCTGGTTATCTATCTATACATATAGGTATATAAAATTCAATCTTCGTTTGTTTGTATACCTTTGTAAACTCAAAAAATTTAGATTAAGCATTGGTGGCTTTGGTAACTTTGTTCAGAACTTCCTGGAAAAGTTGTTTGAAAAAAAGGAATAAGCAAAAAGACCTTTAAAAGGCGATACAGGGTTCGCCGGGACAGCTAGTAATTATATATATCTACAGGATTGTACGGAACCCTCGGTGCGCTAGTTCAACTCGCAATTGACCGGTTTATTTAGAAAATTACAAGGTACCAAGATGTGTGTACTATCAAAGATTATAAAAAAAATCTAATTGAATAGTTTGGGGCATTCCATTGTATTTTGTATTACGCCCATGTTCAATAATTTTTAATTATTTGCCTCACAAATACGAAGGCTACAAGTAAATTTCTGAGGCAAGTAGAACTTATATCGCGGGGTATTAAAATATTCATTTTCTCAGAAAAAGTTTTTACAATTTGGTTGCACTGTAAGTCTTTCTACAGATATTACACATACATACATACATAGACTCACGCCTGTTTCCCCGAAGGGGTAGGCAGAGGCATATTGAACGCCCACTTTTCGCCAGTGTTTTGATCCCACGTAATAGGTGGCGAGCCTATTGCCGCTTATCGGGATATTTTGTTTGCCAGAGCGTCGTCCGTTGATCGGCAGGTGCACCACTTGCAGGTAAGGTTAGCTTGGGACCCTAAGTCCTTGGTGGGAACCCTATGCACCCTATTATAAATATACAGATATTATGCCCAGCTAATCAAGGAAGTCGATGTTCATACTTCATACGATATTATTTTGCGGGTCTTACTCGCGATAATTGACTTATCGGCTTGCAACGGTCGTGGTCGCAGGGGACCACGAGTGTTAAATAATATAGTATAATTCGCGAAAATTTAAAATTGATGTTCATTCTGATTTCTTTATAGTCTCTTGACATAACCCTAATAGCAATCCGACTGATCAACGTGGTGTAGTGGGTTAGATCTATGCACTCATAACGCTACTATATCGCCAACGCGGAGATCCGTAATTCTACTAAGAAAGCATGGTAATGATTTGTTTCCAAATCAGGCATAACCTTAACAAAACTACTTACTATAATTATTATCTTTTTGGTTCTCGTGTATGTATGACCAACTCTGGTTTTCAGACCACCCGAAAGCCTCCGCCGGTGCAAAACAATTATTGTCTTGCGACAAGAACCGCAATCGATGGCTTCACATGCTTCTCAAAGCGCGTTAACACCCTGATATAAATGTCACAATGAATGGTCACCCATCCAAAAGGTGGTCTGTAAGAATGGAGCTTAACTTTGTACTATAATATTAAGTAGGTACTGAAGTGTAGGTAGTTCACAAGCTTTCATTTTCTCCTACACGGGATATAAAGTAAGCTCGTACCAAAGCCACAGGGCCTCGGAGATGACGAGCCGCGTTATTGGCGAGGGGGGGGTCTGTTATCGTGGCATTAAATATTCATGGAGTCCTCCCTCCGAGCAACATTCCACCACACAGCGCACTCAACTGTACGTATCTAATATACATAACGTATAGCGAAGGGACGACTACTACTGAATAATTTATAATGCTCCCGTAATGGTGACGCCCTCTCAACTTATACAATTATATCTATATAGTGCCCTCCTTATGGATTGAGGGTCACGAAATGGTTTAAGCAGTTTCTCCGCCGTTTTTGTTTCGGCAAGTTTCGTCGATACGTTTTTTCGAAAAATTATTGCGCAAGTTGTGTACCAGGACATAGATACTAAATCTTAAATGCATTTTCATCATATTAGCGTTGTCCTGGTTGCTAATGTCACCGAACGAGAGGCGAAACATTTGGTAAATAGAGAATTGTGAAAAAATTTACGAGCATAGTTTGCCTGTAACAACTGCCACAGAGATCTTCATAAAGTCCAGGACAACCGCACGTACTCTGGTAGGCAAGGAACACAAAGTGACAAACGGTCAAGTGGATCATCTGATGGTATGTAGTCACCTTTAGACCTCTGTGATGTCCGAATGTAATATGTCTACTGTAACTTCAGTCGATGTACGCTATGACTCGGCCTTTTACTGATGCGGTTTGAGCTCATGACAAAATGAGTTGTTTTTGGTTGCCCAGCTGATGTATCACTGCTTTATTGACCTATCTTCGACATTAACTGCTCAGCTGATCATCAAAAAATCTTACGTACACATTTCTACGGTTACAAAAAATTATATAGATTATTTTTGAGCAATATTCAATACAGGTTTCAAGTTCCAACAATATAAGCCGCATTACCTATAACTGAAAAGAGACTCATAAAATTGAGAACAGTGTGTGGGGGCGGATGTAATCATCAAGGGCAACTTACAATCTAACGTCTCACTTGGCAACAAAACGGAACCTTCACGAAAATCTTTCAAAATGTCACACCCACATAATTTCGTAGAAAATACAGATTGGGTGAGTGGTACGCCCAGTGTGATTAGGCACGCCCCCGACCTAGTTATTGAGCTTTATCGCGGTTCTACTAATCGTACCAAACATTATACTTGTGTTTAAGCCACCAAAGAAAGTGAGACGACCGCCCCCGCGTCGCCGACAGCCCCGGACGACGGCGGGTCGAAGACCTGTTGCTACCCTTCATTCATTGGATCAGAGTTGTACTACTAACATATAATATGTGGGAGAAGCGTCACGCTTCTTAACGCGCCTAAGATTACGCGACTTACGCTATTACATAAACGGGTTTTCGTGACAGAATCAAACACATGCATTCTGTTCTCAAGTCTTAAGAGAGCTGGAAGATAGTTTCATGAACAAGATACTATAGTCCTCTGTGATACAAAAATCATATCACTCACATAACAATACTTAGAATTATTTCCAACCATTAATTACAATCAATACAGGAGTTCAAGGTCAAAATCCGTCGCTTTGTGGAAAAGCAATCTATTTGTCCTCAAGAATTCTTAGGTATAAAAGTCTTCATAAACTCAGAAAATAAGCATGTAATATAACTTCTGTGACAGTTCTATTCATTCACTGTGTGTGAGACTAGACAATGGTGGTAAAACGGTAGCACCTACTGCATACCAGTTAAAAAGGCCTAACATAATGAAGTAGTGAACAAACGCAACAGGTTGCGATCATCTGTGCACGTGCGCGGAGCTCTCTCTATGTCACTGGGTGAGAGGCGCCGGCAATTGACCTCGCACGACACACTTACATCGACGAAACATTAAAGATACGTAATTTACAATTTATTCAATTAATGTTTTATCAGATGTGGCTATCGCAGTACAAGCTTGGCGCAGTTCAAGATCTTTTAATGAAAAGCATACTTTCACATTTTTTTGTGAAATCTTTGCTTAGCTAATTATGAACGACATAATTATAATAATTTAAAGAAAAAAGTTAAATGAGACATATTATCTCGTCCAAAAATGCGAGATTTGACGTTAAGTTTCGAACTCATAACAAATAAACCGGTCAAGTGCGAGTCGAACTTACGCACCGAGGGTTCCGTACAAACCTGTAGATATATATTATTATTTAAAAAAATATAGGTGTTCGAAATTTTTCCTATGTGCTATAAAACGTTGATTTATGCCAAATTATCTCTACGGGTTCATGAGGAACGGGGTAGTAGCTTTAAAATTATTAAAAATATTTTAATTATTATGATGTTACTAAATTTACCGTGTTTTGCAATTTTTCCTTTATCTGTTGCCATATTTTAAGATTCTGAGTTCAAGGGAAGTACCCTGTAGGTTTTGATTCCCTTGCGAGTAGTTGCGAGTTTGAAAATATGTATAATTGCTGTTTCTGTTGATTGCGTTGACATAGAAGTTTGATTTTATTACAGCTTCACGGTGTTATAGACCTTATTATTTGATATCAATTTCAATTTAATAACTCTACGCGTTCATGAGGAAAGAGGTAGTAACTTATTTTTTTTAGTGTTTTAATAGTAAGTATGATGTAACTAATAATTTACATGCTATAAGAAATTGCCTCGTACCAAATTTCAAGATTCTGAGTTCACGGGAAGTACCCTGTAGATTTTGATTATCTTATGAGTTTCGAAAATTTGCGAGAATTTGTGGCATAAGAAGCTGTATCTTTTGATGGCGTTGGCTTAGAAGTTTGTCTTTGTTAAAGCTTAAAGATATTATAGACCCGAGTATTTGATATGAATTTCAATTTAAAAAAAAAAAAAAAAAAATGTCTATGAAAAATGGCTGCGAATATTTTTCTGCTTAGAAAAATTCAATTTTAAAATAAATAATTTTACAACAAATAGCCCGATATTGGTCAATGGCCGATCATCATTAGACTATAAAAATGCAAGAAGTCTCCATGGCACCAACCAAAAACAGTTTCTAAGCTGTGACTGTGATACATATATTATTTGATGTTCATGGCAAAAACCAGTGAAAATATGAGGATCAGCAAATAATTGATCTTATTGGCAAATCTACCAGTTCGTTACCTATGAAGTGCAATGTGCAGAACTTGTATGTGATGTGTGATCCAGTTTCTTGTGTTTTTGTACCTTTATATCATTTTATAATAGACAATTTTATTTTATAAGTTAATTTATAAGTCAGCGGTGACGGGACGCGACGCCGGCACCTAGGCGACGTCCTGTCACCAGCTAAACGTCAGGTGTATGTAAATAAATAATTTGATAATTTTAAAGATATAACTAAGTTAGTTGTACAATATTTATGTCAGCAACAAGTGACGGCATTAGTGATGCGGATTTGAGTGCGAATCAATCTGCCACATCGTCGCAGAATAACCTAGTGCGCTGCCCAGCATGTTCCCAGACTCGTTTTTTCAAAGGTAAGCGGGGCTTGAAAGTACATTTTGGCAAAGTTCATAAAACCAAAATGTGCTTCCTGGCCCCAGTACTATTTCACATCCTGTTCTTACTCAAATTCCTTTTTGGCAATACTTAGGTACATTAAAAAATTCAATTCCGGTTTTAAAGAGAGTTCCACGCGGTGCGAGACCATTAGTAGCTCACAATTTAGCTCAATGCATTGGTCTCGTTGTGCGTGAGAACTCCAAAACGGCTTGGGAACAGTTACTCACCTTTCCCTATAGGATTCTACACATTCAAAGTAGCCAAGCAACATCAAAATCTTTGACAGCCCAAATTAAAGACCACTGTAATCATTCTGCTCGCAATTTTGACCCTAAATTTAGTTTCCATAGATATAAGAAAACAATTTATCAATGTGTAGAATCCAAATTGAGGGAAGGTGACATTCAAGGGGCGTCTAGGTTATTGTTTAGTAGCGATGTGGTGGCGCCTTACTCTGCAGACACACTCACAGGTCTGCAGAGTCAGCACCCAGCGCCAGCTAATGACCTCTCCTTTCCCGACATGCCGGACGAAGATTTTGACTGTCTGAATGTTTCAGCCAAGGACGTATTTGAAGCCGTCTGTTCCTTTCGAAGTGGATCCGCTGGCGGTCTCGACGGCTTAACCCCCCAGCATTTGAAAGATCTTCTGGGTGCAAGTGCTGGAGAGGCTGGAGATGCACTTCTGAAGGCACTGACGGCTTTAACTAACCTTATGCTCTCCGGCAATGTGGCCACAGATGTCACCGACTTATTGTACGGGGCTAACTTGTGTGCTCTGCGCAAAAAAGATGGTGGCATTCGGCCCATTGCCGTAGGGTGTACCTACAGACGTATGGCAGCCAAACTATGCTGTAAATATTACAGTGACATCTTGGCGGACAAATTTCAGCCAATCCAGCTTGGCTTTGGTTCCAAGGGAGGCTGTGAGGCTGCCATACATGCGCTGTCTACGTACCTTGGCTGCGGTAAAGGTGAGGTCGTTCTAAAGATTGATTTGAAGAATGCCTTCAACTCAGTGAACAGGGACACCTTGTTGACACAGGCTAAATTAGAAACTCCCAAAATTTTTAAATTCCTTTGGCAATGTTATAGACATCCATCAAAATTAATTTATAAAGACAACGTTTTAGAATCTGCTGTTGGTTGTCAACAAGGTGACCCTCTCGGGCCAGTCATTTTTAGTTTAGCCATTCACCCAATAATAAAACAAATAAATTCTAAATTTAACGTCTGGTATTTGGACGACGGGACCCTGGCAGGGGACGTTAACACTGTCTTACAAGACTTAGAGCTTATAAAAACTAAATTTAAAGCAATTGGTTTGGAACTAAATTCAGACAAATGTGAAATTTTTATTAATGACAATTTGGATAACCTTTCGATCTTAACAAAATTTAATTCTTTGGCGCCAAATATTACAATCATCAATAAATGTTCCTTCCGCCTCCTTGGGTCCCCTATTTTCGACGACGCTTTTGGATCTTTTATAGATGAAAAACTACAAAATTTCTGTGAAACTTCAGAACGGCTTTACAAAATTAATATTCATTCGGCTTTCACGATTATTCGGCACTGCCTTTTGTTCCAAAATTTACATATTACTTGCGGTCCTCTCCTTTTTGGAAACATTTATCCCTATTAGAAAACATTGATAATATTATTCGGCACACCTTGAGCAAAATTCTAAATCTTGACATGAACGACCGAGTGTGGCTTCAAGCGACTTTACCTGTTCGTTTGGGCGGCCTCGGCGTTCGCAAAATTACCGATGTAAGCCTCCCAGCGTTTTTGGCCTCGGTCCACGGCACTGAGGAATTGACCAGGAAAATTCTAGAACCCACACTGGTTAATTCTGAGGTGCCGTGCAAGACTGATGCCATTAACGCTTGGAAAATGGCTTGCCCGAGCTCTGACTTACCCCGATATCTATCCTCTCAGAGGCAATGGGACGGGCCGCTCTGCAGCAAGATGAGAGAATATCTTTTAAGTACTGCATCCAGTGTTGCAGAGCGCGCCCGTTTGTTGGCTGTGGGAGAGTGGGAATCGGGGATATGGCTTCAAGCACTTCCATCGTCCAACATAGGTACTATGTTGGACGATACAACTTTCCGCATCGCTTCTTGCCTTCGCTTGGGAGCTGTTTGCAATTCTCCGCATCGCTGTCACTGCGGTGAAGCCGTCGACAGTCTTGGCCACCATGGCCTATCGTGCAGCAAGAGTGCTGGGCGTTTTTCCCGACATGCCCACATTAACGACATAATCCGTCGAGCTCTTGTCACCGCCGGAGTACCAGCTCATCTTGAACCGAATGGGTTGGTACGCGACGATGGGAAGAGACCAGACGGTATGTCCTTATTACCTTGGAAGATGGGCAGGCCTCTGGTATGGGACGCGACATGCGTCGATACCCTTGCGCCATCACATCTTCCAAGCACAGCTGGATCGGCTGGCGCTGCTGCTGCATCAGCGGAGACCCTCAAACGGCGCAAATACGGAAACCTATCTGGTAATTACGTTTTTGAGCCGTTTGGGGTCGAAACGCTGGGGCAATGGGGGCCTAGTGCACGCGCTCTGTACAAAGAAATCGCTAAAAGGCTGATCGACGCTTCCCGTGACCAGAGGGCTGGTTTATATTTTGCAGAGACAATAAGCATTGCCATACAACGTGGCAATGCTGCCAGCCTTCTGGGCATGCTACCAGCCGACAGCGTTGCGGAGGAATTTTTTGACGCCGCGTAGTTTCTATTTTGTTATTTTTATTTATTTAGTTTTATTGGTTTAGTTTAGGATAGTTTAGTTGCATAAGTAGTTTTATTCTGTTGTAAATAAAATATTGAATAAATTGCTAACTGTAACTACAAAATTATTATTATTATTTTTATTATATAATGTTATAAAAAATTTGCGGTTTTCGCAATTTTTCCTTTATCTGTGCTATAATACGTTGATTCGTATGAGATTTCAAGAATCTGAGTTTACGGTAAGTACCCTGTAGGTTTTGATTCCCTTGCCTGTTTCTTTTGATTGCGTTGAGATAGAAATTTGATTTTATTACAGCTTAAACGTATTATAGACCCAAGTATTTGATATGAATTTCAATTAAATAACATTACGCGTCCCTGAGGAAAGGGGTAGTAACTTTAAAATTAATACAAATATTTTTATATATGATGTAACTAAAAGTTTACGGTTTTCGCAATTTTCCCTTTATCTGTGCTATAAGACTTTGGTTTGTACCAAATTTCAAGGTTCTGAGTTCACGGGAAGTACCCTGTAGGTTTTGATTCCCTTGCGAGTTTCGAAAATTTGCAGCATAAACGGCTGTATCTTTTGATTTCGTTGGTTTAGAAGTTTGATTTTTTCACAGCTTCATGGGACAGTAGATTTGACTATTTGATATAAATTTCAGTTTGATACCTTCACGAGTTTCTGAGAAAATAGGATTTGACAGACGGACGGACAACAAAGTGATCCTATAAGGGTTCCGTTTTTTCATTTCGAGGTACGGAACCCTAATCATAATCATCATCATTTCAATTGAAGAGGTTAGTGGACCCACGAGGTTTATTTCCAACTATATTAGAATAATTCATTTCAAAATAAAAATATATTTTATTGACTTGATATTTAATGTGGTCGGATGTACCTAGTCGCATTTCAATTCAGACAGAGTATACAAATACATAAATCTATTTGAATGTTGAGCTTTAATCTACATATATTTTCTCTATTAGTTGAATGAATTACGAATTATATTATTTCTCAGAACCAATATATTTAAACGGAAATTCCTCGTTAGAAAGACGAATAAAATTCAAGAAACCGTATGAATATATTCTTCTTGTTAGTATTTCTGCTGAGGTAACTCACTTCATATTTTAATGGTTCTCAAAATGGATATTAATTTTACCGTGCAAACGGTACAAAAAATCCGTCTATCCCTACTAATATTATAAATTCGAAAGTGTGTATGTATGTATGTATGTTCCGTTTTCACGCTAAAACGGCTGAACCGATTTTTTTGAAATTTAATATAGAGATATATTGGACCATGGAGACGGACATAGGCTACCATAAGTTGCAAAAATTAGACTAGGAGGGATTGTAGGGAGGGTAGAAGTTTGTACGGCACAAATCTACCTCTTGGAAGTAAGAACGCATGCGCTAATAATTGAGTGCTGCGCATGTGCTATCGCATGTCATATCGCACGTTATATATAATATCATATTGTGCACGTTGATTAAATTGTCCGCATATAAAAACTGATAATTAAATAATAAGCTTAAACGGCTGAAACAATTTTCATAGTAATACCCACTTTTGTATTCCTCTCCTGGACTTTAACTAGTCCAGGCGTCTCCTAACTCCGTCTAGAAATTCCTGATTCGTTTTCATCTAAATAACAACAGTGTCAATCAAATTTTTCTGCCACGCATCGGACGTGGACGTATCTATTTCGCTTTGTTTCCATACTTTTCATTACTATACTGCATTTATTCCATGTATTTACACATTTGTTATAAAAGTAGAAGAATCGTAAACAATAGCGGCCCATCCACTAACGTTCATTCCTGCCGGAATCTACAATCCTTACGGAATGAACGCCAGTGGATTTGCAAGAGCAAGAAAGAATGACGGTATTAAAACACCGCCATCCCTCCCGTCGCGAAGGACGCGACGCGCGATGTGATCAAGTTAGTGCCTGTTTATTTGTCCGGCGTGATTGACTGCTCGTTTGTTTTCATTTTGTGTTCGTCTTCGTCCCGGAAGTATAAAATGGATTCCCAAGATATAGACGATAAAGATGATATTAGAAATGTTTTTTTTTAATATATTCTACCACATACACACATCACCATCTATATAGTCCCAAACTAAGCAGAGCTTGTACTATGGGTATTAGATAATGGATGAACATACATATATACTTTTTTTGTAAATACATACATATAAGTACATAGTATACGGCTAGACCCGACTCCAAATGATGAAATTTTGGAGTCGGGTCTAGCCATAGCGGTGGACTTCGCGATGACGTAGACGCGGTAGGTACCGGACATACGTCACAACCCAGACCAAGACAAACATCCTTGTTCATGCACACAAATGTTTGACTTGAGCGGGAATCGAACCCGCAACCTTCGGTGTTGCAGTCGCTTACACTCCCGCTGCGCCAACCGGTCGTCAAATCAAGATAATAGATATCTCATGCCAGATCTTTTAAAAGTCTTATAACACTAGATTTCTCCATAACCACTTTTTAACCCACATTCTATGTCTTCTTTTAGGTTTAATAATAATAATAATGTCCTCCCGACGGATTTCGCCCACGGCGGCTTGTCTTTACATGAGACTTGCCATCTGCGCGGGACATATTATAGTGCACAAGTGTGTGCGCCAACACAAGTGCACTCTCTATTCCCTCTCTCTCATAGTCCGATGAGACGCCACATGCGACACGACCGGAGAGAGATTGGGCGCAGGACCAACGGCTTAACGTGCTTTCCAAGGCACGGGGGTGTGACACCGCCAACTCCCTGACTCCGAACTTCTGTGGGATAATTCCTAACAGAAAAACCATCAGTTTTGTTCGACCCGAGAATCGAACCTGAGACCTCATGATCCGCAGTCGCTTACACTACCGCAGGACCACAAAGGCAGTTGAATTTTAGGTTTAGGTAAATAGATATTCACTTCTAGCAATACATTGATCTGGTTGATGTAGCAATAGCAATCTCTTGCTTGGGGGAACACATGTTGTTGCAAAATGAAAATAATTTATAAAGATAATTCAAAATGACGAGCATTCCTTTTAAATGACAACAATCTTCATAAAATTACAGGATTATAACCATCCACAGGCACGCAATCCCTCGGTAGGACTGACAAGATGCAAACTGACAGGAATGTACCTAAACGTGTGTATGGTCATTGAAGGATTGTTTTTCCTGTCGGACTGGCGTGTCGTGATAAAGTCAGGGGAAAGAACGTAGGATTTTGGTTTAATTAGTGGCTAATATTTGCATAGAATCCGTTTTTGTTTCTCATTTTGTACTTTCCATTGGTTTTCAACGAGATGGTATGATAAAATCTTCAGGAATCTTGAACTGTGAAAGTAAAAAAAAATTACAGGCTTCCATGTTGTACAATTTATTGTTTAGGCTGGTTTCAAAGTGACGCGTGCGGCACGCGCCGTCGACCAGCGCGTCTCAACAGTGCGTTTGGCGCGCGGACCACTGTGAAACGAGTTCGCGTTTCTCATTGCAATGTATGAAGCTTCGGCAACGCGGCCGGCGCGCGCGTCTCACACGCGGCGCGTTTGAACTGCGTGACTATGAAACGCTACTACTAATCTAATGTAATTGTAAGCGCGCGCGTGTGGCCGGCGCCGGTCAAACGAGTAACTCTGAAACCAGCCTTAGTTTAAGCATTTTGGTAGGACACACTTTTCTAAAGTCTTACTATCTTAATCGGTAAGTATCTCGTATACATTACTTTATAGGAGCCCTATTTGAAATTGATGTTATCAAAGTAAACAATCGTATCAAAGTAAATAACTTGTAGGAGTAAGAAGATGCGAGTAATATATGAAAATCCACAATATTGCAATATGTAAAACCACAACCTAATTAAGTGAGTAACGGGAAGAAAATACTTTTTTTTATTTTAAATTTAATACAAAATGAAAGGTTGACAACAAAACAAGTACAAAACAAACAAATATATAATATGTATATTATATTATTTTTTTTATTTTTTTATTTATAGACTCACGTCTGTATCCCTGAAGGGGTAGGCAGAGTTGTTATATTACACCCACATTTCGCCATGAATTTTTAGTATCCCAGGTATATAATATCGAGGGTTCACGGGCAAAATGTATTAAGCGACATCCTGGCCGATATTGAGTTATATACATATTCGGAATCGCCGGATTTTTCTGCGTCGTTTGCACTAGGTTTCGTGCTGATCTGAGTACTTTTTTGGCGCTTAAAACAATAGTAAATTAAGGCTCAGTTCGGAGTAGCTTTGATTGAAGCGACTACATTTTTTTACAATTTAAGAAAAAATGGACTTCATACAGGCGAAATATTTAGTGTTTTTGACTTGAGCTATTTTCCCCGGCATAAGTTTGGTAAGGTAAAGTGTTTGAATCGTCTTGCCTGCGCCTAAAATGTATACATACCGTCGCTTAAAGCATTTTGCTTGCACCTGAAATTCATACATGATGTCGCTTAAAACATTTAGCCTGCTGCTGAAATCCATACCTTGTGTCGCTTAAATCATTTACCATGCATCTGATATTAATAAACACAGGCGCTTAAATCATTTTCATATGTAATAAAAATTCTTTATACTCGGCGGTTAAATCCTTCTTCTTGAACTAAATTAATAAAGACTCGTCTCATCAGACATATTGTATTCTAAGTGGTGGAAGTTAAAACATTTTTACTCTACTCGAATTAGGAAATCTATATTCGTTAAGATAGTCAAAATTTTGTATAAATCGTTTATCCGTTGTCGGGTAAGACATATCGTTTCGGCGCCAGAGTCTTTGATTTACGTCACTATGAATAACGCGCGTGCCCCCGCGGTGCTTCAGTCACCGTGAACCGTGAACGAGTATGGATATGGGTCGAAACTGGTTGGGCAGAGAAGGATTGGTGGTCTTGGCTAGAGGGATAACGTGGGCCTTGCCCCACAAGGACGGAAAGGAACCAGACTCAAGGGCAAAGTTAATGACGTGAGAGATCACCGGAAGTAGTTGGTCCAAGATGGTCATAGCCATACGGTGGCTGATGTTGTCATGTCCCACGGCATTAGATTTAATGGAAAGGGTTATCTTTTTGATATCATCCGAAGACTTTGGAGAAAATTGGAAAGATTGTTTTTTGTTAGTTGATTGGAAGATGTCTAGGTCGGGTAAGTTAATTAAATAGTTGACTGCCAGACACTTGGTCTGGTGATCCAATGGAGTGGGAGTGGTGAAATATTGGTTAATACCATCCAAACCAAGTGTCAGACGGAAGTCACACCGATGATGCTTGCCAATACCAAGAGTTCCAAGGAACTTCCAGATATTGGCAGGCGATTAAGAAGTGATATTGCTGAGAATGTGTCGGCGTTTGGCATTTCACACCATTTGATTACACCGATTCTTTGCAGATTTGAATAGCGCCCAGTTTTCCTCGCATCGGTCCCTTTTATATTTCCTAAACGCCCGATCCCTACGGCGCATTGCCATACGGACACCCACCGTAAGCCAGGGTGCTGGAGGATGCCTCAGTTTGACCTGCCTCACCGGGGCATGAACATCATATAAACGACAAATCGAGCTATTAAAAAGAAACTTTTTCGTCAACAATGGAGTCAGAAAACATGCTGTCCCAATTTATCATAAAGCATCCTGAACGAGTTTTTTAACATCCATGCGACCGAAACAACGAATGTACCGGACTTTAGGAGGGGATTTAGGAGGTTTTAAGCGGTAGGTAAGGAAAATAAGGTCATAACGGGAAAAAAAACCTTTTTTAATACATAGGCTGCACTAAAAGTATCGGGAATGGAATATTTCAACTGTTCCTGTCATATTAAAATCTTTTTAATTGAAAACTCCTTGGTTTTAAAAATCGAATACCATTTATTAAAAAAAAAAAGCTTCTCGGTCTTGTCACAAGGTTTTTTCAAACATGTTTAGTCGTTGAGAAAATGGAATTGACTCGAGAAAATTCTAGAGCGATGATTTATTATGACTTTCGAAGTGGTTTAACACAAAAACAGTGTGTTGACCGGATGATTCCTGCATTTGGTGATGAAGCCCTATTCAAAATCACAATTTATCGCTGGTTTGCTGAATTTCAACGTTGACGTGTCAAGCTCAGTGATGATCCCCGTCAAGGTCGTCCTAAAACTGCAGTCACCCAAGAAAACGTTGTGGGTAAGCTGATTGAGGAAGATCGACATGTGACATACCGCGAAATTCAGGCAACTTTAGACATTGGCATGAGTCAAATACAAATAATCTTGCATGAACAATTAGGTGTAAAAAAGTTGTTTTCCCGATGGATACCGCATTCGCTCTGTGAAGAGCAAAAAGCGGCTCGCGTTACTTGGTGCGTCAGAACTCTCCAAAGATTCCACGCAGGATCCTCAAATGCTGTTTACAACATCGTATCAGGTGACGAATCTTGGATATACGCGTACGAACCCTAAACAAAAAACCAGTCACGAGTTTGGATGTTCAAAAATGAGTTAAAGCCAACAAAAATTTCTCGTTCACGGAGTGTTGCAAAAAAAAATGGTGGCCACGTTTGTCTCCAAAACTGGCCATGTTACGACTATTCCTCTTGAGGGACAAAGAACGGTTAATGCAGAATGGTATGCTAGCATTTGTTTGCCACAGGTCGTTTCTGAACTCCGTAAAGAAAACTGTAACCGCCGCATCATCCTCCATCACGACAATGCGAGTTCTCACACCGCGCACATAACAAAACAGTTTTTAGAGCAAGAAAACATAGAATTATTAGACCATCTGCCGTACAGCCCCGAACTAGCCCTAATGATTTCTATACTTTCCCTAAAATAAAGAATAAATTGCGTGGACAGAGATTTTCATCACCTGAAGAAGCTGTGGACGCCTACAAAACGGCAATTTTAGAGACCCCAACTTCCGAATGGAATGGTTGCTTCAATGATTGGTTCCATCGTATGGAAAAATGTGTCAAATTTCGCGGAGAATATTTCGAAAAGCAATTAATACATTTTAAAATAGTAATGTTGTGTCACTTCCTTGATTCCCGAAATTTTCCGTATTAGTACCTGATTATTTTTAATGAAGAGAGGAAAATCAAAAGTTGTATGTGTGTGTCATGTTCTTTAAAGACGTATTGATAGATACTGACATAGAAAATGAGACAGAAGAATGAAAATAGAAGTAGTTTTCGGTTTTAATATTAGTACCTGATTATTTTTATGAAGAGAGGAAAATCAAAAGTTGTATGTGTGTGATAATGATGTTATTTACTTTTTCTCAATTAGAATTGATGTTTTTGTTACTAATTTTTATTATTATTTTTAGAAAAGCCTTTTTTGTTGTTATCACCAGCTTGTTATCTGAATATTTTTCAAATAGCGAAAAATGTGAATCCTTGTGCCACTATTATAATAAAAACGATCACTTGTCTGATTTTAAACACGTATTTGTTTTATTTTAAAATTTCTTTAGATTTTTCATTTGTAGGAAATAAACAATAGTCCAAATTAATGTTGATCTAACCGCCAATCCTAATTACACATACAAATTAATTGTTATTTCAAACAATTTACTTTTAGAGAAAAGTGCTACATAAATCATTTTAATCTGCAACTACTTTATGATATTTCAATTGCTTAAACCGATTTGCCTGATTTTATTTTAGTATTCCAATGGTTGTTCATATATTTAGCCTTACACAAAATAATACCAGAGTGTCGCTTAAATCGTTTTTCCTATACCTGTAACGTGAAGTTTATGGCACTTATATCATTTAGCCTGTTTCTAAATAAAAGTAAACTGGGGTAATATTGTATCAAGCGACTTTTATTTCTATTAATAGAAGCTTAAAAGAAATGAAAACTATACTCAATTATGCAGCTTTTGTCATGGAAATCAACTTCGGTCGCTTTTTCGTTAATAACCTTATACTTTTTTATAACGATTTTTTTTTCGTAAAATTGAAACTTTAAAACGCTCTCCTGTAAAGTTTAAAAAATGTCGCTTAATACATTTTGCCCGTGAACCCTCGATATATTATGCAATGAAAAATCGTGAATACTCTGTACCATAGTATAAGAGGTTTACTCTATACTGAGAAAAGCTTTACAGAAGTATCATAATAAACATCCCAACATTATAATTTTCCAGGTAAACTGCATTGATGGAAATAAATGAAAGAGAAGCTTACATCTACCTATGTACACTCCACTGAATGCTGCGGGTGCAATCCCCAGACCGAACGACGATACTGCATAATCCACAAATAATAGCTGAGTTTTCTTTGTGTCTATGTGCATGCAAATTTCGGCTTTCATCTGCAGCACATAAAAGCTACTTTGGTATGGATGGGGGTCTAGTGAAGCTCGATACGGCGTTAGAAGTTTGTCATAAACGAAGTATAAGCACATTGTGATTTTATTTTTATCCATCGGTTCAAAGAACGACTGGGCTACTATTTGCATAAATGCTTCGAAATATTGTTTAAGTTCCAGGAATTTATAGTAAAACTATGAAACACGTTCCACCAAAGAGCCTTTTGTAGTCTACAGCTGAATATAGCCCGCTATTGATTTGCGCCACAGTATATAGCATTGTGAGGCGATAGGAGCATTTGGCATATTATAACTCGCTGGCTAGCCGGGTTGATTTAGCGCTTGAAGTCAAGTTTGCCACCTTTCCTTTCTTTTTTCATTTATCTTTTTCTTTTGGCGTAAATATACCATTTTCTTCTGATATGAACTACGCATAGCAATATAACAAGTACTTCTTGGAGCAAAGGTGAGATCCGCTCACAGTGTGTCGGAAACTGTGCTCCGCTGATTACAAACGTCCACACTAGCTGCCTGCCCCTAAAACTGCTTCGGTTAATATATGAAGTTAGACAGTCATGGTCCTTAGCTTTAATCTTACATTGTCTTTCGGGATATATACCACGTACCTTTGTTTCGAGTGTCAGATTTAATTAAATCTCAAAACAGAAAATAAACTGATAGATAATCACTTGAGAGCGACTTTCTTAGAATTAATCTCCTCATTATTTACGAACTTTTATTACGGCAATCATCGAATAAACGTGTAAAATTATTTCCATAAAAAAGCTGAAATTCGTGCTTTCTACTTAAAAAGAGTAGATCTTCATAACATCGTCCATCCCTCATTACAGAAGAATCCTTTTTTTAAATCGCTTGTTTAGAAGGACAGCGGTAAACTTAGTTGGCAAAGAAATGCTGGTTTCATATCGTAATGGAAGAAACATTTGCCAATCATTATACCACTGAGGATGGCGTGACCGTGCGAAGTGAACACGTTACAGAAAAACTATCTGGCTTGCATCCCATTTCATAATACGCTTTTTGGGCGAGAATATTATTCTCGATAATTCATCGTGTCCTCGCGGGCAGTGAAAACTGCCCTAGGCTGGGCATTGATATATTAGTTGGATAATATTATGGTTGCTCGCGGCTGTGTACGCCCTAGAATTTAGCCTATTATTGTTGCCACGAAATTTATCTGATACCTGTTCGCAAAATTTTCCATTCATATACCTACTGACAATTGGCTATTGAAATGCACCTGGGTTACGAAAGTTTTATAATTATCTTGTCTAGCGTTGTACAGTATTAAAAATGTGAAATGTTAATAAGAACAAAAATATATCGAAAAATACATCATAACAAAATTTGATTGCGCTAGTTTCAGAACGTAGGTACTTTACTTTGGTCATCGCCCAAATTAAATATTTTGCTGTCATTGTAATATCACTAGCAACTGGATTACAATGATGAAATAGGATGAAATGTAATTGTTAAGCCATAATGCATTTAACAAGGTAGACTATATAGAATAAAAATAATAAAACGGTATAAATACTTAGAGCGCGAAGTCATACAAAATAGTTTTCTTGAAATAAACTATCTATAAAACAATGCAGGTTTTAACACGAGCGTTTCTTTAAAAATAAATATTCAAAGTTAATATGAGAGGGTTAATACAAAAAGTGAGATTTTTCAGACTGTATTTCTTCAAAGAAATACATATTCAGTTGAAGAATTACGTAAGAATATATAATTATTGACTAAGTGGTCAATAGTTCTATTTTCTCGCATATCATGTAGTTTTAATTAGCTGCTGTACCATTACACAACACTGCTTTCACCTCATCTGTAGTGGTTGAAGCAAAGTTGTGTAGAAGCACTTGTTTGGGTGGCTCTTTATAATGTTCTGGTTTCGTAGAACATGAAAAGACTATTCACTACGTGTGTGGGTATTACAACATAAGTACGATGCGGCAATATAAGTATGAGCGGATGAAGTACATACGGATGAAGTAAATTTTCAAGAGCCCCAAGATAATTATTTCTTCCTGACGTCCTCTTTTAAAGTTACTTTTCTTTCGTTTCTTCGTTACTGCATCAGCAACATACTAAACGTCTAAGTTACTAGGTACTTAAAATGGAGTTATGTCGCATTTGTTTCGTAGCTTGAAAGAGAGTTGCTTTACGCACCTAAGAGATAGAAGGAGATGGCCATATATCGAAAATTCTTCGTGACATTCTTGGCATTGCTTGGTTTAACGAGCTTAGTTGGCGATATACTTTTACATTAGGTACTACTAAGACAAGATTGTTTTAGTAGTATTTACAGTGTATGAAACAACAATGACAAGTGACATTTTGATTCTCCAAGATCTTAACTTAAAGCCATTAAAAGCCAATGACTTACTAACGTACCATTGCTGTTACGCCTACAGGTAAGGTCAGTCATAGTGTACGATTTTGTCTGGACTTTAAAAGATGAAGAAAAGACTAAAGAAATTGAAGTGAAAAAAAAAAACAATGACTCTGAGTTTGTTTCGGCCTTTCTTCTCAAGAAGTCATTTAGCTAGGAAAAGCCGGCTTCATCTAGAATAGGGTTTTGACATGTATAAGTGTTGTAAACAACCAAAATGCAGAAATAAATATGTCTTTATGTCTTTATCAGTTATCGTTTAGAACTGACTTAAAATACCTTTAATATTTTAACATTAATTTAGATAAGAATTTATTTGGCTTTATGTGATGGAGAAAAGAATATGAAATATTTGTTTTTATATATACGTGAATATTATTCAGTGCGGCAGAAGTAACTATAAGTCTCGAGGTATTGACATAACAACTGTACATACTTTGTCACAATAAATATTGTTTTGATACGAATGCCACGTATGTGTACCTATAGCAACGACTTATGATAATGTATCAAATTGCCTCACCTCAGGCAATACTCTGTTTTGTTCTGATTATGTGATGTCTTTTACTTCTTACTGTCTACTTCGCCCCAGGCAGGTATGTTGACCACCCTCTGGGTTGTGACAACTTCGAAGAGGTGAAACAGGACCTCAACACGCAGCCAGAGTGCGCCGCAGAACCCGGCCTATCAGAGCCGGCCGCGTCTAGCTCGGGTGCTGACCCATCAGCCGGGGGCAACTCGGTAGATGAGAGCCTACTCGTGAGTCCGGTGCGGCGGGACGACAGGGTGGAGGCTGGGGACATCTTAACTGGCCTAACGCAGCTGACGGTCGGGGAGGAGGGGACATCATCCTCGGATGAATCCTCCGCCTAATGAAGTCAGCTGCCTTCAAATCAACCTCCACCACAGCCAAACGGCCACTGCGCAACTGCGCAAATGGGTGGAGGACCAACAAACAGCCATCGTGCTCATCCAGGAACCTTGGATAAGAGGTGGCCTCATCAGAGGCCTCTCCAGTCTGGGAGGTAAGATTTACTCTGCTACTGACCACACACATCCAAGAACTTGCATACTGACAACTAAAAACATCACAGCCCAATTTTTAACGGAGTTCTGTTCCAGAGACATCACAGCGATACAAATTGAAATAACACAGCAGCCAAGGAGTATAGCGGTTGTTTTCGCATCGGTCTACATGCCCGAGGCCGAAGACCCGCCTCCGTTCGACCTCACGCGTTTGGTTAACCAGTGCGAGAGAACAAATACGGAGGTCGTAATAGGAACGGACTCCAATGCCCACCACCAAATGTGGGGCATGGGCTGCAACAACAACAGAGGTAAGTCACTGGTCGAATACTTATTCACCACTAATCCTACCCTACTAAATACAGGTACGGAGCCCACCTTCGTCACAAAACGTAGTCAGACAATTATTAACTTAACTCTCGCAACAGAAGGAGCGGCTGAACACATCTAGGGATGGCACGTCTCAAAAGAGGCATCGTGCTCAGACCATAGATGGATCAGCTTCTCCATGAAAGTCGATATACAACCCATACAGTCCCGCAGGAAACCACACAACACTGACAAATCAAAGTACGTCGAGTTACTTAAGGATAAACTCACCCTTACTGCTACGCCGATGGTACTGGGTGATACAGAACAGATCGACGAGCAGGTATGTACACTGACACAGTCGATGCTAGACAGCTACCACACAGCTTGCCCGGAAACCATCCCGCCTTCAACCCCGGGTAAACAACTCTGGAGGGGCGCTGAGCTTGATCACAAGCACAAGAAGGTAAGGAAGGCCTTAAACAGGGCAATGAACACAAGCGCGGACGAAGATTGGGACGCTTATAAAGCGGCCAAATCAAGCTATAGGAAATGCCTCAGATTCAGACGCACCATGGGATGGAGAAAATTCTGTGGGAGCATTGAATCTTGCCAACAAGCAAACCGGGTAAGAAAAGTACTAGCTCAGCAACCGGCAGTTGCACCAGGTACTCTCCGTAAACCGGACAACACCTACACCACATCGGAGGAGGAGACAAGACGCGTCCTACTTGAAACACACTTCCCAGGCTGCGTCCTCACCCCGATAATAACGTGGCATGCCACGTTATTATCGGGGTGAGGAGTATACACCAAAATGAGTATACAAGGAGAGGTATGAACCAAAAGTGGCGACCGAACACAAATGGAGACACGCAAACACCGTGGTCACAGAAGAAAATCTCCGATGGGCCATTGATAGCTTCTACCCCTTCAAAGCAGCCGGACTGGACGGCATCTTCCCAGGGCTATTACAATGGGGAGGTGAACCTGTCCTCAAAAGACTCTTGGCAATCATGAGGGCTAGCCTGGCCCTAAGATATGTACCGAAGAGATGGAGGGAAGTCAAACTAATCTTTATACCAAAACCAGGCAAAACAGATTATACAAATGCCAAGTCCTTCAGGCCAATAAGCCTGACCTCCTTCATGCTCAAAAACTTGGAAAGACTTTGCGAGAGGGAACTAAGAAGTGGGGCTCTGAAACACCTGCCCTTACATGCCAGCCAACATGCATACAGCTCAGGGAAATCGACGGAATCGGCCTTACATCAGGTCGTGAACCAGATAAGAGCTGCTATACAACAAAAAAGCATCTGTCTGGGCACCTTCATTGACATAGAAGGGGCCTTCGACAAGACGAACTTCTCCAGCATAAGCAATGCCCTAGCCAGACATGGAGTGGATCAGATGCTCATACAGTGGATCCAAAACATGCTCAGCAAAAGGGTAGTACGCCTTCACGAAGACACCCAGACAGTCTTGATAACTAAAGGTTGCCCGCAGGGAGGTGTTCTCTCCCCGCTATTGTGGAACTTAGTCATCAACGAACTCATAGACAAACTCAACGCGAGATATTAATTCATTAATTCATTTATTTATTTGCAAGAAATATGGTACTTATGATAGGATACGCAGATGATCTGACCATTCTCACTTCAGGTAAGGTAGTAAGTACAGTGTACGACCTCACCCAACAAGCCCTACGAATAGTGGAGCGGTGGTGTAATGAGTAAGGATTATCTGTAAACCCGACCAAGACTGAACAAGTCATGTTCATACTTTAACGCGCTCTGGGTCCCTACCAACTACCCAGGCTATTCAATACAGAGCTGAAGCTGTCAACCGAGGTCAAGTACCTGGACGTCATTCTCGACAGCAAATTGTCTTGGAACAACCACATAGAAAATAAGCTTAACAAAGCCAGCATCGTCTTCTGGTAGTGCAAGAAGATGATAGGCAAACGCTGGGGCTTATGCCTCAAAATTGTCTTATGGCTCTAGAAGACAATAATACGTCCGATGGTAAGCTACGGCGCAGTAGTGTGGTGGCCTCGGACCAATCTTACAACGGCCGCCAACAAGCTTCAAGGGTTTCAAAGGCTTGCATGCCTAGCGGCCACGGGCTGCATGAAAACCACACCTACAGCAGCACTTGAAGTGTTGCTGGACCTGCCTCCGTTGTACCTGTTCATACAACAGGAAGCAACGATGTCGGCGGTTCGGTTAAGAGCTCTAAAGCTCTGGAAAGACACCAATACACCGCATACTAGCAACCTAAATACACTCTTCAAAGAAGATCCCCTTACAAAAGCCATCGGCGACCAGATACCGAAAATACTAAAATACTAAATCCAACTGTGCGAGGATCTACACGTAGGAGCAGTTAACCACAACGAGCTCACGATCTTCACAGATGGGTCTAAAACGGATACAGGTACGGGTTCAGGAGTGTTCTCCGAGGACCTGAACATCAACATCGCAGCACCGCTGGAAGCCTACAACACGGTCTACCAGTCCGAATGTTTTGGTATAATCCTATCTGCCAGAGCAATCATGGCACGTGAGGTAAGGGAACTGTTACGCGGGACCGGGAAAGTGTCTTTTTAAAAAAAAATATTTGAACTAGCTAAAATTATTTATTGGAACACGGTACACACACGTAATATTAGATATAGTATAAACTGGATTTAGAAATAGAACTGGTACAAAGATTTGAGACTGGCACACTAAGGATATGGTAGAACTGTTCGCGTTAGATGATGGATGCAGACTGAGGTTGAAAGGGACTGAATGAATAAGGAAGGCAAAAGTGCTGACACGGAAATTTAGGCATTGGTAGGGATTTGTGATGAGTAGTATGGATAGGCGCTAATGTTAGCGCCTATCCATTTATATATATATATATATAATATATTTATATATATAATGCTAACTATGTAGTTAGCATTTTAGGGTTCAAGAGGCGTTTGTAACAGCCCCCCGATTTAGAGTAAACATCACGGTAAAAATGAAGTTTACGGGAAAGGAAAGAAATAGAAAGGATTACGAGTTGCGAATACGAAGAGTAGGTGATGTTATAGTAGGAAGTTCAACTTCATTATTTTCGGGTTCAGGGATAGGAGGTTCGCGAGATTTTAAAATTTTCCTGAGTATGCCAGTTTTACAAATTAAGAAAATGGTACAAATTAAGACTAGAATTAGGATTACATAGATTGTGGAAGTATAATACTTCTCATCGAGTACAATATGCGGATTTTCAATAAATTCGTTTAGTTCTTTAATTAGTTTAGGATTTTCAAAAGCAATGGAATCTAGATTTACATTTTTCAAGTTAACAGGAGGTAAGTTGGATACAATACTAGTATATTTATTGAAATTACAGCAGGAGTCGTTAAGGATATTTAATTTAGTGACTATAGATTTTAATATCTTACATCATTTCTGTCCATCCGCGGTTGCCTGGAAGAGACCGCTCTATTAGCGATAAGGCCGCCAATTGCACACTAGTTTTAAGTTATATATGTACTTATGTAAATACTTTGTTTGTTTTGGTGTTCAATAAAGTGTAATCTATCTATCTATCTCTATAATATTAATATTATTCTTAGAGACTAGCCGTGTGTCTTTTCAATAGGCAACACACCCTTGGGGTAAGTAAAATAACCCGCTACCACTTATATCTAGGTCTACAATAGAGGTATTACATTCAATACTTAGCTTACTTTTATCGGACATGACAAACAACCATCTGTTGTTTTGTAAATGTTGCCAAATGTTTACATTTCCAGTGAAAAACTTGGTGTTACATAATTCGGGAATTTCGGCAAGTACTTTAGTAATAATTTCTGTTTCACAGGATGGAGTTGCGACAGTAGAGTAGGATATCGGAGTGTTACACAGGTAATGTTCATGGTTTATCATTTTACAGTCATTCAGATTATTAAGTTTACAATAAGTGGACTTATCTTTACTTGTGCCTATATACTTGGTAGAAGGAACAATAGTAGTATAAGACACAGGGTTACGAGATTCATAGGGTACTGGACAGGGTAAATTATGGTACAAGTGGAAATTAGCAGGATTGACTAATGGAATATCTACGACAAAAACTATTTTGTTTTCGTTTTCATAACAAGATATAGAAGACACATTTATAATTGTTTGTATATTACTTAGGCTTAGAAGGACTGGAAGGCGTTTAGAATTTGGTATGAATCTATAATTATTAATCAACTCAATATAGAGTTCTTTAGGCGTTAAAATAGAAGGGTAAAGTAGGTTTGATTTACTAAACATTAGTGAGCTTATAATATCTTCGACTTTGAAGGATAATGTTAAGAGACTATTCTCTATCATGGAAATTAATTCTAGGATACGTGATCTTATTCCAAATTCTCTGGCGATAAAAGTTAGATTTTTAACGTCTTGGTTAAGACCGTCGATGGCGACATTTAATTCATGCTTGTTATGATTTATAGTATAAATGGTTTCGTTAAAGGCTTTGAGGGTTGAGGTAGTAATGAGGATATTCTGTTCTACTAATGACGCTAGTTTCTTTTCATTGGACTCACCTTCTTGGACGGCATTATTATACCGGATAGCGTCATCTTCGTCCATGGTTCCGAATAACTTTTTCGAAATAGATCCTATGATAGATAAGGGTGCGCCTCTCCGAGATTGGTGAGGGATATGGTAAAGGATAGATTCAGTGTTACGATATAGGTCTTCAAAGCGAGTAATTAGGGGTTGAAAGAGATTGAAACATTCTACGTTATCTAATGCATTATCATTTTCACAAAGTGATTTAGAAATGTTGAGAATATAGTATAAATTATCTATATGTGGGAACAGGTAAGATATGTCTACTGGTATAACTACGCTAAGGTAACTATCAACTAAATTTAACGATCCTAAGGGGTAGAAATATATTCCTAAACTGTTTGTCAGGGGTTCGACGAATTCTTGACCCGTTGAAGGGTTGCTGTAAGAGAATAGAATAATGATATAGTGAACTAATCTTCAGTACTAGATCTAGAAGCGAGTTTCACCTCATCATAGTGATGGGTGACGTGCCTACGGTTTATTAGAACGGTTAGTGTATTTCTGCCGTTTATCTTCACGACCTTGTAGGGGCCTTTCCACACTGGCGATAGGGCTTTGCGCAGTCTTAAATGATTTTTCAGATAAACGTAATCGCCTACTTTATATTGAATGGAACGTGAGTGATTGTCATAATACTCTTTGGATCTTTCTTTTGACTTTTGAATATTTTCGAGAGCTTTGTCTCTTGAGAGTTTGAGTCTATGATGTAGGAATTTTACATATTCAGAGTATGTTAGTTCTGGACGTAGTTCGTAGATAGAGTCAGGGATGAAGGCTTTGTGGCCAAATAGGAGTTCGTAAGGGGTCAAATTGGTTGACGCATGAACAGAGGTAAGCTAACATTGCCGTGAAGACGAATTTGTGCCAATCGGTATGATTCTCATTGACGTAGGATTTGAGATACTCTTTAAGGGTAGAATGACTACGCTCTAAGGCGCCTTGAGTTTGAGGATGATACGGGGATGACCATATTTGTTTGATTTTGAGAAATTCGCAGGTTCTCTTGAACATGTCTGCGGTAAAGTTGGTACCTTGGTCGGTTAGGATAGTTTTAGGGATGCCGAATAGAGAAATAAAGTGTACTAGGCACTCGCATGTGTCTTCTGAGGTAGCATTAGCGATAGGATAGGCAAATGAGAATTTAGTGAGGTCATCCTGCATAGTGAGTATGAATTTTAATTGTTTTAACCCTGCTTCTGTCAGAGGGCCAACGAGATCCATGCTAAGGCGTTCAAAGGGTTTGGTAGAAGTGGTAGTTATTTGCATAGGAGCTCTATTAGTTTGTCTAAGGACTTTATTGCTTTGACACAGTGTGCAGTTTTTGATATAGGTCTCGATATCTGAACGCATGTTTTTCCAATAGTATTTTTCTTTAAGACCGGCAATGGGATTTTCACGAAGGATTTTAGGTATTGCTGAGAGGGTTGGAAATATGAGAGTATTGTGATAGACGTCGATGCTTATGTTAGTATTATTAAAGATATGTTATGTTGTATTATTTAGCAGAACATATTGTATATTCTTGGCCAAATATGTTTATCGAAAGGGTCGCGGAAATCAGTGATAGCTATTTCTAAGCTTTCGTTGGTTAGAGATAAGGATATAGCAAGGAATTAATTTTTAAGATAGATTAGGCTTTTGTAAATAGATTCATAGGAACAGTTGTCGAAATGGTATACTTTGGTAAATAGAAAGTATATAGTGGATCCTTTGTGCTCAAAGGATATAAACGTATATAGGGTTCTTTCTCTATTTAGGAATTCGCTAGGATCTGGGACGTTGCTTAGGATTTCTTCGATTTACGGGTTAGAAGTATCAAGGTCGACTGAGGTAGGAATAACGATGTGTTTGCTAGGAGTTTTAAGAATACTTTCGTTAAATTCGAGGATTTTAGTATTACTATTAAATGGTTTTCCTGACATGATTTTCAGGAATTTGCTGTAGTTTTCATCAGAAATAGAAACGGGATTAGCAGGAGAAGCAGTGGAACCGGAAGGTGATTGAGGATTTAGAACGGGTTCAGTGGATTCAGCGGGATCAGCGGATTCGGCGGGAGGAAGCAGAGGATTGGAATTATCAGGTGAGTGATTATTGCTTTCAGGATTTAGGATATCTGATAAAGCGTCGTTGTTTTCTAACAGGTCTATCGAAGGGACTTCATTAGAGCCTAGAGGAACAGAGGGTATCTGGATATCGAGGTCGTCAAGAGTTATAGGGCTAAACGCAGGTAATGGATATTGAATATCTTGACGGGAGGTAGAAGGAATAGGATTATCGTATGGATTTTCTATTGAGTCTTGAGTTGGTTGTACAGGATTCACTAGGAATCTGGATAGAGCATCAGCATTGCTGTTGATTACGCCTTTCTTGTATTGAATTTTGTAATCAAACTCTTCTAATTTTAGACGCCATCTGACTAAACGGGAACCTGGGTCTTTACAATTGAAAAGCCATTTTAATGGCCTATGATCAGTGACAATAGTGAATTTATGACCATGTAGATAGGGACGGAAAGTTTTTGTTCCGAATACGATGGCTAAGCATTCTTTTTCGGTTGTGGAATAGTTAGTTTCGGCTTTATTTAGTGTTCTCGAAGCATAAGCTATAGGGCGGTCTTTACCTATATCCCCTTGAGATAGGAAAGCAGAGAAAGCATAGTTAGACGCGTCGCAGGTTAGGACAAAAGGTTCAGTGAAATCAGGGTAAACAAGGATAGGAGCAGAAACGAGTTTTCTTTTAATTCGTCAAACGCTTGTTGTTGCTCGTTAGACCAGGAGAAAGTGATATCCTTTTTTAGTAAAGCAATTAGGGGTTTGGCGATTTTGGAGAATTCAGGGATAAAACGACGATAGTAAGTGACTAGACCTAGGAAGGATTTGGTATCTTTTGGACATTTAGGAATAGGAAACTGTGTTACAGCTTTGATTTTGTCTGGATTAGGGCTTATGCCTTTGTCACTAATAATGTGACCAAGATAGTCGACTTCTTTGCGTAGAAATTCGCATTTGTCGGGCTGGAGTTTGAGGTTATGTTTACGTAATCTTTCGAAGATTTTAGAGAGCTTTTCGCAGTGATTAGGGAGGTCGTGTGAATAGATAACAATATCGTCGAGGTAAATGTCTGCTACATTTACCTCGAATGTATTCACATTCGAGGTAAATGTAGCAGAGGCCTAGCCGGCCTTCAAGGCATTCGCCTTGAAGGCCGGCTAGGGCTGTGTTCATGAGACGTTGGCAAGTCGCGGGAGCATTTTTAGTCGTTTGAACTCGAAATGTCCTTGCGGAACGGTGAATGCGGTTTTAGGAGCGTCCTTTTTTGATATGGAAATTTGGTGAAAACCAGAACAGAGACCGAGAGTGGTAAAGTATTTGCTTTGACCTAATTGGTCTAGGATTTCGTGAATTTGTGGAATTGGGGTAACTTTCCCCGATGGTAATATCGTTAAGCGTTCTGTAGTCTCTAACGATGCGCCATTTCCTTTGGCTGGAAGAGTCAATTTTCTTTGGGACTACCCATATAGGGAATGACCATGGAGAAGTAGAAGGTTGGATAATGTCTTGAGATAGCATTTTGGAGATTTGGGTTTCAACTTCCCAACATGGTTTTGTGGTTGAAAAGTCTACAAACACGAACTTACTATGCTTTGTGAATGAAATAGCTCGTTCTATGGACTCTGGGCTCCAGACAGACGCAGTTTATACGGACTTTAGCAGTGCTTTTGATAAAGTTGACCATAGTATACTATTGCATAAGCTAGAACATAATTTTGGCATCGCAGGTGACTTATTATTATGGATTCGATCGTACCTATCAGGTAGAACACAAACTGTTGTTAAGGACGGCTACTCGTCTGAACCCTACACTGCCACGTCTGGGGTACCCCAGGGCTCAAACCTCGGCCCTCTGTTATTTATTATGTTTATAGATGACATAGTTCAACACATTGAAAATTCGAAATGTGCATTATTTGCAGACGATCTAAAATTATACAGGACGGTTAGTTCTCCTAAAGAAGCTGAACTTCTACAAACCGACCTGGCAAATATTAGAAACTGGTGTGAAGCAAATAATATGATTTTAAACGCTAGTAAATGTTATCACATAAAATTCACCAAAAAAAGGCAACCTGTAAAGTCAGAATATATACTATGTAACGAGGTTTTAAAAGAGGTTAATAGTATACGGGATTTGGGTGTAATAATGGACAGCAAATTAGATTTCATTGGTCATATCGATAAAGTTATAAAAGATAGTAACAGGATGCTCGGGTTAATCAAACGGGTAGGAAAACGGTTTAAAAGAATCAAGACTCTGCAAACTTTATACTGTGCACTGGTCAGAAGTCACCTCGAGTATTGCAGCCAAGTATGGAATCCGTTTTACCAAGTTCACATTGACCGTCTAGAAAGAGTGCAAAGATCATTCACAAGGTACTTGGTACACAAAGAAAATGGTAAAAACGGAGGTATTCCTTGGAGAGCTGGATATGATGCTAGACTGCAATACATTAAAATGACCACGCTACAAAAAAGACGCTCCTACCTTGATATGAAATTTATCCATGGGCTTGTTAATGGTAAAATTTTGGAACCAAATCTGCTGGCCAGTATCAATTTTTTTGTGCCAAGGATTAATAGTAGAGTAAACAGATCGCGTACTTTTCAACTATGTCATAGTAGAACTAACATAGGTAAATTTTCCCCATTAAATAAAATTATGAACAGCTTTAATACATGTCAACAATCAAACAACATTGATATTAACTTTGATCCAGTGTCAAATTGGAGGCGCGCAGCACTTAATACAATATATTGAGTGCTGCATGCTTCCAATTTGACATATTATATTTAACATATAATTGTTCATTATAAAAATAAGATTGTGGAACTTTTATGAGATTTTAATATTTTGTGTTTAGTTATAAGTACCTTCAAATTTTTAATTTATATACATTATGTTTAACTTTTCTCTATGTACTGCTCTTTTGAAAATGCTGTTTCACACCTGTTATTAGTGAATAGGCTAGTGCATGATATGTATTATATACTATATTTCTTTTAAATGTAATGCCTATGAGCTGTTGGTGTGCCAATAAAATATAAATAAATAAATAAACTTCCTTTTTGTGGATTTCTGGGAATCTGTAAGATATGACATTGATAGGCTCAGAGGGATTAAATTGTTAATTATCGCTTGTCCCGTGCCTCGGAGAGCACGTTAAGCCGTCGGTCCCGGTTGTCATGAAGATCTTTGACAGTCGTTACGGGGCGTCAGTACCTTCTTAATAAACTGACACTAGTCTAAACGATGGAATATCGCTATCGCTTCGGGTTGCGGAGGTCAGACAGGCAGTCGCTCCTTGGAAAAGCTAATATTCAGCCAAATCCGGTTAGACTAGAAAGCGGACCCCAGATTTAAAAACTGGGATAACGCTAAGAGGACGATGATGTCGAGGAGTCAAGATTTTTCTTCGTCATTTAAATGTTCTGTCCTAAGCATGTTTAGGACTTGGTTTCTGCGGGATGTAGAAGATTTAGTATCATAGGGTTGGGAGTTATAGATAAAGGAGAAATTAGCATTGAAGGGTTGGAGACTTATTTTAATATCGGAATTAATTTCGACTGTGTCTTCAGATGTATTTAATACAGATACCTTTATGTTCTCTGTTGTTGTCTTTTACAGTGACAAGGGAATTAGCAATTAGGAGAGAGTCGGAGATATGTTGATCTAGAATGAGTCCTACACGATATTCGGGATTAGTAACTGCACATTCAATTATTGTTTCGGTGCAAGGCGGAATTTTGTAGGTTAGTTCGTAATATTTTAGTCTAACCACGAAATGTCTGATTTGTAATGTACCGGAATTGTAATCAATAATGCCATCTAAGTCATTGAGAAGATCGGTGCCGATGATAGCCATCGTAATTAACGTCTATTTCTTCAATTACGTGGAATTTATAAGTAAGATCGGAATGAGCATCTGTGAATAATTTTAATTGGAAGTGGCCTATAGTAGACATGGTTTCGTCACTGGTATTAATACCTTTTAATTGAATTGTTTCGTTTTTCAGGGCTGGCATCATATTCATTGAAGATCGTTTTACAAGACTAACACAGGAACCGGTGTCAACTAGGAACGAGAGGTCACGATTATTAACTTGGGTTCGGATATTGACGTGAGATAGGTATCGTTTATTAGAGCTGATTTCGTATATAGTAGGGGTTGGAATGGAATTAGCTGAATTGGGAGATACAGAGGATGTAGTAGACGCAGTGAATTTAGAGGAGTTGGTAGTCGCAACGGATGTGGTAGATCTATTGGTAATTGGAGGTTTAGCAGGTATAAAGGAAGATTCTGTGGACTTGGTAAGTGAATAATAAGGTTTTGAGGGTACAGCGGATGCAGTGGGAACAGTGGATCTGGTATGTATATAACGAGACGTAGAAGATACAGCGGATGTTTGAGGTACAGTGGATGCAGAGGATCTAGTAGGTATTTTATAGGATACAGAGGATGCAGTGGATGTACGGGGCACAGCGGATGCAGAGGATTTGGTAAGTATTTTATTATATTAGATGCAGAGGATACAGTGGATATAGAAGGTTTAGAGGATCTAGTAAGACTATCTCGGGATGCAGTGGATACAGAGGATGCAGTGGTAGAGTTTCGCGGTCGAACTCCTGATACGGTAGATGCGTAGGATTTAGTAGGAACAGTGGATACAGAGGATACAGAGATAGGGCTTTCCTTTTGGGGCTGGTTACCCTGTGGTGTAGCTCTAGATACAGAGGATTTAGTAGATACAGTGACTGAGCTTCCCTTTTGGGCTGGTTATCCTGCGGTGTAGCTCTTGATACAGTGGATTTAGAAATGATTGAGATTCCCTTATGGGGCTGGTTACCCTGTGGTGTAGCTCTAGATATAGTGGATTTAGAAAGAGTGTCATTATGAAAGGATTGAGACGATTTTGAATGCTTTTGGGGTCTCACGAGACAACGTCGTGAGCCCTCTATTCGTTTAAAGGAAGGTCTTCCTCGTAGGTAGAGTCGTGTTGGGTGTAGTGGAGCCGATTTTGGAAGTTTGGACGTTGGGGAGGACGAGACCTGTTCGGGTTAGAGCGTTGGGGGTAGGTGTTGTTATTCCTAGCCCTATTTTTGTTGTATTCGCGCTTCCGACAGACGTCTATGGTATGCCCTACGTTTCTACAATATCGACACGTAGGTGGCGTAGAGTTGGACGACTGACCAACATTGTGGACCATTGGTTTAGGACGATCTTGGGAATTAGAAGGTTTCTGTGAGTATCGATTTTGATAAGGGTTACGTTTTGATAGTAGCATTTGTATTTTTTCCTCGGATATAGCATAGTTAATAGCTTCGTTGAGCGTAGAAGGACTTTTCATGCGAACTAGATTGCCGATTTTGGGTATAATACCCATTGAGAAAGAGTGTAAGGCTAGATCTTCCATAGCGGAAGTCTTCCCTGACAGCTCTGCTTTTTTCTTATTTGAAAGAGTGATTTCTGTAAGAATTTGAGCGAGACACGTTTCAATTTTGATTGAGTATTGGCTGACCGACTCACCCGGCGATTGGTGAGTTTCTTGTAATTCACTGAGTAAGTGAGCGTAATGTTTACGCTCGCCGAATTGCGATTGTAAGAAAGAGCTAAGTGACTCCCAACTGTCGAAGTCTTTTATAGAAGCAGCGGATTCAGCCTTGCCTTCAAGCCGGCAAAAAATGAAATTTAAAAGGATTGGTTTTTGAGTTGTTGAAGCTAATCGATATGCGTTTTCGCAGTTATTTATAAAAGAATTTAGTTTATCGCGAGACCCATCGTAGGGTTTAATGAATTTGAATAGTGTATTAATATCGATACGGTCAAGGAGAACGGTTTCTTACTTCTTTGTCGTCATTGTTCACAACTAAAAATAGTATAAAGAAACACAGAAATACACAAAGGCAATGGAAAGATATAGAACTTATAGTAAGAATTAGAACAAAGGGTTACTTAGATAGTACAAAGCTTGACTAAGATTTGGTATAGTGTTACAATATAAGTAACAATGGAGTTTGTTGTAGCTCGATGCGGGACGGTCGGGCGGCCGGAACTGATAACGATGTAGTACTGAGAATATGGGATTGTACGCACTGTGTGGACTTTGTTCACTTTATGAATTTGGGCACCTTCGATTTTGAAATGGAATAATATAGCACTGCACTAGATAAAAATGTTTGCACTTACAGGACGCTGGCGACGATGATGAGGAGAATGAACATGGTCACCTCGTGTAGAGTTGGTATGTCCCTTCTTAGGAACCTGGAGCTCGGCGGCCTGTCTGCGGGCCACTCCGGGACTGGAACTCGCGTGTTGTTCACCGCGCAGTATGCGGCGGATGGACGGTTCAAGAGATAGCGCGATTCTTGAACTACGGCAAATGCGATGCAGAGACGAATGCGAGACGGCGGAGTATTACCGGAGCGAGATACGGAGACGGACCGGGGATTTCTGTGGAATCCCACCGCTGCCACCAAATGTTACGCGGACCGAGTAAAGTGTCTTTTTAAAAAAAGATATTTGAACTAGCTAAAATCATTTATTGGAACACGGTACACACACGTAATATTAGATATAGTATAAACTGGATTTAGAAATAGAACTGGTACAAAGATTTGAGACTGGCACACTAAGGATATGGTAGAACTGTTCGCGTTAGATGATGGATGCAGACTGAGGTTGAAAGGGACTGAATGAATAAGGAAGGCAAAAGTGCTGACCCGGAGATTTAGGCATTGGTAGGGATTTGTGATGAGTAGTATGCATAGGCAACTATGTTAGCATTTTAGGGTTCAAGAGGAGTTTGTAACAGAACGATCCATTAGGACCCTCTCAGATAGTATGGCTGTCCTTTCAGCCCTCAAAAACCATACTATCACCTTGGCACTCACACTTGAATGCCACCAGAAACTAACTAACAGCCGGTTGCAGAAACGATATTTAAAATTTTAAAACGAGATTAAACCCTAATCTATTATTAAGTCGTTGCACAAAGCCAAATTCTTGTAAAATTTAATCCTTTATTAAATTTAATTTAAAAAGAGTCAAAGCCTACATTAACGCGCGTTTTACGTTGCACAAACAGCCATTAGCGTGAATTGACACGTGAGAATTTTAAATATGACAGATGTGAACTTTAAAATTTAATGTGAGCTCAGTGAGGTATTAAAGCTCTATTGTTGTTGAATTTATCTCTGTTCCATAATATCTTATTGTACATTGAAGTGTTTGTTGCCAAATATAAGCTCTATTAAATATTATATTTCAATGCATTGTAGTGTTTTACGGTATTGAAGTGGTTTACAATGAATACCTAAGTTATGTCTTAACTAGTCTTTCATCTTTGTCTGATCCCGAAGAAGATTTTCCTCGCGGTCAAATTCCGGCAAGGCGAATATATTTTCAAGGCATGACGGCGGAGAATTACGTATTACATACAGGGTACCCATAGAAGCAGATGACCAAATACGAAACATTGTAGATAAGGAGGTTTTAGGTGGTTTTAGAAGGTTTTAGGTGGTAGAGCTTTGCTGATTTCTGCATGAATAGGCCGGCTCGACCGGGGAGTACTACCCTCTCACAAAAAATGGACGTAAAGTAACAGTACCTAAACTGTTGCGTTTCGTTCAGTGAGTGAGAGTGCCGGAGACCCTAGCCCCTATTCCTTCTCCCCTATCCCACTCCTTATCCTATACCTTTTCCCAACCCTAAGGGGTGGCAACAGACTTGTGACTCCTGTGATGTTGGTTGTGTCCATGGGCGGTGGTAACTGCTTACCATCAGGTAATCCGTCTGCTCGTTTGCCGCCTATTACTATAAAAAAAGGAACCTCAAAAAAATAAATAATTATGTTGATGGTCAGACACAGTTTTTAATTTGTTTGAGGGTTTTTGCCACAGGAGCTTATCAACTGAACAGGTCTTGGGTGATTATCAAATAAACACAAACCCACACTGGGTAGATTAGTGCAAAGAGTTCTCAAGCCCTAGCAAAATTAAGCTCAAAATGTATTAAATTGCCAAACAGGAAAGTTCTACGTCTACATTTAAGATCTACGGCGAGTTGCAGCTAGAAATTGATAGATTTCCACGTGTTGTAGGTGCTTTGGATTGTACTCATGTTAACATTATTACCTATTAGCAGAGGAGGTCATCATCCAAGCTCAAGCTCAAGCAAGGCAATAGATACCAGTGCAAGAAGAGATACTTCTCCATAAGTGTAAAAATAATTGTCTTTATCTAACTGAATTATCATAACAAAACACATTACAAACAAAATATATAAAAATATTTCTTTATCGTATGCAATTTAACCAATATGTCTTGAATAGTATAACAGCTTATTTCCTTCTCTCTTCTCTCATTTTGTGACTTCCACATAAATGAAATAACTGGGCATTTTCATATTTGATTTTATGTTAAACAAAATACAATAGTAGCGTATGTATTCAGGTTATAGAAAATCATCATTCATGAATGGTATTAACTGCATTATATGGTCAATCATTATAATAAGCGCCAGGCTCCCTCTTTGTATGAATTTTCTCGGCTTTTCAGCTCAAAACGTAACAATTTTAATTAAAATCGTAAAAATGATTCAATACAACAATAACATAAACATGTCAATTTTTGACAAAAGTTTTGATAGTCTTGACCACAGATTTACTAAATATGTATATTTAGAATAATTACACCTCTTTGATATATGTGACCATTACGTTTTGTTTAATGAAATTTTCACTCATAGTACATTTCATAGATTATTGTGCATATAACTAAACGGAAATGTTCACTCTTTTCGTTCACTTGTAGGCATTAGTTCTTCATTAGTTAAATGATGTTTAATCAAGCGTAAAATGTGTTTGTGCAACGCCATTAAATTATGACACACATTAGCGATAATCTCCCTTTAAGTAATAAAGAATTAATTTGAAGCTTTCTGCAACCGGCTGAGAGGTAGGTAAACTAAACAAATTAACACTGCAGTGGATCGAGGGCCATAGTGGCTCAAGAGGGAATGACGCAGCCGACGTACTTGCCAGAAGAGGGGCCACCATAAAGGTGGTGGGACCCATTATTATATATCGAGCCCATTATTCCCCTCCTTTCTGGTTTTTATCGCAACCTGGTAAGAAATAGAACCAGGACCCAGCACAACCAGTCCTGGATTGGTATTGAAACATGTAGGCAGGCCAAGGAGGCTCTTCCCGCAGCAGACGGTAAGATAGCCAAAAAAATCCTCCGGCTGTCCAAACAACAACTGCGGACAGTCACGGCCGCCTACACAAGACACGGATTCTTTAACACCTATTTGCTATAGGTATCACCGACAGCCCGCTGTGCAGGGCCTGTATGGCAGCAGACGAGACGGCAGCCCACCTGCTCCTCGACTGCCCTAAGGTCGCACAGTACAGGCAGCAGTACCTGACCAGAAACAGCATCCTGAGGGAAGCAGTGGGCCACATCAAGAGTCTGCTGGCCTTCCTCGAAGAGCTGGGGTGGCTCGAGTGACAAGACCGTTCCCACCCGCACGCAAAATACACGCCAAGACGTGGAGTTGCGGAAACAGCCCGTGCTACAAAGTACCAAGTCTTTTACTTCGATAAATTAATAGTGTAATATAAGCAGAACCTTTAGGATATTAATAAAATTTGGATATAACATCGTTCGCCAGGGTCAGCCAATCATAGAAGCTCATCGTCAGCGTTCTTGCGGTTGAGTGTATTTATGGTTGACCTCGAACTCTGTACTTAAGAGGACTACCCGATAGATACTCTACCGTACCTGCAACATAACTGACGCTCCTACATCGTGGCTACGAAAGACCTAAATTCAATCTATCTTTCCAACTATAGGTATCTTTCTAAATAAACTGCACCAGTTTCTTGCCTATCTCTCCACCCGCTGGCAGAATCCGACTGGTGTCGCATGTCCTGTTCCCTATAATATGCCGTAGGTTTCTTATGCTGTTTCTTTCAGTATTCAAGTACACATAACGCACAAGGGCTTACACAACTTCACTCCTACTACTTAGGTAGCTATCTTGGTGGCCTCGTAAAGTGTGAATAAGGACCCCAAAACACGTTAATTAATATAAATTACACCAAGATGCATTGATAATACAATCAATCTACATGTAAACGGTTCCTTTAAATCGAATTGCGTGAAACATACCTAATAAAATTATTTCATGACGTTAAAACAAAAATATAACGGGACGTGCGCTTTCCGCTACCACAACATTGTAAACAGGGCCGTGCTCTAGCTGTGGCGTTACTATGACGGTACAGTGTGACTAATAATTAGATACGGTCGATGAAATTATCGCCTAGAGACGGCCCGATGAAAAAATAAATTGCAAAATTGTTCCGTGTTGTTATAGATTAAGAATACAAAGTCTTACTACTGCCTTTCACTATGTGGGTGACATAAGTGGTGATTCAGAAAATAATTGAAGGAAATTGTATGTTGCGCAAGGGACATCAAACAATATCTGTTTTCTTAGACATCACCAGGGATGGCCTGGTGATGTCTGCAAACACAGATAGATTCAATGAGTTTATTATAATAATTGTAGACAACTCGCGAAAATTTCAATCATTTATGGAGGAAAGCTATGTAAGCTTTAGAATTACATCTAAATATAAACTGTTTTAAAAAATGTATGGAAGTAAATAAATCAAAGGAGGGTCTAGTGAGATTTTTATTTATTTCATAACAATATACAATAATTTATTTTAAAACAATAATACGAATAAAACTAACCAATTACACGCGCGGGCACACCCGTGTTCTCGCTATTATTATTCTCGATATGCTCACCGATGCGCGGGCACACCGGTGTTCCCGCCGGTGCGATGCATTTAAAATCCAACTTTTTAATACATTGAGTTGATTTTTGTTCAACGATTTTTTTTCAGTGAGACCTTAGATAAATTGTGCTTGTATTTTAAAACGAATATAAGCACAGGCACCTTTCTAAGAGCAAAAAAAAAAAAATGTCACATTTCACTTGCGTACGAGGCGTGGCTGCGTCTAGTGCAGTGATGCAGTTATGATCGTTATCGCTATGGTAATATGGGTCATAATAGGGTGAACGTAGAAGAGCTTTGTGTCTTTGTGATCGATCCATGGCTTAGTTTATTTATTTATTATACAAATTTCGTTCATTTATTATCAAAGAAAGTATTTGAAATGAAAAAAGTAATATTTTACCTAGTCTTTCATAGCAATTCTGTATGTCGTAAGCCATGTAAAAATTATTTTCATGGCTTTTAACTTGCGACGTGTACACAGCCGTCGCGTCGGCTTATCTTGGTATCGTATTTCAAGGTCTGTTTATAGTAACTGTGAGATTGAACGTACTTTGTTGTTTTATTTATTAAAGAATAGTTCTTGTTCATGGTGTTATAATAAGTAGTTACGACATTTATCGATAAAACATCCATTTATATCGTCCTAACCTTTTAGAGACCTGAAAACACATTTACGAAATCTTATAAGATCTTATTAGAAACTTATGCCGATCCACTTGTCGTGTTATTAGTATTTGCAATTAGAAAAACTATTCATAAAAACAACACAGCTTACAGAACAACGATAAGTGGTATCGTTTGTTTTTTATGGATGTTTATCTGAAGTGAGTCATAAGTGTGCGATAACACGCGCCAGAACATAAACACCATAAAAAGTGACGTAAGGAGTTTTGTCAGCTGATGGGAAAACTATACATAGAAATATATACAGAACATAGAAAGAAATATATACAGAACGAAATGAAAATAATTTAGAGGATGTCATGAAATTCATCCACATCGCCGTCAACTGGAAGCGTGTCTAGAACGCTGGCAGTATTGCCAAAGGATATAGGTACCTATTATAATTATCTCATGATCGTTGCAAATAGTGATCCATGGTCTCCGCCTACCCTTCGGGAAACAGGCTCACCTATCTAAATCCTAAAAATGGACACTGCTATATTTAAATCACAAACGTACATATATATGTATGTCTGAGAGAAAGATGCAACCCCTACATTAAAGTATTTCAATTCGTCAGTAAGTAACCAGCTCAAAGTGACAATTAAGCTCTTGAGATTATAGTCTGCTCATTATACTCGGGAGGTGCAGCAAAACCAAATTCTGAGAACCTACAGAAGCTCATAACAATAAGCCTGATCGAAGTACGAAGGCTTATGTCAGTGAAGTGGACCCACCCGAACGTACCATCTTATTATGTACTCGATGAAAGTTATTAGTTTATATTGTACACGGTATGACTTGATAATTTTTATGTATGCACCTAAGTTTAAGGTTATTTCAGGAACTTCATACTAACACTACGTAACTTAGTTTATGGTTATTTTAGGGTGTTGTTGCTAAATATGAGTAGTGAACGGTAATTGATACAGATTGGTTATTGTTAAAAATCATACACAAATAAATCACAAACACATTCCACATGAATGTAATAGCGTTACGGCATCGCTACATGTCTGTTAGTAAAAAACGCGGTTTTATATTATTGGTTTAATAGTTTTTTCACCTACTCACTAAAACTATAGCGATGTAAGTCACGTACTTTAGTGGTTAATTTTTTTGTCTCTTATGCCCGGTTTCTGAGGTACTTTTATCGGTGGTTTATCTATCCGGTAGCGTTATTGGTTCGATAACTCAAGAAAGTGCGTTTCTGAACAACGCGTCACAACATAAACTCCAGTTATCCTTAGTTTAACTTAACCGACCAATGTTCGCCGTTTATCGGTTCCATAACTTTATTTGAAGTTTAACTTCTGTCAAACGTGTAACCTTTTTTAGATTTTAAGGTTTTGATCATAGACTAATATATTATAACTGGAAAGTTTTGATATGATAGGTTGGTGTTTACAACTTTTACATAACCGATACAAAATGTCGTATTCGAGCAATTCTGCAGTGAGCAGAGACTTTGATTTTGAAGTGCTGGAGTTTATTGCAATAAATCAGTTCCTAGAAACCTAAGATCTAGGAGAAATCCTTTTGAAATGTTTACTGATGAAGAATTTAAAATGAGATATCGTTTTGATAAGGACACAGTATTACACATATGTGATATGATCAGCATTAGTTTAGCTCCAGTTATGTATCGCAAATATACATTGTCTATGTTGGAAAAAATTTCATCATATTACGATTTTACGCCACAGGCACATTTCAAGTAGTGATTGATGATGATATTAATGTTCATTAAACCACTGTGTCAAGAGTGGTTTATAAAGTAAGTATAGAAATAGCAAAACTAGCTAGAGGATATATATATACGAATGCCACTCTCGAGATCTGGGAGAAGTTATAGCGCAATTTTTTAATATAGCTGGTTTTCCAAATGTTATCGGTTGTGTAGATGCATCTCATATTATTATTCCAATTCAATCTCCTGGAGGAGAGCAACCAGAACTTTTTAGGAACAGAAAAGGTTTCTTTTCTGTCAATGTACAAGTTGTATGTGATGCAAAATTATACATCAGAGATTTAGATGCTCGTTGGCATGGATCTACTCATGACAGTACAGTGTACCATACTTAATTCATTTCTACGAGCTCGCCTTTTTTTAACAACCCGTGCTCCTCATGTACCCATGTGTCGGAGACGGGTTTCACTGAAGCGTTCCTCGCTACCCCCGACGGGTTCTACGAGCTCGCCTGCATAACAATGAAATACCTAGATGGTCACATCCTAGGTGACAGTGCCTATCCTTGTGGCAAGTACATAATGACACCATTTTTGAATCAATAAAACTGCAGAAAAGCTCTACAATCACAGACTCTCAACAATGAAGCACAAATCATCATCATCATAAAATGTCAAATCTTCTGACAGCGAGGCCTGATTTGACATTTTATTTTTTTAAAGTACCTATATAAGTTAGCAGGCGTACAGCCATTACGAATGAGGCATTATCATATTTTTTTAGTAAAATAACGAGCAACTAGTGGTTTACTCCTAAAAAAACAGTATATGATTAAACAACTAGTTAAACAGACAAATTAAAATATTTAAATAAGTTTTCAACTCGTTTTTTAAAACAGAGTCATCTCGTGGCAGAAAAAAGAACTACGTATTGGTTCAATCACAGATAATATAAAACTTTACAGTGTTCAATAGTTCTTGAACACTCCAGTGCGCATTCAGAAACGCAGTGACATTTAACCAAAGTTTATCCTTTCCATAACTTTAATGAATCAATAACTGTGGAGAGTATATCTGGTAACTTCAGAAACCGGGCATTAGTGGTGGCCCACTCAAATAGAGGTTGCGTAATATATTGCCTTGACTTTACAGTGTATACTTATAGAATATGATTATTTAAGCACTAACTCACTGTAAGCTACTTTTATAATTTATGTATTTACTAGTGGACGCCAGCAGCTACGCCTGCATTTTTTTAAATTTACCCGTTTTGGCCGATCCCGTGGGAATTTCGGAAAATCCGTTCTTAGTGCACCCCTACGGTCCCCAAGAAACATATATGCCAAATTTCAGCTTCCTGCGCCCAATAATTTCGGCTGTAGCGTGTCAGTCAGTCAGTCAGTAACGCAAGGATTTTATATATTAAGATTTTATCAAATCTGTGATTTACTTCAATTATAATATTTTCATGCATAAACAGAACCTAATCTCAAAATACATAAATACTCACAACTTTTTTGCTCTACCATAGTATTTATCAAAACTAGCAAAATAATTTACCTATTCAAAACCAGTACATATAAACCAATGAACAAAGAGTATCGAGTAAAGTAACAAGACTTCGTCCCGTACTGTGTGCAAGGAGTCAATAAGAGTATCGATTACCTCGGTATATTGATGGGCCAGTTTGCATTAATGACGGACGGTGAAATTAGAGCGAGGCAAGGCTATTTTGCGTGGAGCATAAAGAGGTATTATTGAGTGCCTTATAGTGGTTTTGTTACACATTAGTACGATATTGTTTTGGATTTTGGAGAGTTACGTAGCCGATTTTGTGTCTTTGAAGTCGAAGAACCTGTTTTTACTAAGTAAGTCCGTGTGTTTTCTCTGCACTAAATAGGCTGCTTTGCCAGTGGTTATACAATTTATATAACGAATTGGCACGAAAGCTTTTTATCGCTTGCTAAAAAAGCGTTGGCATATAACAAATGCATTCCCTAGTATACGTTGACATAATATGACCATCCAAGACCTTGAAAAAGGATGGTCCGGCTTAGTGAAAACAGGCAGAAAACCTAAGGTTTTCTGTTTAATAATAAGCTCGCATCAAAGACTGCCTGCGGCTTCGGGAACAATAGATTCAGAATCGAATATGCGGGCAACATTGCTCGATGTACACGTATCGATTTATTATTATAGTTTTGTATAAGCGCAACTGTGTGAATGAGAGGAGAGATAAATGAAAGGAAAACACAGCCAGCACTAATTGGGATGATGTGTGTAAGATGATACAAGTCGAATTTTAGTTGTTCATTTCTCATTATGCATTAATTTGCGGCAGCACATTTGTATGGTGTGTATATTTTCATGCTGGCATTTGCATGCGTTAGATATCGCGATTGTTTTTTTTGTTTTTTTTTTATTTCATTTAGAACGAAGTTAATCTAATCTAATACAACAACCATAAAAACAAATTGAGAAAGTGAAAATATTTACATGGTTTAGGCGTCGTAAAATGCCTCCGCATCAATGTTATCGGGTAACGGGCCAAGAAGGCTGGCAGCATCGCCACGCTGGATGGCAATGCTGATTCTTTGAGCAAAGAACAAACCAGCATTCTGGTCACGTAAGACGTCGATTAACCGTTTAGAAGTTTCCCGGAATAGAGAACGAGCGCTCGGACCCCATGAGCCTAGCGTTACCACCCCAAACGGCTCAAACACGTAATTACTTACTAAATAACTGTATTTGCGCCGTTTGAGGATTTTCGCAGTTGCAGCAGCAGCGCCAGCATGGCCTCCCATGCTTGGAACATGTGATGGCGCGAGGGTGTCTACGCAGGTTGCGTCCCACACCAAGGCCTACCCATTTTCCAAGGCAACATTGACATACCATCAGGTCTCTTACAGTCGTCGCGTACCAAACCATTTGGTTCAAGTACAGCTGGTACGCCAGACGCGACAAGAGCACGACGGATTATATCATTCAGATGGGCATGACGAGGAATTCTACCAGCGCTTCTGCTGCAGGATAGCCCATGGTGTCCGAGGCTGTCGACGTCTTCTCCACAATGACATCGACGCGGCGAAACACACGGAGCACCTAAACGAAGACAAGTGGTAATACGAAATGTCTCATCGTCCAACATGGTTCCAGTGTTGGACGATGGTAGTGCCTGAAGCCGTAGACCGGACCACTCTCCCACAGCCAGCAAGCGAGCACGCTCTGTAACTTTTAAAGATGTATCCAAAAGATTTTTTTTTACTATGTTACAAAGCGGCGCGTCCCACTGTCTTTGGGAGAATAGGTTGGTAGGCAAATCAGTGTTTGGACAAGCCATTTTCCAGGCGTTTATAGCTTCGGTTTTGCACAACACTTCTGAGTTAACTAGTGTAGGTGATAAAATTTTCCTAGTTAACTCTTGCGTGCTATAAACCGTAGACAAAAACGCCGGTAAATTGACACTGGAAATTTTGCGAACGCCGAGCCAATCCAAACGTATGGCCAAAGGCGCTTGTAGCCAGGCTCGGTCGTTGAAGTCCACATTTAATATTCTCTTTAAAGTAATTAGGATAACTTGGTCGATATGTTCTAAAAATTTTATTCCCAAAGTTGGGCAGATCTTAAGGCATGTGTGAATATTGGGACGAAAAGACAATATCGAATAATAGTATAAGCCGAAAGAATATTAATTTTGAATAGGCGATTTGAAATTTCACAAAAAAATTGTATCTTTTACTCTAAGAAAGAATCGAAAGACTCTCCAAATACTGAAGAAGGAGGCGAAGAGTAATTTTGATGTTTGATGCCAAAGTATAAAATTTAGATATTATCGAATGTTATTTTTGTGGAGTCTTGTATTTATAAACAACTCACACTCACTAAGATTTAGTTCCAAGCCAATAGATGCAAGTTCCAAGCCAATATTTTTAATAAAAGCTATATCTTGTAATACTCTTTCTATATCGCTTCCTAGGGTCCCGTCATCTAAAAACCATATATTTAAATTAGGATTTATTTGCCGAATAATGGGTTATATAGCTAAGCTAAAAATTACTGGTCCAAGAGGGTCACCTTGTTGGCATCCAACTGCAGATTCCAAAAGATTGTCCTGATACATTAATTTGGGATACCTGTAAAATTGCCAAAGAAATTTAAAAATTTTGGAGGTTTAATTTTGCTTGTGCCAACAAAGTGTCGCGATTGTTATGTTTGCATGTGTGTGGCATATGGGTTTCAACAGCCACGTCTCTGCATTATATTTAACTAGTGTTGTAGTTTCGATCTACGCATAGGATAACATATTGTAAGATGTACAAACAATTGTTTTGATTCTAAGCCTCTTTATTAGTGTACATTAGTTCAGTATTTCTAGTGCAGGGATTGTTTTAATAGAAACAAATTATTTGTATGATGATAAATTAATGTACCATTTTAATAAATTCTAGCGATAATAGATTTCAGGAATTGTTTTGACGTTTGACAGTTAACAACATAACGTAAGCTAAAGAAAAAATCAAATCTTAGGGCTAGCGCATACATACACAATTTAATTGAACAACTATTTTGTCGTGTATCATATATCTAAAAGAATATATTGAAGCGCACATACCTACTGTGAACTCGATACTTGCTCGACAAAAAAGTCAAAAATGCTTATCGATTTGCTTTTGATTTAAAAGTTGGTCAACTATCGATCAAGCGCTCAATTGTTATTGCATTGTATTGATGAGAGCAGACCATCGACTAAACAGTCGATCCGCGACTGACCACTACTACCAATCTCGTATAAGGATTTGAACGGCGCCACGTCTCTATATTTGTAAACACCTTGACTCGAGCGTTCCTAAATAAAGACTGGTCGATTTGAGGAGATAAAAAAATAGATTGTATGCACACTTCCATCAACTAAACTGTTTGGTTGAGTAGAAATCACGAAAAGTACACAACTCGTCGAAACAGTTTAGTCGATGTAACAGTTGTATGTATGCGCTCGGCCCTCTTAAGAAGTTTGCCGCTATTTCGATGTTCTGGGTTTAACTACACGAATGCAGTGTTTTAAGCGGTTGCCTCGTCGTATGAAACGGGTTTGAACTACAAACGAGACAACATTTTGTGTGATCTATAATTTTATTTCAATCCTGTGTAGACTTTGTGTCCATTGATATATATGTATTCCTTGTGTGAGGTTGTCTTTATAATTCAAAGAGAATACCTAGTTTGGCTGAAATTCAGAATAGGTATTCTCTATTGAAATTTGGCCTCTACTGTGGACCTCTGTAGAGGCCAATTTTTACCTGTGTACCTTTACATAGGCATTGCCTAGCAAATAAATTCATTCATTCAGTATAAAAAGTTTTCTTCCAGTAAATTTATCAGGATCAAATCGATCGCTAGTGGTAAACTGTACCTTATTACTGTATAATATTATCTTATCTGCGCCTTATGTAAAGTTAGCAGACTATAATTATGAGCAGTTCTCTGTCTACGAGCAGTTACGTTACTTTACTTTATAACCGGCTGCATTGTAAGTAAAGAAAGAAAGAAAGAAAATAATGTTTATTTCGACAAAACTACAAAGTTATAATAAAAAAAAAATAGTGTACATTGTTGTAAGTCGATTATAAATAGTGACTGTGGGGACTGTCGTCTGGTCTTTCTCACGGTACTTTGTCATTGTAACGTTGACGTGGCATTTGATGTTTGTTTAATAACTCGATCAATTTCTGTTGACGTAAGCGGCACTATGTAATAAATGGAATCTAGATTGATTTGATTTTTGCCCTTAGTCAAGAACCAGAACCGCGACTTTTTGAAACATGGCAGTGATCTGATTTAAATGGCACATCAACCGGTCACCCATCCAAATAGATCAGCGCAAAGTGCAACTTTCCGATCTATTACGAATGTCAATTCAAGTCACGCTTTTAACGCTAAGAATTGAAAATGCACTGCGTATAAATAGCAAAAACGGCGGTGAGCATATTAATAGGTATAAGGAGGCGCTACACTGTCTGAACATACAGACAACTAGAAAAGTTTAAGTTTAATTTTTATTTTTATTCAAAAAGAGCAGACCAACAGTCCAGCAGTGGAGGTTTTTTAGCTGTTATGATGACTATATAAATGGTACGTACACTTTTGCCATCATTGTTTTTACTCAACAAGTTCACTTGCTTGTTCATCTCAAAATCTTTGTTACATGTAAGTCGTGTTTTATTACTTAACATTCCTCAATGATCATTATTTTCTTAAAGATGCCCTATGTAAGATGTAAGTACGCCTGCACATTTTATTTTAATTGAGGGGTTTCTGCCTGACCCCGTGGGAATTTCGGGCAATCCCTTTTGGGTGTACGGTCTCCAAGGAACATAGATGTAAAATTTCAGCTTTTTTCGCCCGATAGTGTCCGCGTTGCGTTGTCTGTCATTCACTCATTAACGTAAGAATTTTAAATAAAGCGAATTCAAAATTATATACATTTTTTATACTGTCTTAAAGAAGTAGGAAATATTTACTATATACAATTAATTCGTAAGGAATATTTACTTTGACTAAAAACCCTTCAAGATGTTGAGAAAATAGATTGTGTGGGGACGATATTACCATGCAAAATCATGTAACTTAACCCTCCATAAGAATTTAAGCTTCCCGTGACCAGAATGAGAATAAGCATTGCCATACAACGTGGCAATGCTGCCAGTCTTCTGGGCACGCTACGATTGACAGCGTTACGGAAGAATTCTTGGACGCAGTATAGCATATAATATAAGTATATAAATTTCTTTTCTCTTCTGTTCTTTTTTTTTCTTAATCATAGATTAATTTTGGGTTTAGTTTTTATCTGCAATATTTAATTAGTTTTTATCTTAATCACATTATAACGATGAATGAATATAAATAAATTGTCACTTAAATAGAACTTAAATACGTTTCTGTAGCCGATTGTAAGTGTTTAGCGTCCCGTTGAGCTGTAATGAATAGCTAGAAGAACCTTATGTCTGGCTAAGTAAGGTTCTAGACTTGTAATGTAATCGCGACTCGAACAGGTAATGATAACTCCTTTCATCGAGCGTAAAAAATGTACCTGGTTTATTTTTGTTCTGGATCACAGGCCATATTACCTTTTCCATGCTCCTTGTTAATATCATTTTTTGTTGCATGTGGAGTACTTATGACTTACTGACTGACTGACTTATGGCCTACTGCCCCCGGCGCAGCGGTAAAATACTATGCCGTAGCGGTTAATACAGCGCTACGCCAAGTGTTGTGAATTCATTCCTCACACGTGCCTTTTAATTTTTGAGTATATCATTTGAATATTTCTTAAGTCACCCGCTATATAGAATGTGTCAAGTGCCGACTTTATGTTTGGAATAAAGAGGTCATCAAAGATTTCACTTTTTTTTATAGCATCACGCCCGTTTCCCCGAACGTGTTGGCAGAGGTGTTATAATACATTCACATTTCTCCTTATGCATTTTAAATTAAAATTACTTAACGTAAACATAATGTAACGTATGTCCGGTACTTACCGCTTTTACGTCACAG
>OX123199.2:0-17500 GCA_944739405.2 Euclidia mi | reverse complement strand
ACTCCAGGTCGATACGCTCGGCGGGATGGGGAGACTCCAGTGCAGAGGACATCCGCTCCACCTCCCTGCCCCTCAATACCGGCTGTGGTGCCCCCCTCTTGGCATCGTACAACGATGCCACCTCGCGTATGCGGAGGTCGAGTGGGAGCACCCCAGCCAGCAAGAGGGAGGCATTCAGGGAGACAGTGCGGTATGCCTTGCACATCTGTTGTGCAACACCACGTTGCACGGTACCCAGCTGCTTTATAATCCCTAATTTATGGGCTGCCGGTGCCCATACGCTGGCTGCGTACAGGACGATTGGTTCCACCGCTGCTATATAAATTGTTTTTACAATTTCAGGGTTTAAGCCCCAACTAACTTTCGCTGCCCTGGTCAATTGTTTGTGAACCGCGATCGCCTTGCGGCAGACGTTGCTAACATGCCGACTAAACGTTAGCTTGTCGTCGATGGTGACACCCAGCAATTTCATCTCTCGGGCCATTTCTATGTCGACTCCGCCCATGCTCAGGCGTGGGGTGTCGTATTTCAATTTCTTTGTTATTGTTATAGCGCAGGTTTTTTGTGGCGCAAATTTCAGCTTATTATCGACACCCCACGCCCGAACATGTTCGAGGGCACCATTTGCCTGAGTCTCTATTTCCAGTGCCGTGCCACCATCGACGGCAAGGACGATGTCGTCGGCAAAAGCTTGGGAGTAGATCCCTCTACGCTCAATGCTCTTAAGGAGCGGGTCGAGAAGGAGATTCCAGAGAGTGGGACCTCCTATGGAGCCTTGTACGCAGCCTTTCGCCGTAGATTTTGAATACTCCTCTCCAGCGTACCTAACATTGACCCTCCGGTCATTCAAGTAGCTGCCGATGACCCCCCTCAGGTTCTCAGGACACCTTTCCTCAGCCAGACGGACTCTGATAGCTGGCCACCAGGCATTGTCGAAGGCTCCCTCTATATCCAAGGATATTAAAACAATGATTTTCTTTTCCTGTAATTTCGTACGAACGTGTTGCATCAGGGTATAGAGGGAGTCTTCGGTACTCCTTTGTGGCATGAATCCGTACTGACGAGTACTCATCCTGGGTAGTAAATAAAACCTGAGGCGGGCCATCAGCATCTTCTCGAAGACTTTGCCCAAGACGGGCAGAAGGCCAATGGGTCGGTACGCCTTCGGGGTGGTGTAATCGGGCTTTCCTGGCTTCCGCAAAACTACCACCACTGCCTCTTTCCAACTCCTTGGAAAATAACGGAGTTGGAGGCATTTGTTTGCGAGAGCCAGGAAAGTCCGTGGCGAGTTGGCAATGGCCCGGCTGCATACGTCGGCTGTGAGGCCGTCCACTCCCGGGGCCTTCTTGGGGTTGAAGGACTCACTGGCCGCTCTTAATTCTGATAGTGTGAAAGGCGGGTCGCAAGTGCCACCTTGCTCCACAATTTCTGACATAACTCTTATGCGGCTGTGGTATGAGTTATCGAGTTCAGGGTCGTCCTCTTGGAAGAAGGATTCCGCCAAATATTTGGCGGAATCCTCCTCACTCAAGGTACACCCATCCCTGACTAGCAGTGAGTCCTCCAACCTCTCCCTAGTTCTCCCGATCACCCGGTATATCCCCTCCCATACCCCCTCCCGGTCTTGCTTACTGCAAAAGGCCTTCCAGCTTTCCGTTTGGGCTCTCGAGGCCTCCCTTTGATACTCTTCCTTCTTCTCCAGATACTCTCTCACGACCTTCGACCTCCTGACCGGTGCAGCATTACGGATCCTTCTTCTCCTGCGGGAAACTTCGCGTTTTAAGACGGTGAGCTCTTCCGACCACCACGGCAGTGTGATTTTGGTTTTGTTCTTCTTGATCGGCATTGACGCCGAGCAAGCCTCTTTTACTATTTTAGTGTACATGTTTATTTTGTTGTCCAATTCGGTGATGTTGATTATTTGATTTATCTCTATTTCCTCTACTTTGTGTTCTGTGGCCAATTGGCCGAGTTTACCATGAAACTGTGGCCAATTGGCCTTTTTTGTATTGTAAATTCTGGTGGTTCTTTCTATTTCAACGCCTCTAGATTTTTGGAGTAAAATTTTAAAAACAATGCCGTTGTGGTCGGAGCTCACCATGTCTTCGTCCACCTTCCATTCCCTGATCCTATCCAAGATGTTCGTCGATCCTGCCGTAATATCGATGTGGCTGCAGATCCTCCGGTCTCCTCTGATAGTGTCAAAGGTCGGAGTATCACCGGAGTTGAGTATGTGAAGGTCGAGCTCCCCGAGAGCCCCAACGATCTCCTCCCCTCTCGCATCTATGGCGGTACCGCCCCACCACGTGCTTCTGGCGTTGACATCCCCCCCAACGACTAACGGCTTGGTGCCGAGTTGGAGCTTCACTGTCTTGAGATGCTCCAGGTACGGTTCGAGCGGCTTGTCCGGCTCGAAGTAGACGGATGCAAGCGTGACCTCCCAGGCGCCGGTTTGGATCCCCACCACGACGATGTTATTGGTGGTGAGTTCTGGGTACTGTTTGACTCTGACGTCTTTGTTGAAGACAACAATTGCCGCCTTAACAGTACCCTCCCCTAATACGGCATTCTGGAAGACCCTAACTCCGCTATAATTCTTCATCCGTCTACTTCCGCCGACGTAGGGCTCCTGCAGCAGAGCCGCTGTGAAGTGCCGCCTTTCCCCTTCCAGGAGCATCTCGTCAGTCGCTAGCTTTTTTCGTTGGAGGTTAGCCTGGCCGAAGATGTACGCAGTTGGAGCTTGGGGGGAAGCTGGGGTGCCCTTAGCAGTAAGCAACCGAGTCTCTCGCTAATTTGTCCCATTTTTTGCGCGTAGGACACGAGTCGCTGAAGGCGTTGTGCTCTACATTTATCAGCCCTATTTTCCGGCAGTTCCTACAGCAAGGCGGCTCGCCGGCCAGCCGTTCCGCACATTCCGCCCTCAAGTGGGGGCCGCCGCAGTGGCTGCAGCTGTCTGCCGCCTCTCTGCAGAACTTCCTGCCATGACCATAGCCGAGGCAACGGGTACACTGCACTAAGGGGCTTTGATCCTCTGCCCGGACACGCTGGAGATCGATATGTACGTGTCCCCTCTGTGTGACCCGCTGCCATACCGCTGGTGAAACGCTGACCACTACGTGTTCTGTCAGCGAGTTTCGTGCTCTTCTTCTGTACTTGACAGTGGCTTTTGACTCCCCACTGTCGAGGCCATGGAAAACATCCCGATTCTGGTTCCTAAGGGCCTTTAGAATGTCCTCGTCTGAGTTCACCTTCAGGACATCCTTAAGAACCAGAAGCGGGTCTTTGTTTTTCATTTCCTCGACAGTGAGGTCTCTTGCCCTCTCTGCCAACCTCTGCTTGAGCTTACGCCTCTCTTCTTCGGTTCCGACACCCATTATGATTTTCCTGTCCTTCCCCTTGCGGATACGCTCTACCTTTACCCATCCCTCTTTGGCGTCTACCGCTTGCCGGACCTTCTCCATCACCTCCTCTCCAGACTCCTCCTCATTTGTTGAGGCGACCACGATGGAGTGAAGGGTGTTTCTTTTAGGGGCCCGGCGCTCGGCTACCTCCGCGTATGAGGGCTTTCCGGCTTCAGGTTTCTCTATTTGTATAACGCGCAGGGATTCCTGGATCGCTTCCAGTTTTTTCCCATTTTCGAGCAGCATCTGGGTGTGCTGCTCGAGTCTTGCCTGTATAATACTGTCCTCTGTGTTAATGGGTGCAGGTGTCGCGGCTGACTTTGGTACTCCAGCTGATACTACGCCTAATTTCTTGTCAGTTTTGGCCAGGCGCAACTCTTTGATTTCCGCCTCCGCTTCCCTCACCAATATATTCAGCCTGTCGAGGTTCTTCTTGACCTCCTCCACAATTTCCCTTTTGGTATTCTTGGACAACTCAAGCTGTCCTTTTGCTTTTGAGACGCACGCTGCCGCCTCCGTCGTGCGACTCAGATACACCTTCTGGGGAGACTTTTGTTCCGAAGACACTGCCTTAGATGTGGTAGGCTTTTGTGCAGTCGCGGCCTTGGTTGTCTTCGGAGCCGGTCCCGCCTGTTTCCCCGTGCCCGATGTTACGGCGATGGTGGTGGGGGCTGTAGTGGTTGTGGGGGTGATATTATTGGTGGGGGAGGCGGAGCCAGTACCAGGCAGGATCCCCTCTATTTTCTCTATACTTTTACGGACCGAGGGCTTGCCCACTCCTTTTTCCGGTGTCTTGGACACCGCCCTGTCCGTACTCTTCCGCTGATCTGGGGTCCTGAACATTTTGCTGTATGTCCTGCGACGGTAGGAAGAACAGGGACAAGCTTGTAGAAGTTGTAAAAAAGTTCCCTGCTCTATCGATTTGTCTTTCGCCCAATAAGGCCGTTATAGTAATAAGGTCAATAAAAGAAATGGTCAAATATTCAATTATAATTAAATACAATTTTGCCCAATAAGGCCGTTACAGTCCTACTACGGACAGGTCTCTATAGTTATGCGCCAAAAGGCTTTGTCACGGTATTTCGTGGTACACAATAAAGTCAGTAAAAATAAAAATAAAAAGTCAAAATTAAGTAAATTAGGGTAGAGTCGCTGACTCTACGTCACTCAGACCTAAGGTCTGGTCAATTTGAGGCGTCCAGGCGAAAATTTGGCGTTCAGAGGCAAGAAATTTGGCCCCTACGCCGAAAAGTCCGCTCGACTCTATGTAGAGCCAAACGGATGGCCCTATCCTGTAGAGCTCGCCAAGCCCGTTCAGGCGATACCAAACACGGCCCTCCTAGCCCAAGGGGTTCCGGAGATACGGCGTCTCAAATTTTTTATTAATCAATTAATTAATTGATTAATCAATGGTTAATACGCCGTATCTCCCGAACTATACCTCTCAAATACACCGTGTTTGGGCTTTTCTGAGAGGGCTCGACGAGATCTAGCAGAATTTTCAGGTTTCAGGGCTGAAAATTTCTTGCCTCTGAAATCGCCTGAAAGGTGTCTGGGCTCGTGGATGGTGCCCCGCTGAATCCCCGAGCGCAAACCCGGAGCTCCTATGTCCACCCGTCTCGGAGTTATGGCCGATGGAAACTTTTCAAAATGGCGGCCGAAGTGTCAAATGCACTTTTTGAAATTTAATAACTCCTCAACGGGAGGACCGCGAACCCTCGAGTTTGGGCTCGGCGTAATCAGCGTGAGCTGCCCTATCCACTCGAGCCACTTTCAGGGCCCTGAAATTTTCAGGCTCCAATCCGCCTGAAAGGCGGCACGCGCGATAGTACCAGCCTCACTGAGCACCGCACCGAAAACCCCGACTTTCCCCGACCCCTAGTCTCGGAGATACGGCGCCCCAAAGTTCAGTTTGACAGCTGTCAAACTGTCAAACCTTATGTTTGGAACGCTATATCTCCGGAACCGTCCGCCGTAGAAAGCCCGGATTTCCTCTGGAGTGCTCAGCTCGAGCTCCGCTATTGTCCTGAAAGGGTTTTGGAGCCTGAAATTCTCAGGCCTGAAAAACGCCTGAAAACCTAAAATTCTTACAAACTACCTAAAACTACACACAGCATAAAAAATCCCAGATTTCTGCGACCAACGGTTCGCAAGTTATTTAGCTGCAAAGTTAATTAATAAATTAATCAAAATGGCGGCCGAAGTCCAAAATCGTCAATATGGGTCGTATTGACCCAGGGTTTGGGCTTCGGCCGATAGAGAAAGGTATTACAGAGCACTGGAAACAATAAAATTTGGAATTTTTCTATATTTAACTGAATTATAACGAAAATTTAGTTAAAATTCTATAACTTTGCAACCGTTGGTCACAAAAATCTGTAAAAAAATTGTAAAAAACATAAAAAATCACGCCGCTTCTGTTCCAATTTAAACATACACAAATTTCAAATAACATACACCTAAAATTTTAAAAATACACAAAAATACACTTTTTCTATTTTAAAAGCTAAAGTAATCGTCCAAAAAATTCCAACCTTGAACAGCCGCGTAGTCCCCGCAAGCGCGCTTCGGATAGCAGTTTTGGAACTCCAAAACTCCTCCCGGTTCTCCAGCTACAGCTGCCCAAAGTTCGGATTTTCTTTTAGCGTTATAAAATTTTCCAGAGACCGGAAAATTTTTCTCAAAGTGCCTCCGGGCTGTGGACGTGGTGAGGAACAACTTGCCAAAAACTGGTTCGCGCAGCTCCACTCCTTCAAGGTTTTTCCACCCACGTGGCAAACTTGTTTTCCCTTTTCCCGGGAAAACCCGTGGGCGTTTCGAGCTTCTGGTAGTGGCAAAAGTTGCGGGCAAGCTGCCCCCTCCTGGACACCCCAAAAAATTGGGGGGTCGTCGATCTCGTTTCAGAGATATTAGCCGAAAACTGAATATTTTTACACAAACTTTGAGGTTATAAATCCGGAAAATGAGTTTTTCTTTCACAAGTTTTTTCCCTCACTGTAATCCTGTATGGCACTTCACTACACGTATGCGCGCCGCGATCGCGAAACTTTTGGTGTATGGCACTTCGTTATAACTAAAGAATGTCCAAAGTTATAAATTTTTTATCGCGGAGGTGATAAAAATCGTGGCTATCTCGGGCGTGGTTGACAGCCGTGTGGGTTAGGTTAGGTTAGGTTAGGTTAGGTTAGGTTAGGTTAGGTTAGGTTAGGTTAGGTTAGGTTAGGTTAGGTTAGGTTAGGTTAGGTTAGGTTAGGTTAGGTTAGGTTAGGTTAGGTTAGGTTAGGTTAGGTTAGGTTAGGTTAGGTTAGGTTAGGTTAGGTTAGGTTAGGTTAGGTTAGGTTAGGTTAGGTTAGGTTAGGTTAGGTTAGGTTAGGTTAGGTTAGGTTAGGTTAGGTTAGGTTAGGTTAGGTTAGGTTAGGTTAGGTTAGGTTAGGTTAGGTTAGGTTAGGTTAGGTTAGGTTAGGTTAGGTTAGGTTAGGTTAGGTTAGGTTAGGTTAGGTTAGGTTAGGTTAGGTTAGGTTAGGTTAGGTTAGGTTAGGTTAGGTTAGGTTAGGTTAGGTTAGGTTAGGTTAGGTTAGGTTAGGTTAGGTTAGGTTAGGTTAGGTTAGGTTAGGTTAGGTTAGGTTAGGTTAGGTTAGGTTAGGTTAGGTTAGGTTAGGTTAGGTTAGGTTAGGTTAGGTTAGGTTAGGTTAGGTTAGGTTAGGTTAGGTTAGGTTAGGTTAGGTTAGGTTAGGTTAGGTTAGGTTAGGTTAGGTTAGGTTAGGTTAGGTTAGGTTAGGTTAGGTTAGGTTAGGTTAGGTTAGGTTAGGTTAGGTTAGGTTAGGTTAGGTTAGGTTAGGTTAGGTTAGGTTAGGTTAGGTTAGGTTAGGTTAGGTTAGGTTAGGTTAGGTTAGGTTAGGTTAGGTTAGGTTAGGTTAGGTTAGGTTAGGTTAGGTTAGGTTAGGTTAGGTTAGGTTAGGTTAGGTTAGGTTAGGTTAGGTTAGGTTAGGTTAGGTTAGGTTAGGTTAGGTTAGGTTAGGTTAGGTTAGGTTAGGTTAGGTTAGGTTAGGTTAGGTTAGGTTAGGTTAGGTTAGGTTAGGTTAGGTTAGGTTAGGTTAGGTTAGGTTAGGTTAGGTTAGGTTAGGTTAGGTTAGGTTAGGTTAGGTTAGGTTAGGTTAGGTTAGGTTAGGTTAGGTTAGGTTAGGTTAGGTTAGGTTAGGTTAGGTTAGGTTAGGTTAGGTTAGGTTAGGTTAGGTTAGGTTAGGTTAGGTTAGGTTAGGTTAGGTTAGGTTAGGTTAGGTTAGGTTAGGTTAGGTTAGGTTAGGTTAGGTTAGGTTAGGTTAGGTTAGGTTAGGTTAGGTTAGGTTAGGTTAGGTTAGGTTAGGTTAGGTTAGGTTAGGTTAGGTTAGGTTAGGTTAGGTTAGGTTAGGTTAGGTTAGGTTAGGTTAGGTTAGGTTAGGTTAGGTTAGGTTAGGTTAGGTTAGGTTAGGTTAGGTTAGGTTAGGTTAGGTTAGGTTAGGTTAGGTTAGGTTAGGTTAGGTTAGGTTAGGTTAGGTTAGGTTAGGTTAGGTTAGGTTAGGTTAGGTTAGGTTAGGTTAGGTTAGGTTAGGTTAGGTTAGGTTAGGTTAGGTTAGGTTAGGTTAGGTTAGGTTAGGTTAGGTTAGGTTAGGTTAGGTTAGGTTAGGTTAGGTTAGGTTAGGTTAGGTTAGGTTAGGTTAGGTTAGGTTAGGTTAGGTTAGGTTAGGTTAGGTTAGGTTAGGTTAGGTTAGGTTAGGTTAGGTTAGGTTAGGTTAGGTTAGGTTAGGTTAGGTTAGGTTAGGTTAGGTTAGGTTAGGTTAGGTTAGGTTAGGTTAGGTTAGGTTAGGTTAGGTTAGGTTAGGTTAGGTTAGGTTAGGTTAGGTTAGGTTAGGTTAGGTTAGGTTAGGTTAGGTTAGGTTAGGTTAGGTTAGGTTAGGTTAGGTTAGGTTAGGTTAGGTTAGGTTAGGTTAGGTTAGGTTAGGTTAGGTTAGGTTAGGTTAGGTTAGGTTAGGTTAGGTTAGGTTAGGTTAGGTTAGGTTAGGTTAGGTTAGGTTAGGTTAGGTTAGGTTAGGTTAGGTTAGGTTAGGTTAGGTTAGGTTAGGTTAGGTTAGGTTAGGTTAGGTTAGGTTAGGTTAGGTTAGGTTAGGTTAGGTTAGGTTAGGTTAGGTTAGGTTAGGTTAGGTTAGGTTAGGTTAGGTTAGGTTAGGTTAGGTTAGGTTAGGTTAGGTTAGGTTAGGTTAGGTTAGGTTAGGTTAGGTTAGGTTAGGTTAGGTTAGGTTAGGTTAGGTTAGGTTAGGTTAGGTTAGGTTAGGTTAGGTTAGGTTAGGTTAGGTTAGGTTAGGTTAGGTTAGGTTAGGTTAGGTTAGGTTAGGTTAGGTTAGGTTAGGTTAGGTTAGGTTAGGTTAGGTTAGGTTAGGTTAGGTTAGGTTAGGTTAGGTTAGGTTAGGTTAGGTTAGGTTAGGTTAGGTTAGGTTAGGTTAGGTTAGGTTAGGTTAGGTTAGGTTAGGTTAGGTTAGGTTAGGTTAGGTTAGGTTAGGTTAGGTTAGGTTAGGTTAGGTTAGGTTAGGTTAGGTTAGGTTAGGTTAGGTTAGGTTAGGTTAGGTTAGGTTAGGTTAGGTTAGGTTAGGTTAGGTTAGGTTAGGTTAGGTTAGGTTAGGTTAGGTTAGGTTAGGTTAGGTTAGGTTAGGTTAGGTTAGGTTAGGTTAGGTTAGGTTAGGTTAGGTTAGGTTAGGTTAGGTTAGGTTAGGTTAGGTTAGGTTAGGTTAGGTTAGGTTAGGTTAGGTTAGGTTAGGTTAGGTTAGGTTAGGTTAGGTTAGGTTAGGTTAGGTTAGGTTAGGTTAGGTTAGGTTAGGTTAGGTTAGGTTAGGTTAGGTTAGGTTAGGTTAGGTTAGGTTAGGTTAGGTTAGGTTAGGTTAGGTTAGGTTAGGTTAGGTTAGGTTAGGTTAGGTTAGGTTAGGTTAGGTTAGGTTAGGTTAGGTTAGGTTAGGTTAGGTTAGGTTAGGTTAGGTTAGGTTAGGTTAGGTTAGGTTAGGTTAGGTTAGGTTAGGTTAGGTTAGGTTAGGTTAGGTTAGGTTAGGTTAGGTTAGGTTAGGTTAGGTTAGGTTAGGTTAGGTTAGGTTAGGTTAGGTTAGGTTAGGTTAGGTTAGGTTAGGTTAGGTTAGGTTAGGTTAGGTTAGGTTAGGTTAGGTTAGGTTAGGTTAGGTTAGGTTAGGTTAGGTTAGGTTAGGTTAGGTTAGGTTAGGTTAGGTTAGGTTAGGTTAGGTTAGGTTAGGTTAGGTTAGGTTAGGTTAGGTTAGGTTAGGTTAGGTTAGGTTAGGTTAGGTTAGGTTAGGTTAGGTTAGGTTAGGTTAGGTTAGGTTAGGTTAGGTTAGGTTAGGTTAGGTTAGGTTAGGTTAGGTTAGGTTAGGTTAGGTTAGGTTAGGTTAGGTTAGGTTAGGTTAGGTTAGGTTAGGTTAGGTTAGGTTAGGTTAGGTTAGGTTAGGTTAGGTTAGGTTAGGTTAGGTTAGGTTAGGTTAGGTTAGGTTAGGTTAGGTTAGGTTAGGTTAGGTTAGGTTAGGTTAGGTTAGGTTAGGTTAGGTTAGGTTAGGTTAGGTTAGGTTAGGTTAGGTTAGGTTAGGTTAGGTTAGGTTAGGTTAGGTTAGGTTAGGTTAGGTTAGGTTAGGTTAGGTTAGGTTAGGTTAGGTTAGGTTAGGTTAGGTTAGGTTAGGTTAGGTTAGGTTAGGTTAGGTTAGGTTAGGTTAGGTTAGGTTAGGTTAGGTTAGGTTAGGTTAGGTTAGGTTAGGTTAGGTTAGGTTAGGTTAGGTTAGGTTAGGTTAGGTTAGGTTAGGTTAGGTTAGGTTAGGTTAGGTTAGGTTAGGTTAGGTTAGGTTAGGTTAGGTTAGGTTAGGTTAGGTTAGGTTAGGTTAGGTTAGGTTAGGTTAGGTTAGGTTAGGTTAGGTTAGGTTAGGTTAGGTTAGGTTAGGTTAGGTTAGGTTAGGTTAGGTTAGGTTAGGTTAGGTTAGGTTAGGTTAGGTTAGGTTAGGTTAGGTTAGGTTAGGTTAGGTTAGGTTAGGTTAGGTTAGGTTAGGTTAGGTTAGGTTAGGTTAGGTTAGGTTAGGTTAGGTTAGGTTAGGTTAGGTTAGGTTAGGTTAGGTTAGGTTAGGTTAGGTTAGGTTAGGTTAGGTTAGGTTAGGTTAGGTTAGGTTAGGTTAGGTTAGGTTAGGTTAGGTTAGGTTAGGTTAGGTTAGGTTAGGTTAGGTTAGGTTAGGTTAGGTTAGGTTAGGTTAGGTTAGGTTAGGTTAGGTTAGGTTAGGTTAGGTTAGGTTAGGTTAGGTTAGGTTAGGTTAGGTTAGGTTAGGTTAGGTTAGGTTAGGTTAGGTTAGGTTAGGTTAGGTTAGGTTAGGTTAGGTTAGGTTAGGTTAGGTTAGGTTAGGTTAGGTTAGGTTAGGTTAGGTTAGGTTAGGTTAGGTTAGGTTAGGTTAGGTTAGGTTAGGTTAGGTTAGGTTAGGTTAGGTTAGGTTAGGTTAGGTTAGGTTAGGTTAGGTTAGGTTAGGTTAGGTTAGGTTAGGTTAGGTTAGGTTAGGTTAGGTTAGGTTAGGTTAGGTTAGGTTAGGTTAGGTTAGGTTAGGTTAGGTTAGGTTAGGTTAGGTTAGGTTAGGTTAGGTTAGGTTAGGTTAGGTTAGGTTAGGTTAGGTTAGGTTAGGTTAGGTTAGGTTAGGTTAGGTTAGGTTAGGTTAGGTTAGGTTAGGTTAGGTTAGGTTAGGTTAGGTTAGGTTAGGTTAGGTTAGGTTAGGTTAGGTTAGGTTAGGTTAGGTTAGGTTAGGTTAGGTTAGGTTAGGTTAGGTTAGGTTAGGTTAGGTTAGGTTAGGTTAGGTTAGGTTAGGTTAGGTTAGGTTAGGTTAGGTTAGGTTAGGTTAGGTTAGGTTAGGTTAGGTTAGGTTAGGTTAGGTTAGGTTAGGTTAGGTTAGGTTAGGTTAGGTTAGGTTAGGTTAGGTTAGGTTAGGTTAGGTTAGGTTAGGTTAGGTTAGGTTAGGTTAGGTTAGGTTAGGTTAGGTTAGGTTAGGTTAGGTTAGGTTAGGTTAGGTTAGGTTAGGTTAGGTTAGGTTAGGTTAGGTTAGGTTAGGTTAGGTTAGGTTAGGTTAGGTTAGGTTAGGTTAGGTTAGGTTAGGTTAGGTTAGGTTAGGTTAGGTTAGGTTAGGTTAGGTTAGGTTAGGTTAGGTTAGGTTAGGTTAGGTTAGGTTAGGTTAGGTTAGGTTAGGTTAGGTTAGGTTAGGTTAGGTTAGGTTAGGTTAGGTTAGGTTAGGTTAGGTTAGGTTAGGTTAGGTTAGGTTAGGTTAGGTTAGGTTAGGTTAGGTTAGGTTAGGTTAGGTTAGGTTAGGTTAGGTTAGGTTAGGTTAGGTTAGGTTAGGTTAGGTTAGGTTAGGTTAGGTTAGGTTAGGTTAGGTTAGGTTAGGTTAGGTTAGGTTAGGTTAGGTTAGGTTAGGTTAGGTTAGGTTAGGTTAGGTTAGGTTAGGTTAGGTTAGGTTAGGTTAGGTTAGGTTAGGTTAGGTTAGGTTAGGTTAGGTTAGGTTAGGTTAGGTTAGGTTAGGTTAGGTTAGGTTAGGTTAGGTTAGGTTAGGTTAGGTTAGGTTAGGTTAGGTTAGGTTAGGTTAGGTTAGGTTAGGTTAGGTTAGGTTAGGTTAGGTTAGGTTAGGTTAGGTTAGGTTAGGTTAGGTTAGGTTAGGTTAGGTTAGGTTAGGTTAGGTTAGGTTAGGTTAGGTTAGGTTAGGTTAGGTTAGGTTAGGTTAGGTTAGGTTAGGTTAGGTTAGGTTAGGTTAGGTTAGGTTAGGTTAGGTTAGGTTAGGTTAGGTTAGGTTAGGTTAGGTTAGGTTAGGTTAGGTTAGGTTAGGTTAGGTTAGGTTAGGTTAGGTTAGGTTAGGTTAGGTTAGGTTAGGTTAGGTTAGGTTAGGTTAGGTTAGGTTAGGTTAGGTTAGGTTAGGTTAGGTTAGGTTAGGTTAGGTTAGGTTAGGTTAGGTTAGGTTAGGTTAGGTTAGGTTAGGTTAGGTTAGGTTAGGTTAGGTTAGGTTAGGTTAGGTTAGGTTAGGTTAGGTTAGGTTAGGTTAGGTTAGGTTAGGTTAGGTTAGGTTAGGTTAGGTTAGGTTAGGTTAGGTTAGGTTAGGTTAGGTTAGGTTAGGTTAGGTTAGGTTAGGTTAGGTTAGGTTAGGTTAGGTTAGGTTAGGTTAGGTTAGGTTAGGTTAGGTTAGGTTAGGTTAGGTTAGGTTAGGTTAGGTTAGGTTAGGTTAGGTTAGGTTAGGTTAGGTTAGGTTAGGTTAGGTTAGGTTAGGTTAGGTTAGGTTAGGTTAGGTTAGGTTAGGTTAGGTTAGGTTAGGTTAGGTTAGGTTAGGTTAGGTTAGGTTAGGTTAGGTTAGGTTAGGTTAGGTTAGGTTAGGTTAGGTTAGGTTAGGTTAGGTTAGGTTAGGTTAGGTTAGGTTAGGTTAGGTTAGGTTAGGTTAGGTTAGGTTAGGTTAGGTTAGGTTAGGTTAGGTTAGGTTAGGTTAGGTTAGGTTAGGTTAGGTTAGGTTAGGTTAGGTTAGGTTAGGTTAGGTTAGGTTAGGTTAGGTTAGGTTAGGTTAGGTTAGGTTAGGTTAGGTTAGGTTAGGTTAGGTTAGGTTAGGTTAGGTTAGGTTAGGTTAGGTTAGGTTAGGTTAGGTTAGGTTAGGTTAGGTTAGGTTAGGTTAGGTTAGGTTAGGTTAGGTTAGGTTAGGTTAGGTTAGGTTAGGTTAGGTTAGGTTAGGTTAGGTTAGGTTAGGTTAGGTTAGGTTAGGTTAGGTTAGGTTAGGTTAGGTTAGGTTAGGTTAGGTTAGGTTAGGTTAGGTTAGGTTAGGTTAGGTTAGGTTAGGTTAGGTTAGGTTAGGTTAGGTTAGGTTAGGTTAGGTTAGGTTAGGTTAGGTTAGGTTAGGTTAGGTTAGGTTAGGTTAGGTTAGGTTAGGTTAGGTTAGGTTAGGTTAGGTTAGGTTAGGTTAGGTTAGGTTAGGTTAGGTTAGGTTAGGTTAGGTTAGGTTAGGTTAGGTTAGGTTAGGTTAGGTTAGGTTAGGTTAGGTTAGGTTAGGTTAGGTTAGGTTAGGTTAGGTTAGGTTAGGTTAGGTTAGGTTAGGTTAGGTTAGGTTAGGTTAGGTTAGGTTAGGTTAGGTTAGGTTAGGTTAGGTTAGGTTAGGTTAGGTTAGGTTAGGTTAGGTTAGGTTAGGTTAGGTTAGGTTAGGTTAGGTTAGGTTAGGTTAGGTTAGGTTAGGTTAGGTTAGGTTAGGTTAGGTTAGGTTAGGTTAGGTTAGGTTAGGTTAGGTTAGGTTAGGTTAGGTTAGGTTAGGTTAGGTTAGGTTAGGTTAGGTTAGGTTAGGTTAGGTTAGGTTAGGTTAGGTTAGGTTAGGTTAGGTTAGGTTAGGTTAGGTTAGGTTAGGTTAGGTTAGGTTAGGTTAGGTTAGGTTAGGTTAGGTTAGGTTAGGTTAGGTTAGGTTAGGTTAGGTTAGGTTAGGTTAGGTTAGGTTAGGTTAGGTTAGGTTAGGTTAGGTTAGGTTAGGTTAGGTTAGGTTAGGTTAGGTTAGGTTAGGTTAGGTTAGGTTAGGTTAGGTTAGGTTAGGTTAGGTTAGGTTAGGTTAGGTTAGGTTAGGTTAGGTTAGGTTAGGTTAGGTTAGGTTAGGTTAGGTTAGGTTAGGTTAGGTTAGGTTAGGTTAGGTTAGGTTAGGTTAGGTTAGGTTAGGTTAGGTTAGGTTAGGTTAGGTTAGGTTAGGTTAGGTTAGGTTAGGTTAGGTTAGGTTAGGTTAGGTTAGGTTAGGTTAGGTTAGGTTAGGTTAGGTTAGGTTAGGTTAGGTTAGGTTAGGTTAGGTTAGGTTAGGTTAGGTTAGGTTAGGTTAGGTTAGGTTAGGTTAGGTTAGGTTAGGTTAGGTTAGGTTAGGTTAGGTTAGGTTAGGTTAGGTTAGGTTAGGTTAGGTTAGGTTAGGTTAGGTTAGGTTAGGTTAGGTTAGGTTAGGTTAGGTTAGGTTAGGTTAGGTTAGGTTAGGTTAGGTTAGGTTAGGTTAGGTTAGGTTAGGTTAGGTTAGGTTAGGTTAGGTTAGGTTAGGTTAGGTTAGGTTAGGTTAGGTTAGGTTAGGTTAGGTTAGGTTAGGTTAGGTTAGGTTAGGTTAGGTTAGGTTAGGTTAGGTTAGGTTAGGTTAGGTTAGGTTAGGTTAGGTTAGGTTAGGTTAGGTTAGGTTAGGTTAGGTTAGGTTAGGTTAGGTTAGGTTAGGTTAGGTTAGGTTAGGTTAGGTTAGGTTAGGTTAGGTTAGGTTAGGTTAGGTTAGGTTAGGTTAGGTTAGGTTAGGTTAGGTTAGGTTAGGTTAGGTTAGGTTAGGTTAGGTTAGGTTAGGTTAGGTTAGGTTAGGTTAGGTTAGGTTAGGTTAGGTTAGGTTAGGTTAGGTTAGGTTAGGTTAGGTTAGGTTAGGTTAGGTTAGGTTAGGTTAGGTTAGGTTAGGTTAGGTTAGGTTAGGTTAGGTTAGGTTAGGTTAGGTTAGGTTAGGTTAGGTTAGGTTAGGTTAGGTTAGGTTAGGTTAGGTTAGGTTAGGTTAGGTTAGGTTAGGTTAGGTTAGGTTAGGTTAGGTTAGGTTAGGTTAGGTTAGGTTAGGTTAGGTTAGGTTAGGTTAGGTTAGGTTAGGTTAGGTTAGGTTAGGTTAGGTTAGGTTAGGTTAGGTTAGGTTAGGTTAGGTTAGGTTAGGTTAGGTTAGGTTAGGTTAGGTTAGGTTAGGTTAGGTTAGGTTAGGTTAGGTTAGGTTAGGTTAGGTTAGGTTAGGTTAGGTTAGGTTAGGTTAGGTTAGGTTAGGTTAGGTTAGGTTAGGTTAGGTTAGGTTAGGTTAGGTTAGGTTAGGTTAGGTTAGGTTAGGTTAGGTTAGGTTAGGTTAGGTTAGGTTAGGTTAGGTTAGGTTAGGTTAGGTTAGGTTAGGTTAGGTTAGGTTAGGTTAGGTTAGGTTAGGTTAGGTTAGGTTAGGTTAGGTTAGGTTAGGTTAGGTTAGGTTAGGTTAGGTTAGGTTAGGTTAGGTTAGGTTAGGTTAGGTTAGGTTAGGTTAGGTTAGGTTAGGTTAGGTTAGGTTAGGTTAGGTTAGGTTAGGTTAGGTTAGGTTAGGTTAGGTTAGGTTAGGTTAGGTTAGGTTAGGTTAGGTTAGGTTAGGTTAGGTTAGGTTAGGTTAGGTTAGGTGAGGTTAGGTTAGGTTAGGTTAGGTTAGGTTAGGTTAGGTTAGGTTAGGTTAGGTTAGGTTAGGTTAGGTTAGGTTAGGTTAGGTTAGGTTAGGTTAGGTTAGGTTAGGTTAGGTTAGGTTAGGTTAGGTTAGGTTAGGTTAGGTTAGGTTAGGTTAGGTTAGGTTAGGTTAGGTTAGGTTAGGTTAGGTTAGGTTAGGTTAGGTTAGGTTAGGTTAGGTTAGGTTAGGTTAGGTTAGGTTAGGTTAGGTTAGGTTAGGTTAGGTTAGGTTAGGTTAGGTTAGGTTAGGTTAGGTTAGGTTAGGTTAGGTTAGGTTAGGTTAGGTTAGGTTAGGTTAGGTTAGGTTAGGTTAGGTTAGGTTAGGTTAGGTTAGGTTAGGTTAGGTTAGGTTAGGTTAGGTTAGGTTAGGTTAGGTTAGGTTAGGTTAGGTTAGGTTAGGTTAGGTTAGGTTAGGTTAGGTTAGGTTAGGTTAGGTTAGGTTAGGTTAGGTTAGGTTAGGTTAGGTTAGGTTAGGTTAGGTTAGGTTAGGTTAGGTTAGGTTAGGTTAGGTTAGGTTAGGTTAGGTTAGGTTAGGTTAGGTTAGGTTAGGTTAGGTTAGGTTAGGTTAGGTTAGGTTAGGTTAGGTTAGGTTAGGTTAGGTTAGGTTAGGTTAGGTTAGGTTAGGTTAGGTTAGGTTAGGTTAGGTTAGGTTAGGTTAGGTTAGGTTAGGTTAGGTTAGGTTAGGTTAGGTTAGGTTAGGTTAGGTTAGGTTAGGTTAGGTTAGGTTAGGTTAGGTTAGGTTAGGTTAGGTTAGGTTAGGTTAGGTTAGGTTAGGTTAGGTTAGGTTAGGTTAGGTTAGGTTAGGTTAGGTTAGGTTAGGTTAGGTTAGGTTAGGTTAGGTTAGGTTAGGTTAGGTTAGGTTAGGTTAGGTTAGGTTAGGTTAGGTTAGGTTAGGTTAGGTTAGGTTAGGTTAGGTTAGGTTAGGTTAGGTTAGGTTAGGTTAGGTTAGGTTAGGTTAGGTTAGGTTAGGTTAGGTTAGGTTAGGTTAGGTTAGGTTAGGTTAGGTTAGGTTAGGTTAGGTTAGGTTAGGTTAGGTTAGGTTAGGTTAGGTTAGGTTAGGTTAGGTTAGGTTAGGTTAGGTTAGGTTAGGTTAGGTTAGGTTAGGTTAGGTTAGGTTAGGTTAGGTTAGGTTAGGTTAGGTTAGGTTAGGTTAGGTTAGGTTAGGTTAGGTTAGGTTAGGTTAGGTTAGGTTAGGTTAGGTTAGGTTAGGTTAGGTTAGGTTAGGTTAGGTTAGGTTAGGTTAGGTTAGGTTAGGTTAGGTTAGGTTAGGTTAGGTTAGGTTAGGTTAGGTTAGGTTAGGTTAGGTTAGGTTAGGTTAGGTTAGGTTAGGTTAGGTTAGGTTAGGTTAGGTTAGGTTAGGTTAGGTTAGGTTAGGTTAGGTTAGGTTAGGTTAGGTTAGGTTAGGTTAGGTTAGGTTAGGTTAGGTTAGGTTAGGTTAGGTTAGGTTAGGTTAGGTTAGGTTAGGTTAGGTTAGGTTAGGTTAGGTTAGGTTAGGTTAGGTTAGGTTAGGTTAGGTTAGGTTAGGTTAGGTTAGGTTAGGTTAGGTTAGGTTAGGTTAGGTTAGGTTAGGTTAGGTTAGGTTAGGTTAGGTTAGGTTAGGTTAGGTTAGGTTAGGTTAGGTTAGGTTAGGTTAGGTTAGGTTAGGTTAGGTTAGGTTAGGTTAGGTTAGGTTAGGTTAGGTTAGGTTAGGTTAGGTTAGGTTAGGTTAGGTTAGGTTAGGTTAGGTTAGGTTAGGTTAGGTTAGGTTAGGTTAGGTTAGGTTAGGTTAGGTTAGGTTAGGTTAGGTTAGGTTAGGTTAGGTTAGGTTAGGTTAGGTTAGGTTAGGTTAGGTTAGGTTAGGTTAGGTTAGGTTAGGTTAGGTTAGGTTAGGTTAGGTTAGGTTAGG